>CP125975.1:74802462-74951208 GCA_030063025.1 Avena longiglumis | reverse complement strand
TCCATCTTTCATGATGGGTCTCTCATCTCGGTAAGTTGTCCATGTAAGGATGTGTTCATGTGTATGGATGATGTGCTCATATGTATGTAGATGATCTATGCTCATGATGTGTGTATATGGAGAGGATCGGTGGTCATATGTGTGTGTATATGGAGAGTATCATTGATGCTCATGCATGTGTGTATGGAAAGGATAATGATATGTTCATGTGTGTATGGATCGGTCTCTCTCTCTCTCTTGTGTTTGTATGTGAACAAGTTGCCATTTGTTTTGCCAAAATGTTGATTCATTCCATTTTGGCAAGACTTTCAACATTTCATAAAGTCCTAATTTTAGGATAGGTCATGCCTAAATTTTCTATCGACCATTGCATGCATGCATTCATTATGTGGTTCTAATAGACTTCAAAATTGTACCGTACACCGCAGCAAAATGGTCCATGATAATGAGCGAAGGCATTGTGGATAGATTTTTGAAATGTGCGACGCGACATGATACGAAATAACAAGACGGATATAAGATGTCCGTGCGAAGATGCAAACTCAAGCGGGTGATCGACCCAGGTTAAGAATCTGCAGCGCACTCGCCCGCCATGGTTTCATGGATGGATACACTCGTTGGATAAGCGATGACGTAGATGATGGAGACGGTGAAGAAGGTGGCCAACATGATGATCATCATCACGGCGAACGGGCGAGATGATGAAGAGTCTCCGGAGATGGTGAAGGTGCGGAAGGCATCGATGATGATGATCTAGATGCCGAGGAGCGCATTTACGATGGAACAACGCCGGCTGGGTGCAAGACCCTTATGTGCAAGAGCCGCTTCTCAAGCGGCACGAGTAACGCCGTGGCTGCCGCTAGAGAGAAAGCCAAGCTTGGCGCAACTTGAGAAAGACGCGGTTACTCCATTGTATGAAGGATGCAGGCCCGATGATACCCGGTTGAATGTAACGCTCAAGGCTATGGAGATGAAGGCAAAGCACAAATTGAGCGACGCAAGCTTCGACGATATGATGGCATTCTGGCACGATCGTCCCCGGAGGGGAACACATGTACAACTAGTATCGAGGATGCCAAGAAAATCGTCTGCCCTCTCGATCTACCGCACGTTAGATATCACGTATGCATCAACGATTGCATCATTTATCGGGGCGAGGACGCGGAGAAAACCACATGTCCGGTGGCGTGAGTCGATACAAGAAAGGGAAGAAAGCACCTCGAAAGTGGTATGGTACTTTCCTATCACTCCTCGCAGCGCTATTTCGCGGACCCTAAGGAAGCTCATGGCGATAGCATGCGGAAAGGAAGAAGCTAGGAGATGATGATGACCTCGAAAGGATGAGCTGCCGACGCACCCTTCGGATGCTAGCAGCTGAAAGCATTGGACCTCGAATTCCCAGAATTCGGTGGAGATTCGAGGAACATCAGGCTTGGTGTGAGCACCGATGGACTCAATCCGTTCGGTAGCCAGAGCAGCACGCACAGCACTTGGCCCGTGTTTGTATGGATGTACAACCTCCCTCCATGGTTGTGCATGAAGAAGAAGTACATACAAATGAGTATGCTAATTCAAGGGCCGAAACAACCTGGTATCGACATCAATCTGTATCTCGATCTGTTGAAAGAGGAGCTAGCCACGTTATGGGAATCTGGAGCCAATACTTACGATGCCGTCGCACAAGATTATTTCACTATGAGAGCCGCGTTGATCACTACAGTGCAAGACTATCCAGGTTGCGGGTATATCTCGGGGAAGGTTATCCAAGGATTCTGCGCATGCGTTAGGTGCATGGATAACACAAGCTATCTCCAACTAGAGAAAGATCCAGGGTCATCGAAAACCGTGTTCATGGCGCACCGGAGGTGGCTCGGCAAGAATGATCCATGGAGAAAACGTGGAGACCTGTTCGATGGCAAATCGAGACCCGAGGAATCCCGAGCATAGGAGCAGCAAGAAGTGGAAGAGTTGGAAAACCGGAAAGATTGTCCTAAGCTCGAAAGAAGCGAAGAGGCAACAAGACAAGCCGCTGATGAAGGTATGGAAAACAAGGTCTGTTCGGGAGTTTCCATATGGAAGTTTCTCCACGCCTCATAGCCTCGACATCATGCATATCACGAAAAACGCGTAGAGTCCGTCGCCACCATAATCAACATGCCGATAGGACGAAAGATGGTCCAAAGCAAGGCACGACCGATATGCTTGGGTATCCAAGGAGCTTCACGGAGGACACACTACTCGATGATCGTGAAGATGACGATGATCATGAGTCGGAGACGACACAAGGTCGCGGAAGGGTAAAAGTTCAAGAAGAACGAATATTACTGCCTCCTTCTTGCTTCACTCTAAGCCGTGATGAGATCAAACAGTTTTTCAAGTGCCTTATAGGAGTCAAATTTCACGGCCACGCTGGCAAGATAAGCAGATACCTAGACGAGGCGGCAGAGGTTCAGGCATGAATTCTCACGTGCCGTGCTAATGACGCAGTACTTCCGTCGCACTAAGAGGGATAATGGACGAGCACGTCCGTGAAACGTTATTTGGCCTATGCAAGTTTTTCGACGCCATCTCTAGGAAGTCGATTGGCTTGAATCAGCTCGGAAGGCTACAGGAGGAGATCGTGGTGATACTATGTGAGCTTGAGGTCTACTTCCCACCCGCATTCTTCGACATTATGGTGCATCTGCTGGTCCATGTCGTGGAGGACATCGTACAACTCGGGCCGATGTTCCTCCGCAGAATGATGGCGTCAAAGGATGAACGGACACATCAAAGGATATGTTCGCAATGTGTCCCGCCCGATGGAAGCATAGCCAAGGGCTTTCGTCAAGAGTGCATCTCTTTCGCATCGAATTATCTAGACATCGAGAACCCGTCGGTCTTCCCGCCAAGACACCTTGGCAAGCTCGACGGATCTGGTCACCGAGAGGGTCGCCGACATCGCATGCGAACCCGATTTTCGACGGGCAGACTTTGATCGAGCAAACCTCGTCGCTACAGATTTAGAACTGGTCGATCCTTGGGTACAGAAGCACAAAAGGTTAATCGAGAAGAAGTACAGTGACCGGGGCATACAGAGGACGCAGGGAGAAATAATCAAAGAGCACAACTCAGATTTCACGCGTTGGTTTAGGCAGACGCTCCTTGATAATCCCCCGCGCTCGCATTCTTCTGACACGGAAAAGATCACATTCACCTTGTCGCAGGGACCGATGCAAAACCTGGTGACCTATCAGGCGTATGATATCAACGGCTACACATTCTACACGGAGGAAAAGGACAACAAGTGTGATTATCAGAACTCAGGCGTAACGTCGGAATTCTACAGCTATGACAACGTCAAGGAAAGATTCTACTGAAGAATCGAGGAGATCTGGGAGCTCGACTACTATGGAGAAAAGGTGCCGATGTTCCGTGTCAGATGGGCAAAGAGTGTCGAAAGAGAAGACCGGTATTTCACAACCATGGTTATACCCTAAGCAGCCAAATCCAAGGCCGCCGTTGCAAACGTGGCCGTGAAAAATGAACCGTGGGTACTGGCTACCAAAGTGGACCAATGTTTTTTCATTACCAACCCGACAAAGCCTAGCCGTGTTGTCGGAGGAGAGGAAAAGAAACATCATCTAATGGATGGAGTCGCCAACGAGCAAGACTTGACCAAGACGGCGATCCAAAGATTGAAGATGACGACTACGATGCAAAGAACATACATCACAAGAAGAAAAAGGACAACCCTACCCAAAAAAGGTAGCCCGTTCGAAAGAAGAAACATTAAAGTGCCGAGGCTAAATTATTCAACCGTGACAAAGAAGGGAAAAAAGATTGTAAAACGCTAGCTCAAAAATATTGTAAAACGCGTGGTCGAAAAAGATTGTAATATTCATGGACAAAGTATTATGAAATTTAGTTATACTTCGAATCATATTTGTAACACTTTTATGACATATATCACTACTTTTGGGCATGTTTGGAATATTTAAAAGTATTTTAAAAACAAAACAAAACTTGTATGGCATATATCACCACTTTTGGACATTTTTGTGAACATTTAAAAGTATTTTTAAAATAAAAAAAAGTGGAGCACCAGGATTCGAACCGGTGCTCGAGTTTGGAATAGAGCTAAGGGCTAGAACCAAAGGGCTATGACAGTAGTAGTGTTAACTGAAGGGTGGCCGCCTCTTATCAGTCGTCAGGACATAGGCGTGGCACCACGCCAAGTGCGCTACGGTTATCCGTAGCGCACTTGGCCAGTGCGCCATGCCTATGTCTCTGGACGCTAGTCAACCGCAGTTCCATCTCTCACAGACGACACCACGCCGCTTACATCTCACAGATGCCTCTCGAGGAGGAGGAAGCCCACCACCGCCACGCCTGGCTGTCCGTGGAGGAGGAGGAAGCTCGAGGAGGAGGAAGCTCTCTCGAGGAGGAAGCTCTCGTGGAGGAGGAGGAAGCTCTCGAGGAGGAGGAATCTCGTGGAGGAGGAGGATCGCTACGCCCATCGCCGCCCCGCCTGCCGAGGTAGCCCCTCCCTGCCTCTCCCTCTCTCCTCCCTCTGCCTCCTCTCTCCCTCTCTCCCCTGCCTCTCCCTCTCTCCCTGCCTCTCCCTCTCCCTCTCTCTCCCTCTCTCCCTCCCCTCCTCTCCCTCTCCTCTCTCCCTCTCTACTGCCTCCCTCTCCCCGCCGAGTTAGGGTTCATGGTTCAGAGGTTGCTAGGTTGATAGGTTGCTAGGGTTCAGAGGTTGCTAGGTTGCTGCTACCAAGTCTGAATGGTAGAATAATTGTCATGTCTGAATGGTAGAATAGCTAGTGAATTCTGGCCCCCATCGAAAAACATACAGCAAAGTTAGGGTTCATGGTTCAGAGTAGTGCAACTGTTGGTGTAGTGCAGCTATTGGTGCAGCTATTGGTTCAGAGTAGTGCAGCAAAGTTAGGGTTCATGGTAGAACAGCTCGTTGTTCACAACTCCGTGTTCTATTACCATTAGAAATGACAGCAACTCCTGTGTTACGCTATTGGTGTAGTGTTGGCATGATATTATTAGAAATGACAGCAAACACCGATCCCACATAATGACAGTAACTCCCTTTATTGTCTACACTGCTTGTTACCATACTTAATATGGTTCGCTTTTAGTGTTGCATCCAATATGCATTTGTTGTAAATAACTGATGGAAAAGCTCCTCCTAAATATTCATATATTCTCAATTAAATGCTCCCCTCTGAGATATAGGTAGTTGACAGAGATATAATTGTATGCTATTGATGAACATTTTTAATTGTCCTTGGATTATGCTATCGATAGATATATATATATATATCACTAATGATGCAAGCTTAATTTAGATTGACCTTGGATTATTCAGTACACCAAGTTCTAGGTATTAATTTAAATAAGAGAGTGCGAAAGCTGATGCTTCACGGTTGTACAACATCTGGTTTTGCACTCTGTCATTACTTAATTTTTTAAAAACTCGCTGACACATAAGGTTCAGATTTATCTTTGTTGACAGTATTGACACATTAGGGTTCAAAGTAGTGCAGGAGGTTGTTGACACATTAGGGTTCAGAGTAGTGCAGGATGTTATATGATCATGTTTGTGCCCCTGACTGAATATGGTAGCTGTTCTGGTGTTCTGGTTCCTCCATTTTCTTTGTTCCATTATGCCCATAGATGTAGCTGTTCTAGTGTTGGTGTCCTTGCAAAACTTGCTGCCATCAAGTCCAGAATTTTGCTGAAACAGATTTATTGTGTGCTGTTGTGCAGTCTGGCTATATCGGGCCATTTATGCTGGTTGTCTTGGCTATGATGGCCATTTATTGTGTGCTAGCTATGTTGGCCATATATATGCAGGTTCTTGTATGAAACGAGTTCGATTTTTGCCGAATGTTGATTAACTTCCGCTTCGCGTAAATCGGGCACTCTAGTTTAAGAAAATTAGCAAAGGTCATGCCGGATTTTTCCGCATTTAACCAATTATTTGTTTTTATTAGTGCAAAGATGTGTGACAACGACGAGGTGGATGTTCTAAGCGCATCACTGAAGGAGAACTCAGACCTCAATAAACAATTGACATTCGAGGCGGCCCAAATGTCTAGAAGACGATGAAGAATACCATCCTTCGGAGAGCGAGGATGATGAGATGGAAGATGCGGAGGAAGAAGTCAAGGAACGGCGGACGATGAAACCACCGATGGCGGCGAGGGCACGTGGAGTGGTAGCAACCCTCCTAAGAAGAAGAGAAGGACCGCGCCCAACACGGTCGGCACGGTGGGGAGGAAATTACCAAGTGAGCCCATCGGGTTCCTTTGGAGCCCGCCCTTGTCGTCAAAGGTACGGTGGGCAAGTGGCGGCGATCACCGACAACCATCTCGATCAACACCGAGAATCTCCGCATAAAGATAATGGTTACTGCGCACACTCTTCGAGAAGTCGCACAAGATACAAGTTCCTCGCTAAGTATCGAACACAAATTATCATGGGAACGTAAACAACCGCCTCACAAAGATGAGCACCGCCGCCAGCCGGAGAACCCGGATAAAGAAGAAGATCTATAAAGAAGGCAAAAGTCTCGAGGAGATCCAAGATTGACCAGATCACCAAGATCGATTCCGGAGTTCAAGGAGAGGTGTGAATCCGAAAGATCCTCGACCAATAGTAATCGGGAAAGGTGCCGCAGCGATGAATATAGGTCATCACCATCTCGGATCCGTGGATACAGAACCATGAGTCCAAATGGAATAAGGAGGACGAAGAGTATAGATCCAAGGGATAGAAAACCCTTTACAAATTCGAACCCGGTCAGGTTCGAAACTTCATCAGGGCCCGTTACTATGTGGACCCAAAAACCAAACAACTCACCGCGGATCCTGCGGTGAAGGAATTCGAGGAAATTGTGGTAAGTATAATCTAATTACTGCGGATCAACACGATTGCAATCTAATCGGTGAGCTAAATGATTCACTGTTACTTCTTCTGCAGGAGGAGGAAATTGTTGCTAGTCATGGATCCCAGGGTTCCTCATCCCATGGGTCGACGGCGGCCACCCGGTGGGATAACCCTTTTAACAGGGCGATGAACCGGGCCAAGAAAATAGAGCCGGTTACGAAGAAGCCGTCGGCTGCCGTCTGCCAGCCTCGGGTAAGAATTGTGGATCATTTTGGTCCACCGCCGAGGACGCATGTGGCGCCGTCGGGAAGGAGCGAGGAGGAAAACCGAGAGTTCAAGAACTTAAGGCACAAGTGGCGCGGATCCCGCAGATCGTCCAAGATACTCGCAATCACCCTCACGTCCTTCCTGCCTACCTTGGTGGAGTCAATAGCGAACTGGAGTGCGGGTGGTCGAGTAGGGTCGTGCCCGATTCCAAGCATGGTCAGCAGCCACTCGAACAACGCGGCGCCGACGAATCAGGCGAACTACGTGTTCGTGACTCCGCCCGCTATCACCGCGGCGCCGCAAGTGTTGGTGACTCCCCCTGCCATCACCGCGGCGCCGGAGTACATGTTGGTGCCCCCCTGCCATCGTCGCGGCGGCACCGGAGCTCCAAGCACCCGTCGGTAGGGAGAATACACCGGCGGCCAACACCGCGCCAGCAAGAAGCCCTTCCGTCTCTTGCACGCCCGTCGCCGTATGCGGTGCGTCGACATTAGCCGATCTCGACGCCATCACGGTAAACAAATTGCTTTAATTACCGCCATATTTCATGCCATCTATATATTACTCTTATGGCATCTCGCTCTGACGACGCCGTACATGTTTTCCGCAGACGGATGTTCCTTGCACTCTCTTATGCTACGTGAACAATGAGCTGAGGGATGTTACCAAGGGTACCATCGTTCAACCCTTGCAGCGCACGTTCCACTCAAAGCCGATGCCAGATAGCGTGCACAGGGTTAAAATTAGTCGGGTGCTAAGGGGCTGCGACGACCTGGAACCTCCCATTCAACCCCCAGGAGCGGATGAAGAAGAGCCGTATGTCCTCAGAAGTTGCTTCGGCTTATTCTTGCTATGGCCAAAGAGCATGATCCGTTTGGGGACGGCGGTGGCCATCACGCCACAGAAAACATCACCGCTTGTCGTGCCAGCGACAAGAGGTGGCAAGGCCCCCTTACCGCCCTCGCCGTCACCTCCACACGGTGGGTCGGATGATCATGTTGATGATATGCACATGGCGCAGGATCCGGCCGAGGACGAAGACTGGAATGATCACTTCTTGACTCGGTTTGGCAACGAAGAAGACCTAGCTGGTGGCCCCACAGAAAGCCACTATCACCAAGCGTGCTTGGTTCTCGAGACGCCTCCACTCATTGCGCCTTTACAGAGCCACCGATACAACCAACCGGACCTTTATTCTAAGCCCGACACACTACATAGGGCGACCGGTGCTCGATTATGTGCCTGCCCGCTCTCCAAAAGGAAAAAGGGCGGAAAAGAAAATCTAGCAGCTCGAGCCAGCGGTGGCGTCAACAACTACGAATCCGATCAGGTTTGAGCGGGCCACCAAGACCCGAGGGTATTATGTGGAGGATTCATGTGGCGGGTGAGCCCATGCTATCTAAGAATTTGCGGAAGCTCGCCAGCTCGAACTGCAGTGTGCATGACGGCGTCGACGATAGAGAGACGCCTTCTATCGGAGAAAGATCCTCGCACCCGGTATTCGTGGTTAAGGTGCCACTAGGCTTGGGCTTCGTGGACACGCCCCCGGATCTGTTCTTCCCGGTTCGAGGACATCTTCAATATGTTCCACCTATACCCGCTGCACTATACCATGGTCCGTCTCTTTTCTCTCACCGCCATGCAAATCATTAGAGAGAACACACCGGCATCGCTATAGTGGACCCCTACTACATGCGTGACGGCTGCTTGGGTTCCCACGACGAGCGTACGTGGCCTCGCATCTAAAAAGAATCCTCGGCGAACAAGACAAAGGAATACATTCTCGTGCCTTACTTTCCCAAGTAAGTCGTTATTCGCCGCCACCGATCGGGCTTTATTAGATCATCATCATTCTTTTCCAACACATTCCATTTGAATTTTTGCGCAGAGATGAACACCACGCTCATCTCCTTATCGCCAAAGCATTCCCACGCCACGTATTTCGACTCGGGAGTCTAGAAAAGAAGAAAACTACGACAAGATCAAGGAAGTTCGATGATGCTCTCCGGCTTTGCCTCGACGGAAGGAACCAGCTTCATGCGTAAGAAGGTCAAGTTCGGTAGGCACGTCTTCAACCACGTAACGGAGTTCCCCTACGTGAAGCAGCCGGAAAACGGTAAGAAGGAAGCCTACTACGCACTCCATCACATGAGGGCGTTCCTACTTGACCAGCAGAATTCTACGCTGCGGATCATCTCAAGCAAAGGGCGAAGCAAAGGCCAAGATCAATGATTCGGATATTAGACAAGAGATGTATCGCATCCAGCAGCAGTTTGGGGCAATCATCTTTCGTGATGTCATGACTTCGGGGGGGGGGGGGGATCTTCTACGGAGGAAATATCCCGAATAACCGTGACATAGAAGATCGCCTAGAGATGCAGGGTGACTATAGGAAGTTCATGACGAGACAAGGCGTCCTCCCGTTCCCTAAGCCGAGCCAGAAGGCTTGATGTTGGCCTAGTTGTAGTTACAAACTATAGATGACCTTTGTGTGTGTGTGGACGACAAGTGAACTTATTTTGCTTATTATTATTATATATCAATCAATGCTTGGTTTTTTTGCTTACTCTTTGGTCCTTTGCTCAATTTGGTCCTTTTTTTCTTTACTCTTTTTTCGAGAATAATGCCGATGATTGAAAGTCGTGGCACACTATATATGTGAATGTGCTACGATGGGATTGTATGCCTTGTGCTATGCACAAGTCCAGGTGTTGTGCATCCTACTTGGCGTACAGTTCCATCGTAGCATATTCCTGTGTCCAACGACCTATGTATATATATGAGGCATGCTTTTTGAGTTACTTTGGTCTTTTTCAAGAATAATGCCGATGATTGAAATGTCATGGCACACTATATGTGAATGTGCTGCGATGGGATTGTTAGCCTTGTGCTATGCATGTGTCCGTGTTGTGCATCCTACTTGGCGAACAATTCCATCGTAGCATATTCTCGTGTCAAACAACCTAGTTATATATGAGGCATGCTTTCCGAGTTTGGTCTTTTGATTTAGAGTACTTTCTATAAGTGTATCTTCATATGCGACTTTAATTATATATGTTTTTTCAATAGTCGGTTAATTATTATTGTCAAATTATAGATGACGTGGTACGTGGTACAAGGGACGGTTCCCGAGTCTACGATGATTGGGAAGACTGCTGCACGAGACAGTGCACCGTTTCAGCGGCAATAGCTACAAAGGGTACAACACTATGGCGGAGGCGGAAGCTAGATACACGCGCTATCTAGCGGGAGTTAGGACAAGGAACCGGATGAAGACCTACACCTTCGTCGCGGCGGTGATCATGCTTATCTTCTTTGGTTATTTATCCCTCGTTTGTGTCTAGCTAGCTAGTTTAGATCTCTAGGCGAGCTTCCGAGCTCTAACTTGTTCGATCGACACATGTATTAGCATGTACCAACTACTACTTTGTAACATGATCGAAACAATATAACTTAGACTATGTATTCATGTATGAGACTTATCTATATGTATTTGTTTCAATCTTTTTTTTCATATTGAGTATTTATATATATAATTGTATATCTTGTATCTGTGTGTGTATATCTGATGTAATATTGTATATAATCTGTATTGCGTATAATCTGGCTCGGAAATTAAAAAAAAACAAAAAATACATCTGTGGCGCACATGGTCTACCTTCTGTGGCGCACTACAGCTAAAGCGCACTATGGAAGTTTGGTGGCGCACTAGGTAGTGCGCCACAGAAGATCCCAGGGGTAGCGCACCATGCCAAACTTCTGTGGCGCACTAGGAGGTGCGCTACGCCTATCTCTACACAACTGTGGCGCACTAGGCAGTGCGCCACGGCTGAGATAGCAGAGCGTGGCCCGTGGCGCACCACTAGTGCGCCACGGATGGGCCTTTTAGGTGCGCCACAGACGACCATTTTCCTAGTAGTACCGTTTACTAGTATTACATCCCTCGGAATGGCACAACAGAAACACAGCGGGTCCAATACATGGCTTAAAGGTTACAACTCACTCTTTACATAAGATCCAGAGAACACTCTAGGTTAAAGATAGAGAAAGACTTCTTACGGAGAAGAATCAAAAAATAAACAACACAAGAATGATTATTCTATTAAGTCTAATATTCAGACTAAGAGGTTGGCATTGCTGCTATTGCAACGCACTACAGAAATAGGTTCTTTGGCTAGCGATAATATTCCTATCTAATCAATAACCTTCGTATTCACTTCATTTGAGATATATGTTGATTTCCTTGACTTTGTTGAAGAGCTTTAGATGGTCTGGATAAGTCCTGGAGCATATCTTGATGTAGTCATCGTTTTAAGGGCTTGAGAATCTAGCAAGGGTTAAGAAGATAATTTGAGTACGAGCGTACTCAGCAAATTCACTAGAAAAGGAGTGTTTGATGCACTATAACTACAGCCATAGACCATAGGTCGTAGGCAATGCAAGTTTTCATAAACATTTCTTCAAAGGTTGCTTTTATTCTGAAAATCTATGTCCATCAGACTTCACGGGTTTACTAGAACCTTCATGGGGTTCCTTTCCCGCCGCGTTCGCAGCTCCTTCCCGGAGCAGGGAGTAACAAGTTATAGTTCTTACACTCTGCAGAGGTGTGTTACTTTAACCATGAGAGATCAATTCTTTGTTGCACAACCGGGCAGCTTATTCTCGTCCACAATTCCATGATGTGGGGCCCAGAAGATGATCCAAGCCAATCACTGCCCCCTTCGCGACCTCGCATGCCTCCTTGGTGTACACCATGCACACATAAAGAATTACTGCAATGGTTTGTACAAACCGCTAGATGCCAGAATTATCGTGGGACGATGAGTGTTCCCACCCATATGCTGCATATCCTCTAGGAATTACCAATTAAGATGCACGCTACGAGGATAACAGCCACGACCTGCACATCCGGCTTCATGCGAGAGGAAGAAGATACAACTGACTTCTCCATCCCATTCCAAATCTCATGGTCAACGCGTAATATACGGCGCAAGAATCACTGGCGACATTGGTTGTTAAGTCCTAGGTGATATAGTTACGAATGTGGTATCCCAACTGTCAGATTTAATAGATTGGCTGATCACCCTGGATTAGTAATCAATAGTTCTCATTATTATTGAAAATAGTGTTTTCTGACGTTTTTCAAATGCAGGTGAAGACAACACTGGATTTGTAAAATACTTTACAGAAAATAAACAAAGGACATGAGCAAGTGTGAACTTGCCTTTTGTGATTGCAAGATTATGCACTCATGGTCTTCGAGTCAGTATAAGATCCAAAATCTGAAATCAGCATCATTGGTCTGATAAGGACTAATGTTTAAAGAAGCAATATGCTTTTATGCATAAGTAGTGTGATGCACGTTCTAAGTGCAAATCCCTGGAATAACGTTGTTCTAGGGTTTGGATTCCGAAAATGGTTACTTTGGAATGTGTGGTCCTTTTAGATAAGTTTCATAGTTGTACTTTTATTAGAGTTTATGAGTGGTTGTGAACAACACATATGTAGGAGTAAAGTATACATACTTATGACATACTAGTTAGGATTACTTATACAATGTTTCTTATTTAAAGTGGCAAAAAGGATAACCTTTGAAGAAAAGGTTTCTCTTCTAGGGTCTAGCAATTTGTGTGGTTAGTTAGTGGTGGTTGATGTTATTTGCTTGCTCAAATGGTTTGGTTTGAGTTGCTTTATAGTTTAACTACTTCAGACCAAAGTTAACTATAAAACATATAATAATGCTTATAGTGTTATATTAAGATTCTGTAGACTAAAGTTAACTTTAAAGTATAGATAGTTTTGAAAGTATCTGTATGTCTGGAATGTGTTCTTTAAGTTACTTAAGAATGTTTATTATGTTACTTGGGTAATGGTTTCTTGATGTGAGTATGGAGTAATATCATTTATCTTTTAAAGATAAGTGAGTATAGTTTATGAACTCAACATAATGTTACTTAACTACTTATGGATTTATATAGTGTTGTAGTAGTATTTTGTAATTTGGGGATTGATATGGTTTAGAAAAGAATTGATTGTTCACAAGTTGTTCTTTAAGGATTTTATTATTAGTGGAATTCTTTTTAGAGATAATCTTCATTTAAGGTTGTGGATTCTTCTAAAATAAGAACATTTATAATGTTTTAAACCATTATGGCATTAGATTATTAATATTTAAGACTAATACTATTTATTAGACTTATTTGACTCATTTTAGGAATATTAGTAAATTTTATTTATTTTTATATGATTTATTAATGAAGTAAATAAGTTTGAATTTGAGTTATTAAAATATTTAATTTTCTTATTTACCTCAAAAGGAGATTATTAGATTTTTAACATGTAAATAATATTTTTGTGATCATTTTGGTATATCATATTTATTTTTGTGATTTATAAACAATAAGATATGATTTTTATAATTCTTATTACTTTTATAATTACTTAATAAATAATAAATATCTAAGTAAGTGAAATAATAATACATGACTATAGTTATAAATTAGAATTGTTATATTTTTTAAGATTTTTGGTATTTTATTACTATTATTAATATTTATTATTATAAAAATATGAATTATCAAAGTTTTATTACTTATAAACTTTTATTAAATAATATTTATATAAATAACAATAATAATAATATTTGGTAATAGTTTTAAGTTGTAGATTTTATTTTTCTGAAAATTTTCATATATTATACATATTTTTATGAATTATAAATCAAAAGTTATTAATTAAACAAGATTTAATCATTTATTAAATTTCTGGAATAATATTAATTGGATTATAACATTTTATTTATTTCTAAACAGAAAAATACTTTTTACACCACACCTAGAGCTAGCCCCAGTCACTGACTAGTGGTCCAGTGTCCACCTCAGCTCTCAGACAAGTTACAGACCTTCTCTCTACTCACTGTCGATGACATGTGGGCCCTGGGACATGTCATCCACCACGCGAGCAAAAACGATCAAGCAGTGGCGTGGCTCGTTCATGAGGTAAGCATGGCGTCGACGCCACCGCCATCGGTGAGTGGTCATCGGCGGCGATCTCGGCGCCCTAGCGAGATGGATGTAGTTGAATTAGCGACCTACGGAACCTAATAGTGGCGGCCCCGCGGAAATGGTCATCAAGCCTCGGCTCAGACAAGCTCGGCGGTGGCCAAGCGGTGGTTTACAATGAAATGAATATTTAAAATGATATCAAATGATTCAAGGATCTTTGGAAGATTCGTGAACTCACCCTGATGATGATTGAGTGATTGGCGAGGACAGGCGCGGCCGGAATAGAGTTTCCCGACGAGGATTCTGACAAACTGCTGCAAAGGAAAACAACCAAATTCACCCGCTCCAGTGCTCCCCTTGAAGCAAGATTCTTACGAGAGGATCTCGAGGAAGGCGCTTCTCCATGGCTCGAATGGTGTGGGAGACGTGGTTCAGCAGAGGTGGCTCCGGCAAGCTAGGGTTTCAGTCTCATTCGTATCTGAGAGGATAAGGAGGGATTGGAGATATGGATGGAGGAAATGCGTCGCGGTGGCCTTCTTATCCCCTCCTAGCAGCGGCGATGAGTATCTTGGCGCAATGACGGTGATGACGGCATCGGGCGACGGCGAGCTCCGCCAGCGAGTTGTCTATGTGCGTGACGGTGACGATGATGATCGTTTTGCGGATAACCCCCTGATGTTTTCTTTATCTCAATCCGCGGTTGTGGCATCCCGCAAAACCACTACTAGAAAATCGCGTTGAATTTGTGCATTCCATCGTCATCATCATGTGTTGTTTGTCTAAAACTATTTCAGAAAAACCTATTTTGTTTTCTGAAACGCCCATACTTTATTCAAACGCCAAACACGGTTCTCCGAATTATTTTTGTTGTCGGCTATCGGGTTGCGAAAGCTGTGTTTTAAAA
The DNA here is from genome assembly GCA_030063025.1 of Avena longiglumis. Taxonomy (NCBI): domain Eukaryota; kingdom Viridiplantae; phylum Streptophyta; class Magnoliopsida; order Poales; family Poaceae; genus Avena; species Avena longiglumis. The sequence continues at coordinate 74,936,148 of CP125975.1, read as the reverse complement.
TAAATAAAAATTTAAATTATTTTAGTGGGGGCAGTCGAACGGGCCGACCGACCCGAACGACCACCCCCAGAAACTAAAACGGTCCACCCCAAACCAGCCCTCTAAATACTACAGCTACCTAAAACTGTACCCACACCCACCCTCCACCACCCCTACCCTATGTCGCCACGTCGCCCTGTCCACCACCCCACCCAACCAGAAACCGCCACGTGGCCTCCTCTCTCTCTCCCTCTCTTCCTTCCCTCTCTCCCCCTCTCAGGCACACACACCACACACGCGCCTGCCCTCCCCCAGATCCCACCTCCCCTGCCCAGTCCCCACTCCCTGACGCGCGACCCACGCGGGTCCCACCCTGTCGGCCCCCACCCACGTCTCTCCCCGTCCCCGCGTTCCTCACCCCTCCTCTCGCCCCGCTTCCCCCACACCGACAAGCCGCCGTTGCGGTGGCCGCCTCGCTTCCGCCGCCCTCGCGTCGCCCACCCGTCGCCGCCGCCGCCCTTCCCTCCTCGCCTCCTCCCTCGCTGCTGCGCCACGCTGTAGCCAGCTTCGCCTCCGGCCTGCCGATGCCGCCGCCCGAGCTTCGCCTTGATCGCCGTCCCTCACCAGCGACCTCCGCCGCTCGCCTCCCCGCGTCGGCGCGCTTCGAGCTCCCGGCCTCCCTCCGCCACCGCCCGTCGGTCTCGCCATCGCGGCCTCGCCCTACCAGCGCGTCGCCCCACCGCATCCTCGCGGCCCTCACGCCACCGTCGCCGCCGCCGGACCCGTCCGTCGCGCCGCCCAGCTCCTCGAGCCACGTCCGCCGCGGCCCGCCTCCCAGCTCCGTCGGTCGCTCCTCTGCCTCCGTCGAGCACGCCGTCCCCCGCCGGCCAGCGCGCGGCCCCGACGCCGCCTCGTCTGCCTCGACCCCGCGACGCCGAGCCCTGGCCTCCGTCTCCGTCGACCGCGTCCCTCGCCCCTTCGCCTCGGCCCCTTCCGCTCGGTGGCGCCGCTCGGCCGACCTCGTCCCGCTCGGCGGCCACGGCCTCCCGCAGCCACGACCCGAGCTCCGGCCCGTTCTCCTCTCTGGCGCGCCAGCCCGACGCTGGCACCGCTCGGCCGATCGACCCGCCGGTGCCTCCTCGAGCTGGCCGCCAGCGTCCTTTGTCCGACCCCTCCCGAGCTCGACCCGGCCCGCGGCCGTCACGACCGCCGCCTGGTGACCCGTCGCCACGGAGCCTGCAATCTCGCCTCGTGGTTACCCGAGGCCGCTGCCCGCTCTCCTGTCGCCAAGATCTTCCGAGTATAGATCGGCGCCAAGTTCTTCCACGTGGACCCATTGAACCGGAAGACCCGTGGCGAGTGCATCGACCCGACCGAAGATGCCCGAACACAAGTTCGCCTTCTCGAGCGCCAGAACTCCTTCATGGACACCGATGGCGAACCCGGTCGTCAAGCTCTCCTTCCCGACCGTCGGGGTCCACGACATGGAATCGCCAGATCATCCCGAGCGCCAAGATTGCCACGAACGCCCGAATGTTGACACCGATGGCGGCGCGAGCCCGACAAGATCCTCGCAGCGGCAAGATCGACCCGTGGGGCCCGACAAGATCGGCCGACGACAAGAACGCATCCGACCGGAAGAATCCGTCGCCCGGCGCCAACCAAATCCTGCTTCCCGGATGCATGCGGTCAGCGACACAGACAACAAGATCTACCCGCTATCCGAGAACGCATCCGTCAACCCCGAACCCCAGATCCGTCGAACCACGAGACCGACCCAACCCGAAACCCCAAGACCGTCGACCCCTAATGTGTGAACCCTTTCCTCGAACCCTATTTCATAACATAATACAACTTGTCACATATTAAATTGTCATTCTCGCATGCATATCATTGGTTTGGGGCCTTATGCGATTCACGCATAATTAAATATGGGGCCCATATGCGGGCAAATCTAGTCTTATATTGGCCTCATTTAAACTTGTGTAGCGAACCAATAGTATAATCTTGCCTTGTTAAAACAACATTTAAATTGCGGGGGGTTCTAAACAACTAGAACCATCTAACTAATTGTCGGGACCCCGGTTCCTCTTAACATGACCTAATTGCGTCGCACCTTTGCCATGTCATACATCATGCATGCATCATGCCGATCTTCTGCTGTTGTATTAAATATTGCATCCGTGTTTCTTCTAGTGTTTTGGTTCTTCACGGATAAGGCCGTTGAGTTGATGTGAGCTTACGATCTTGGTTGAACCCTTCGACAATGTTTTCAATGAGCATCTCCCCTTTCTACCTATCTTACTTTTATAGTATTTACTTCCCTCCTGTTGATCTATTGCTATCTGTGTTGCGATGCTTTAGTTTTCGTACCCGTGATATTCCCTGCAGCCTCATATGGCCTTGGACACACCCTATTACCTGTTGTTTGGTAGATAGTTGGACCTGCGCGTCTTAGTCGCTTGCTCAAGTCTTGCGTGTCGTCAAATGCCACAGTTGTTGATGTATTGCCGCATGTTGATGATGGAGATGATCATAGTTTTACTTATCGTACACTTTAAATTCCTGTTTAACAACTAAAATTGAAATAAGCAGAGGCATCGGTGGGTGATAGACAACATTTGGTTTCCGAACGCCCACTTGTGTCCCGTAAGACCCCGAGTACTTGATACCTGTTCCTTGATTTATCGTGCTAACCACATCCGGGAGGTATATGGGACCCCCTGAGCCAGAGCTTGATTCAGTCTTATTTCTTGGGGCCACAAACTAGTTTGAGGTTTTATTTACGATCCTGTACTTATGCCATGCTACTTATGTATTTAAATTGTGCGAGGAGCACACTGTACTGTTTAGGATCGTGGCACGATTCCGCGGTGTCGACAAGCCCAGCCACACTTTCGGGTTCCCAGTCGTTCACAGCCGTCCCCACAACCTTAAGTCCGTCTCGGCGGGCCGTTGCGGATTCTACTTGAGGGTGGCCCCTGAAATATTTCGAATCTGTGATTGTTCATCGTGAAAGCCTCGTTGGGTTTTGATTTGGTTTTAGAGGTTGATCGGCGTGTGTTGCTATTGGTGCACCGGGCGGGTAAAAATTTCTGAAAGCCGTGTCGCGGATATGGACGACTTGGAGCATGATCTCGATCATAGACAAGCATAACTAAAGTTTATTGCTATAAATTTGACTTTATAATGACTAGTAATCAGCTTCACTACAATGGAATGGCTAATTAATGGCCACAATTGCTTGTTTGAGTGTAAACTTGCGACCATTGTACTGACTAGTAAATCTTGCAACTTCTAGCGGAATGGCTGAATAAAAGTACCAACAAGCTGCTGGGTTTAAGGGTTATCTCATGCTAATTGTATCTGACTAGTAAGTGTTGCCACTATAACGGAATGATTCACTAAAAGTTCCCACTGCATATTTTATCAGGATGATTATCTAAACCTGACTAGTAATTGTTGCAACAATAACTGAATAAATAAAGCGCCAAGCGTGAGTTCCTCGGTTGACTTCCTCGTTTGGTCTCGAGAAATACCGGGATGGGTTTGTTTGGTGTTAGCTTGGGTTGGATCCGGATAGGTCACTCTTATCCCTCTCGGATAACCGGTTGTATCGAGTCTCTATAGGTTGTTTAGTGCATCTTTGCTGGCTCGATCCACCATACCTATGTGGCGAGGACCCGAATTCTAGTCTCGCCGTGTCTTGGCCTCGATCTTGGCCTCCTCTTTTCCTTTGCCCTTTGTCGGCACCCTTTTGTTTAAGCAGGTTTTGAGATCGGCGCCGTTAGCGGGGTTACCCTTCCGGCTTGGCACAGGCGGGGTTATGGGCGCCATTGGTTATTCTTGGGGCTCTTAGCCCCATTTGCATCTTGTCCGTGGTCGGACGCTCCATCTTTCAAGGTGATTTGGATCTTGGTACCGTATATCTGTATTCTTGACTCATGGAGTCGTGTTGTATATATCATTACGTGGGTCCCATCGAGGACTGTTGTGTAATGTTATTACTTGTTTTCCACCCTTGAAAGTGCTGGTGAGCACCTTTCATCGTTTCTATGCGGGTTTGGCGGGTTTCGCTAAAACTTGCATAGGTCCGATCGAGGGTGTTCTGAGTGGTATCGAGCTCGGCGTTGCGATACCCACAAGTCCGACTGTAGGATAACCTAGCTAACGGCCAAGTAGAGTGTCAAAACTATTTTTGAAAATCGGTTGGATAGTTACGGTTAGGTCTGATTTTACTCCTTACCCTCTGTGTTCTCCTCTTACCTCTCGTGTTTTGAATCCGCTCTCTTCTCTTTCTTGAGTCCGGATTTCGTGGTTGGGTTTCGTCGTACCTTGAGGCTTCGCTTTCTTCCTTTTGTAACGCAGTGCTACGATCATCAATGCAACTTGTGCATTGTACCCTTCCTCCAATCTTTTGTTCTTGAGCTCCTTATCCATATGTGTTCCTTGCTGGATATCAGTGTCGTTGAAAAACATATGAGAAGGATGAGCATTGGTGAAGTTGGAGTATACCTTGAGCATGTGTTGTTCATGCCAATGGAACCATTGCGGAACCTAATCATTGTGTCTTTCATACGATTCCTGCTGGCATCATCCCTTTGTTCCGGATACCGCCTAAGAAGGTCGTCAGTCTAAATCTCGAGAGTTGAGTTGCCTGATTCTCCTACTCATGTATAGAGTTGATAGTGTGGGTACGGGATGGACTGATCACCCTAACCGACTCTTACTGTTCGCTCTGTACATCGAACTGGTGGATCAATGTAACTTTTCCCTCTTCTAATGGAAGTTAGAGGTGGCCCTATCGTTTGATACCTCTATCTTCGTCCTTTGTTTCTCCGGAGTGTTCTCTCGACGATCGGGGACAACGACCCTTTGTTGGTGGTCGCCGTTTCGGATGAAGAAGGAACCATCGTTAGTGGTGTCGCGATCTACGGCGAGAAAGGCGCATCGACCTTCTTTCCGGTACCATGAGGCGGATCTCGAGGCGAGATCCTTTGTTAGTGGTGTCGAATTGTGGCATCCCAAAACCACTACTAGAAAATCGCGTTCAATTTGTGCATTGCATCGTCATCATCATGTGTTGTTTGTCTAAAACTATTTGAAAAACCTATTTTGTTTTCCAACGCCCGCCTTTATTCAAACGCCAAACACGGTTCTCGAATTATTTTGTTGTCGGCTATCGGGTTGCGGCCGTGTTTTAAAATAAATAAAAATTTAAATTATTTTAGTGGGCGGTCGAGCGGGCCAGGCGACGACCACCCGAAACTAAAAGCGGTCCACCCCAAACCAGCCCTCTAAATACTACAGACTACCTAAAACACTACCCACACCCAGCCTCCACCTCACCCCAACCTACCCTATGTCGCCACGTCATACATCACCACCCACCCAACGAAACCGCCACGTGGCCTCCCCTCTCTCTCCCTCTCTTCCTTCCCTCTCTCCCTCTCAGGCACACACACCACACACTTTGCCCTCCCAGATCCCACCTCCCCGATCCCCACTACAGCCTTGCGACCCACGCAGGTCCCACCCTGTCGGCCCCACCCACATCTCTCCCCGTCCCCGCGTTCCTCACCCCTCCTCTCGCCCCGCTCCCCCCACCGACAGCACCCGCCCGTCGCGGTGGCCGCCTCGCCGCCCCTCGCGTCGCCCGACCAGCTCGCCCGCTCGCCGCCCCTTCCTCCTCGCCTCCTCTCCTCCCCTCGCTGGCTCACCGCCCGCCTCCGGCCGATGCTTTGCGCCGCCCTTGGCTTCGCCTTGATCGCCGTCCCTCACCAGCGACCTCACGCCGCCCTTCCCGGCGTCGACCGCTTCCCGAGCTCCGCCCGGCCTCGCTCCGGCCACCGCCCGTCGGTCTCGCCATCGCCGCCTCGCCCTACCAGCCGTCGCCCACCGCATCCTCGCGGCCCTCACGCCACGGTCGCCGCCGCTCGACCCGTCCGTCCGCGCCAGCTCCTCCCGAGCCCGTCCACGCAGCCCGCCTCCCAGCTCGCCGTCGCTCCTCTTCCTCCGTCGAGCACGCCGTCCCCGCCCGGCCAGCGCGTGGCCCAACGCCGCCTCGTGCCTCGACCCGACACGAGCCCCTGGCCTCCGTCTCCGTCGACCCGCGTCCCTCGCCCCGCCGCCTCGGCCCCTTCCGCTCCGTGGCGCCCTCCGGTCGACCTCGTCCGCTCGGCGCGTCACGGCCTCCAGCAGCCGACCCGAGCTCGGCCCGTGCTCCTCCCTCTCAGCGCGCCGACACCGGCGCTTCTGCGGCACCGCTTCGCCGCGTCGAGCCGCCGTTAGTGCCTCCTCGAGCCTGGCGCCCGCGTCACTTTGTCGCCGACCCCCTCCCGAGCTCGACCCCGCGGCCCGTCGACCGTGGCCGTCGCCTGGTGACCCGTCGCCACGGGGCACCTGGCTTCGCCTCCGTGGTTACGAGCTGCTGCCCTCTCTCTCCGTGTCGCCAAGATCTTGAGTATAGATCGGCCAAGTTCTTCCACGTGGACCCATTGAACCGAAGACCGACCGTGGCGTGGCAGTGCATCGACCCCGACCGAAGATGCGAACACAAGTTCGCCTTCTCGAGCGCCAGAACTCCTTCATGGACACCGATGGCGAACCCGGTCGTCAAGCTCTCCTTCCGACCGTCGGGGTCCACGACATGGAATCGCCAGATCATCCCGAGCGCCAAGATTGCCACGAGCGCCCGAATGTTGACCGACTCGATGGCGCGAGCCGACAAGATCCTACAGCGGCAAGATCGACCCGTGGGGCCCGACAAGATCGGCACGATGACAAGAACGCATCCGGCCGGAAGAATCCGATCGCCCCGGCCGAACCAAATCCTGCTTCCGGATCGAGGTCAAACCACAGGACAACAAGATCTACCCGCTATCCGAGAAGCATCGTCGAACCCGAACCCCAGATCCGTCGAACCCTGAGACCGACCCCGAACCCCGGAACCCCAAGACCGTCGCGACCCCTAATGTGTGAACCCTTTCCTAGAACCCTATTTCATAACATAATACAACTTGTCGCATATTAAATTGTCATTCTCGCATGCATATCATTGGTTTGGGGGCCTTATGCGATTCACTGCATAATTAAATATGGGGCCCATATGCGGGCAAATCTAGTCTTATATTGGCCTCATTTAAACTTGTGTAGCGAACCAATACTATAATCTTGCCTTGTTAAAACAACATTTAAATTGCGGGGGGTTCTAAACAACTTGAACCATCTAATTAATTGTGGGACCCGGTTCCACTTAATATGACCTAATTGCATCTTTCTTTGCCATGTCATACATCATGCATGCATCATGCCGATCTTCGCCGTTGTATTAAATATTGCATCCGGTGTTTCTTCTAGTGTTTTGGTTCTTGGATAAGGCCGTTGAGTTGATGTGAGCTTACCCGATCTTGGTTGAACCCTTCGACAATGTTTTCAGGCGAGCATCTCCCCCTTTCTACCTATCTTACTTTTATAGTATTTACTTACCTCCTGTTGATCTATTGCTATCTGTGTTGCGATGCTTTAGTTTTCGTACCCGTGATATTCCCTGCAGCCTCATATGGCCTTGGACACCCTATTACATTGTTTGGTAGATAGTTGGACTGCTTGCGTCTTAGTCGCTTGCTCAAGTGCTGTTGCGTGTCGTCAAATGCCACAGTTGTTGATGTATTGCCGCATGTTGATGATGGAGATGATCATAGTTTTACTTATCGTACACTTTAAATTCATGTTTAACAACTAAAATTGAAATAAGCAGAGGCATCGGTGGGTGATAGACAACATTTGGTTTCAGCGCCCACTTGTGTCCGTAAGACCCGAGTACTTGATACTTGTTCCTTGATTTATCGCTAACCACATCCGGAGGTATATGGGACCCCCTAGGCGAGCTTGATTGATCTTATTTCTTGGGGCCACAAACTAGTTTGAGGTTTTATTTACGATCCTGTACTTATGCCATGCTACTTATGTATTTAAATTGTGCGAGGAGCACCTTTGTCTTTAGGATCGTGCACGATTCCATGGTGTCGACAAGCCCAGCCACACTTTCGGGTTCCCATCGTTCACGGCCGTCCCACAACCTTAAGTCGTCTCGAGCCGGCGGCTTCGTTGCGGATTCTACTTGAGGTGGCCCTGAAATATTTCTGAATCTGTGATTGTTCGATCGTGAAAGCCTCGTTGGGTTTTGATTTGGTTTTCGAGGTTGATCGGCGTGTGTTGCTATTGGTGCACCCGGCGGGTAAAAAATTTAAAGCCGTGTCGCGGATATGGACGACTTGGAGCCGCGATCTCGATCATAGACAAGCATAACTAAAGTTTATTGCTATAAATTTGACTTTATAATGACTAGTAATCAGCTTCACTACAATGGAATGGCTAATTAATACTGCCACAATTGCTTGTTTGAGTGTCGCTTGCGACCATTGTACCAACTAGTAAATCTTGCAACTTCTAGCGGAATGGCTGAATAAAAGTACCAACAAGCTTTGGGTTTAAGGGTTATCTCATGCTAATTGTATCTGACTAGTAAGTGTTGCCACTATAACGGAATGATTCACTAAAAGTGCCCACTGCATATTTTATCAGGATGATTATCTAAACCTGACTAGTAATTGTTGCAACAATAACTGAATAAATAAAGCGCCAAGCGTGTGAGTTCCTCGGTTGACTTCCTCGTTTGGTCTCGAGGGAAATACCGGGATGGGTTTGTTTGGTGTTAACAGTTGGATCCGGATAGGTCACTCTTATCCCTCTCGGATAACCGCCTTGTATCGAGTCTCTATAGGTTGTTTAGTGCATCTTTGCCGCCGCTCGATCCACCATACCTATGTAGGCGAGGACCGCAATTCTAGTCTCGCTGTCTTGGCCTCGATCTTGGACTCCTCTTTTTCCTTTGCCCTTTGTCGGCACCCTTTTGTTTAAGCGGGTTTTGAGATCGGCGTTAGCGGGTTACCCTTCCGGCTTGGCACAGGCAGGGTTATGGGCCATTGGTTATTCTTGGGCTCTTAGCCCCATTTGCATCTTATGCGTAGTCGGACGCTCCATCTTTTCAAGGTGATTTGGATCTTGGTATATCTGTATTCTTGACTCATGGAGTCGTGTTGTATATATCTGCCTGGGTCCCATCGAGGACTGTTGTGTCTTTATTATTGCCGTTTTCCACCCGCGCGAAAGTGCTGGTGGGCACCTTTGAATCGTTTCTATGCGGGTTTGGCGGGTTTCGCTAAAACTTGCATAGGTCCATCGAGGGTGTTACAATGTCCTCTCGACCCCACTTGTCGATCCAGAGAAAAGAACACAGGCTTCTGGGCTGTTGTGGGCTGCACATAGGCGTGAGGTAAGTTTAAGTGTGCTCATTGACTGGTTTGGTTTTTATTTGTTTTATCCTTTTTCTATTTTCTGTTTTCTTATTCAGATTTGAATTTGATTTATATTTTGAATCTTTGTTTGTATAACTTGTTCCCTGAACATTATAACAATACAAAAATATACCTAGTCTCATTTGTAATTTCTTATTGTATCCTCTTTTTGTATTTCTTGTATTTACTTAATGTGATCCCCCTTGTTAATATTTTATATAAACTTTTCTTATTATTTTTCTCTCCTTATTTTAGTTATGGACTTATTGAATGATATATTCTTATTTGTTTATCAACTTAATTTTAGTTGGCTCATATTTTGAATTGAACTCTTATATGTGTAATGATCCTATTTCTTTATTGATTGTATAAAATACATTGATATAGTTATTACTTCCCCCATTAATTTAGAAAATGTCAATGTATTTATTTTTTTATGGTAAGTAGGGAGGTTTAGGATTTCAAATTATGATTACTACTCTTGGCTTTAGGGTTTTGTATAAGCTTAGATTCCTTTTAAGAGTCAAGATTTAATGGCTGAGCATATTGCCTTATGTATATAGTATTTGATGAACTCTTCCATTTTAATAGGAATTTGAAATTATAGTGTTTTATAGAAGTGAATATACTTAAACACATATAGTTATGATGGTTGGAATTAACAGAGATGTGCTTATGTAATTTGCTATAGGAAAATATTTCTATTAAGTGTTATAGACATCAGATGATGGATTAATGGTATAGGATGGATATTATGTTTGAGTTGAGATTTAGAGTTGATTGCTTACCAATATTAAATAGGAAAATGATCTATAACATATAATTATATTTCACAATCTAGAATCTCTAATTAAGGAATTCCTTTCCTAGATATAATACCTCTTTCTATCCGTCATCATGGTTAGTTTGATGGACTTACTTATTAAAATCTTCTTATTCAATATATCATTCTTCTAAACTTATGGATGAGTCCAATGAGTTTGATACAAAGACACTTCATAGCTTTATCATATCCTTGCTTGGTTGTATTTACTATTCTACGGTTGATAATCTTCCATCCAACCAGTAGTTCCTTCAAACTCTACTCCCAATCTTCCTTAATCCTCCATCACTAATCTTTCTCTAAAGTAAACTATCCTTAAGGATGAATAACACCACTTTTATGACTCTATGCTACACTAGCTTTATTTTACTAACACCATCTTATAATTACTTAACCCTCATGACTTACACTTCAATCCCTGAATTATATTTATGTGGTTTGCAAAGACTTCTCTAGGATCACTTATATTTACTAGGGTTTGTTGGGCCACGCAGAGATAAAACAAAAACTTTTCCTCTAACGTGGTGATCCCAAGACCTAGCTGAGGTAGAAGGCCACGAGGTTTACCACTAGACGCGCGGTTGCGGATTACTGATGAAGCGTCGGTTGATGCGATGCAGTCCTCACGATCCGATCGTCACAGTGCGATCACACACCTCTTGGTATCCACACGTACAAGGAGGAGCACCGTGCGAACGCTAGGTTAGATTCTGGCCGGGACTCAGGAGCTAGGGTTTCCAACACATGGAATAACCTAACGAACCACGATTAACCTTTCCGATTCTTGTGCTCCACTATATATAGAGTGAGCGTGGGCTCTTTCATGCGACCCATTCACTAAAGCCCATATAACATTAGTCACCGTGAGTCCAACTCACTAACTCGATCCTAATCTGGTTTAGGTCCAACCCAACCAGATTATATGTTCGAATCAATCCGAACTTGCTCCGCTCTTAAGTGTGTGACCCGCAGCTCATGGTTACTTGGACACGATTAGAGTCCAACTCACAATCGATCAATCGGCATCGGCTCCTAGCGAGCGTCATTCCCAAGTACCAAAGAGTCATGACGACTTGCCTTTCCAATGCGACTTACATCTGAGTCCCTTTTGCCTCACGATATACCTTGTCAGACTATAGGCGAATATATGTCATCCCTTAAATAGTCCAACTCTCTTCTCGATCCGAGATAAGTGATTCACCCGACTAACTCTTAGTCGATCGGCTCGGTTAACACTTAACCAAGTCGTGCATGGCCATGCTTTCCGAATCATATTTCACGAGAGGGCCGGAGAATATCTCTCCGGTGGAGGGCAAAATCCCATCTTGGTTATTCACATCACGCAACTTGATTCTCGATCGACCGAACCACCTTTATAACTGCCCGATTCGGATCAGCGTTTGCGAACCTAAGTCGGTGATCCTCAACTCGGACTATGCAACAACCTCAGGTCTAAGGATTACATTGATTGAGATATACAAATGACAACTTAGTTCGTTGTACCTCAATATGGGTCAATCCGACTCGCTAAACTCTTTAGCCTAGTCTGTGTAAGTTGGAATAGCATCTCCATGCCCATGACAAGTGGAACCGAGTCATCAAGCCAACTTTCACATTGGTCTAAGTTGTGTGTCCAGCACAACCTCAATGACCAAGGACATTTAGTACAAACAACATGAATGCATAGTTCCACAACTGAATCACATATTCAATGATACACATCAGATGTTTATACAAGGACTACTTAATAACTTTATGAATACAATGGGAAATATCATCATACATGATTGCCTCTAGGGCATATTCCCAACAGTCTCCCACTTGCACTAGAGTCAATCTTCCGACATCACATGTCTAAGCATCTAATGCCCATGGCTCTTAGGTGCGCCTCATGCTTCGGCTGGGGTAACGGCTTTGTCAACGGATCCGCAATATTTGCATCCGTGTGTACCTTGCATAACTTGATATCACCCGATCCACGGCTGGCGAATCGGTGGTACCGCATGAGTATGTGCTTGTTCTTACGGTGTTGTCTAGGTTCCTTGGCTTGTGCAATAGCACCATTGTTGTCACAATACACGTCCAGCGGATTGGGCGAGCCACGAACCACACCAAGATCTATGAGGAAATTCCTCATCCAAGCAGCTTCCTTTGCCTCCGAGGCAATATACTCGACCTCTTGTAGAAGCGGAACACGTCTCTTGCTTGGAACTTTTCCAGCTCCAGCACCTCCGTTTATAATAAACACGTATCCAGTTGCGACGAGAATCATCCAGTCGGTGAGATAACTCGCATCTGTGTAACCCTTTACACGAGTTCATCTTCACCACCATAAACCAAGAACATATCCTTAGTCCTTCTCAAGTACTTTAGGATATTTTTAGCCCGTTGTCGATGGATCTCTCGAGATCGACTGGTATCGCTCACAACACTTAGAGCATAAGAAACATCCGCCTAGTACAAATCATGGCGTACATGATGGATCCAACTATGAAGCATACGGAATCGCACTCATCCTACTTGCTCATCGGTTGTCGAAGGACACTTTGAGTCTTGCTAAGTTTTACACCATGGGACATCGGTAAGAACCCTTCTTAGGCGATTCCATGTTGAACCTTTTCAACACTTTGTCCAAATAAGTACTGACTCAATCCAATGAGCCTCCTTGATCTATCTCTATAGATCCGGATTCGAGGATGTATGTTGCCTCACCCAAGTCTTTCATTGAGAAACTCCTTTCCAATGATTCCTTGGTTTCTTGCAACATCTGGACATCATTTCCAATCAGTAATATGTCATCCACATATAAGATTAGAAAATTTACTTTGTTCCCACTAAACTTCTTGTACAAACAAGAATCATGATCACTCTTGATGAAGCCAAACGATTTGACTACCTCATCAAAGCGAATATTCCAACTCCGAGATGCTTGCTTCAACCCATAAATGTATTTACGAAGTTTGCATACCTTGTCGGCATTAGGATCGACAAAACCCTCGGTGTATCATATACGTCCTCGGTTAAATTTCCGTTAAGGAAAGCCGTTTTGACATCCATCGCCATATCTCATAGTCGAAATAGGCGCTATAGCTAACATGATCCGAACTGATTTAAGCATCGCTTCTGGTAGAAAGTCTCGTCGTAATCAACTCCTTGAACTTGCCGGAACCCCTTCGCGACAAGGCGTGCTATAGATTGAAACATTTCCATCCATATCAGTTTTCTTCTTAAAGACCCATTTGCACTTTCACGGGTCTTGCACCGTCAGTAGATCAACCAAGTTCCAAACTTGATTTTCATCCATGGACTTTATCTCGGATCTCATGGCTCCAAGCCATGACTCGAATCGAATCCCACCATCGCTTCCGAATAATTTGCCGGCTCATCAACATCTAAGATATACATCACGAACACTTCGTAATCTTGCCGATCTTAAGTACGGTCTTTGCTATCGGCTCATCTTCCACGATCGGCTCATCCTCCAAGGTTTTTGCCGATTCGCTATAAGCGATTCCTCTCGAATTTCTTGAGTTGCACCGTGCTCCACTTACTCCCCGGAGAAACTCTTTCTCAAGGAAGACACCGTTCGGCGACAAACACTTTGCCCTCTTCTCGGTTGTAGAAGTAGTAACCCAAGGTTTCCTTGGATACCCCACGCAATACATTTATCCGACTTGGCGTAAGCTTGTCCGATCAAGTCTTGACAAAAGCTTCACAACCCCAAATCTTAAGAAAAGACAAACTCGGCTTTTGCTGTCCACATCTCATGCGGTGTCTTCTCTACCGATTTTGATGGTACTTTGTTTAGTGTGAGCACGCCATTGTTTCTAGACAATAACCCCAAAATGATAAAGGTAGATCTGTCGGACTCATCATTGACCGTACCATGTCCAACAAGGTCTGATTCCGCCTTTCCGAAACACCATTCCTTTGTGGCGTTCCTGGCGGAGTAAGTTGAGGAACTATTCCACAACTTTTCAGATGGTCATCAAACTCATGGCTCATGTACTCGCTTCCTCGGTCCGACCGAAGAAACTTTATTTTCTTGCCGAGTTGATTACTGCTTCATTCTAATTCTTTGAACTTTTCAAAGGCTTCCGACTTATGTTTCATTAAGTAGATATATCCATACCTACTCAAATCATCGTGAAGGTAATGAAGTACTCATAACCACCCACAGTCGTCGTGCTCATTGGTCCACATACATCACTATGTACTAGTCCCAACAAGTCGGACGCCCTTCGCAACTCTTTGCAAAAGGTGTCTTGGTCATTTTGCCGAGTAGGCAAGATTCGCATGTCTCGAGCGACTCCAAGTCGAGCGAAGTTAGGAGTCCATCATCATGGAGCTTCTTCATGCGTTTCCAACTTATATGACCAAGCGGTGCCAAAAGTAAGTCATATTCAGATCATTTGGTTTCAACCTTTTAACATTTATGTTATAAACCGACTCACCATCAAGATTCAAAATAAATAACCCGTTACGAGCGGGTGCAAAGCCGTGAAACATATCATTCAAATACAAAGAACAACCATTATTCTTGATATTCGACTCATAGCCTTGCCTCATCAAGCGTGAAGCGAAATAATGTTTCGAGCAACTGGAACATAATAACAATTATTTAGTTCCATAATGAATCCGGAATGTAAATGAAGTTGCATCGTGCCGACTTCCAACGCAGCAACTCTTGCTTTGTTGCCGACTCGAATATCAACCTCGCCTCTTGCTACGCTCCTAGTTCTTACCGGTCCACAAGCGAGTTGCGATGTGAATAACTGATCCGGTATCATATACCCAAGAACTATTAGGTGCATCAGCAAGATATATGTCTATAACATTGCAAACAAGTGTACCTGAGTCGGAAGTCATACCTCCACTCTTGGATTTTTCGGCCAAGTACGTGCTGCAATTCCTCTTCCAGTGGCCATCCGCCTTGCAGTAGAAGCAAGTGGATCCGGCTGAATGAGATGGTTTAGTCCCTGAGGAAGCGCTTGGGACCGGGTCCTGAGCACCTTTCCTCGACTTAGCCTTCTTCTTAGTCCAAGAACTCTTCTTGAACTTAGCCTTATTCGCACCATCAACACTTGGTGGTGCCCTTCTTGAGATCCGCCTCTGCTTGAGCATCCCATGCAATTCGGTGAGCTTCTTATCCATACCATGCATGTGGTAGTTGAAATGAACTGCCCATATGCACTAGGAAGAGTTCAGAATTATATCCGTAGCGAACTCTTCGCTTATGGGGTAGCCAAGCCTCTCTAGAGCTGCGTAACCAACCATTTTGATCACATGCGGACTCGGTGGATCACCATCCTTAAGCTTGCAACTCAAGTGAGCACGAGACTTGATACCTCTCGGTCTTACTTTGAGCACGAACATACTTTTGAGGCTTTCGATCATATCGTAGGCCTCAACATGTTTGAACTGCTTTTGCAAGTCCGGTTCCATGTGAGCAAGCATAAGACAGCTAATATCCGTGGACTCATCTTTAGCCCGACGGTAGGCATTGGTGGCTGCGACACTCGCATTCTCATTTGGCTCATCTGGAAGTGGGTTGTCTAGGACATGGTCCTTCTTTTCTTGTTTGAGAACAATTCTCAGATTTCGATACCAGTTGGTAAAATTAGTGTCGTTCAGTTTATCTTTCTCAAGAATGGTTCTCAACGCAAAACCGGATATCGAGAGTGACTACTAGGTGCCATGATCTACAACAGAAAATATGCAAAACACTTAAGACATGTATTCATAAAAGAGCAAGCATATTAAACATTTTAATATTTTATGCTCCCACTAGAACCAACACCCCTCCGATGGTTACTTAGTGATTCAGGATCCTAAATAAGCAAGTCGGCTAGTGAGCTTTAGCATCACCGCTAACGCCAAGTGATCTAGGTAGACAACTCCTTGTCAATCGCATCTCATGCGACTCTGTTGGGGGTGGCATCACATGCCCGGCTCCCATCCGACCTTTCCCGAGTCCCACAACGTTGTGATAGACCCGTCTAGCTTACCAAGTGTTTACGCAGAAGAGTCCGACTCGAACCCACCTAGTCGAAAAGAATTGGCAGCACCTCAATTTTATGAGCCCACTACCAAAAATGTCCGACTTGTGATGGTGCAAACACTTTGGCGGAAAACCGACTAGACCTTCTTTGAGGGATTAAATTTTCGACTATCTAATAGAGGTAAAACTGAGACATAACAATAACACAAAATAAAGCAATTATAATGTGAAATGGTATGGCTCTCTTCATGGCGATCTCCATCTCCACAAAGCACGTAATCCGACTCGTGCCAACTCTTGTCACTTGCCGTCTTACTCCATGTCGCCGACATGTACAACGCCTGCATGCCTTCCGGTTCTCAAACAGCTACACTAGCTTAGTAAAGTAAATTACATAGAGAATCCGACACGCAGGTCGTTATACAATAACATGACACCTAGGCTCCGGTACCGACAAAAACCGTGATTCGCAGATCACGTATGGATTACACACATACATCACATGCACATGAACCATACCATTCACAACTTCCGCAAAACAAGTTATGCATAGATACAATATCTACCGGCGTTGTGAAACTCATAGCGACATCTAAGGCGCTTCTGACGAAGTGCGGCGGTCCCGCTTAGCCGGATAGCGGGCGGGATCGAAGCGGCGCCCCTCAGGTCTGAGCGGCGGCGATTTTCCGGCGTAGATCTCATCTACGATCCGAACATGGATTCCGACCATCGTTCGATTCGATCAAACTCTTTGATCTTCGATCACCGCTTCGGATTTCGTGTCACGGTCTACCCGATGGCGGAAGCCGACGGTAGGGTATGTCGTTCCACGACCTCGGCGATATGATCACGGAAATCGATCTACCATTCCCGATGCAGTTGATCCAATCAACTTCGCCAAAACCGATCTATCTCATAGATCGACCACCAAAACACATAGATCTCATCTATAGCCTACCGCATATCACATATGCGAGATCTCGAACCTAAAACCAGAAGCTATCGCTCACGATACCTTTGTTGGGCCGCGAGAGATAAAACAAAACTTTTCCTCTAACGTGGTGATCCCAAGACCTAGCTGAGGTAGAAGGCCACGAGGTTTACCACTAGGCAGCGGTTGCGGATTCTGCGATGAAGCGTCGGTTGATGCGATGCGATCCTCACGATCCGATCGTCTGGTCGATCACACGGCACCTCTGGTATCCACACGTACAAGGAGGAGCACCGGCGAATCGCTAGGTTCGTTCACGGCCTGGACTGCGTGGAGCTAGGGTTTCCAACACATGGAATAACCTAACCGAACCACGATTAACCTTTCGATTCGTGCTCCACTATATATAGGGAGTGAGCGTGGGCTCTGCTGCGCGACCCATTCACTAAAGCCCATATAACATTAGTCACCGTGACTCCAACTCACTAACTCGGTCCTAATCTGGTTTAGGTCCAACCCAGATTATATGTTCGAATCAATCCGAACTTGCTCCGCTCTTAAGTGTGTGACCCCAGGCTCATGGTTACTTGGACACGATTAGAGTCCAACTCACAATCGATCAATCGGCATCGGCTCCTAGCGAGCGTCTGGATTCCCAAGTACCAAAGAGTCATGACGACTTGCCTTTCCAATACGACTTACATCTGAGTCCCTTTTGCCTCACGATATACCTTGTCAGACTATAGGCGAATATATGTCATCCCTTAAATAGTCCAACTCTCTTCTCGATCCGAGATAAGTGATTCACCTGACTAACTCTTAGTCGATCGGCTCGGTTAACACTTAACCAAGTCGTGCATGGCCATGCTTTCCGAATCATATCTCACGAGAGGGCCCAGAGAATATCTCTCCGAGTGGAGGGGCAAAATCCCATCTTGGTTATTCACATCACGCAACTTGATTCTCAGTCGACCCGAACCACGCCTTTATAAGCGCGATTCACGGATCAGCGTTGTGAGAACCTAAGTCGGTGATCCTCAACTCGGACTATGCAACAACCTCAGGTCTAAGGATTACATTGATTGAGATATACAAATGACAACTTAGTTCGTTGTACCTCAATATGGGTCAATCCGACTCGCTAAACTCTTTAGCCTAGGCTGTGTAAGTTGGAATAGCATCTCCATGCCCATGACAAGTGGAACCGAGTCATCAAGCCAACTTTCACATTGGTCTAAGTTGTGTGTCCAGCACAACCTCAATGACCAAGGACATTTAGTACAAACAACATGAATGCATAGTTCCACAATAGAATCACATATTCAATGATACACATCAGATGTTTATACAAGGACTACTTAATAACTTTATGAATACAATGGGAAATATCATCATACATGATTGCCTCTAGGGCATATTCCCAACAGGGTTCTAATCATGTTCTACCCACCAGTATTACCTATACTAAATATAAGCATTCCATGTTGGTGGCCAAAACATTACCATTATAATACTTTAATCATTTATTACTGAAGTTCTTAGTTGGCTAAGAAGGGCTTTATCAATCCTACCTTTTATTGTATGAAAATTATCTTCTTAGTATCTTATACTGGATTAAGCTTATTAATGGACTATGCCCTCATTAGAAGATTTAAGTAGATGTTCTGATAAGCTCGAATATTAGATCAAAGACTAATAGATAAAGAAGTTGTTTTTCAAGGAATTATCCAACATTGATGAACAACAGATATTGAGGTAAGTTCCATAAAGATTGTATAGAAAGAAAGATATATATAGTGGATGATCTTGACTTAATCTCTTTCCAGCTCCAACTCATCAAAAGAGTTTTTAGGATTAGGTGTTACTATGATTCTCAGAATGTATGCAAATGGAATTGAAGATATAGTGGTTACATTCTTATTATTTGTTTTATATCCTCAACTTGGTACTTATGAATGGTTATAATGAATACTATAATATGATCACCTAATGATCAATATAATTCACATTATATTAGGGTTTAACTTATAGTACATTTGATCTACCCTTGGATCAAATCTCTCTTACCCAAAATGAGGTTTTAACAAAGGTCTTATTGAAACTTATTGCAGTCAACTTGATGATCTACTTCAATTCCATCAAGCTAAGAGAAGTTTCAATCACTTTGACAAGTTTTTATTTAAAAGCGCGAAAATTATTCAGATTTTCTATGCAGGAATGCAATGCACACATCTGGGTTCCACTTATTTCTAGGCTCTAATGCTGGGATGTTACAACATGCAAGATAACAAACAACACAGACATGATAGAATCATATAGACAAAACCATTAATCAATCTGATATAGTAATCTCAATATCCATCGGATCCCCGCAAACACAACATGCATGATTACAAATAGATTAGATCTTGATCACGAACGGAGCTCACAAGATCTATACATGAAAGCACAAGGAGGATATACAACCATCTAGCTACTACATGGACCCGTAGTCCAAGGTGGAACTACCCATGCATCATACCGGAGAAGAAGGCCTCCGGGATGATCTCCCCTCCGGCAGGGTGCCGGGAAGAACTTTAGATCCCTCAATCTAGGGATGATGGTGATGGCGGCTACAGACGGTTTCGTGGAGTTTTGATCGGGTGCCTTGTCGTGGTATTGCCGATGAGTATGCCATGGAGGGCTCCTCACAGTTCGTGTTTAGAGACGTGGGGGAAGGCATACGGTTGTGATTCTGAGGTTACATAGCTCCAGGTTCATATCCCACAACGGTGGCGGAATCCTAATCCTTTTATAAATCACTATAATGGCAATACGTCGAGTTACAGGGATCGATTCGATGTGCGCGATATGATTTGTGTCTTGCCTAAAGGCTCCCATAGGCCCGACTTATATAGTCGTCGGTCCTAGGGTTCTGAGTAAAGTTTTAGCGGACAGTTCTGAGTCCTACACTGCTTACAACTAGTCTAGCGTGTCTTGCACTCCAAGGCTCCGGGTACGTCGGTGACTCCTCCATAACCTTTCTTTATTCGGCATGGCCATCCCTTCTGGATCCATCTAACTGGGCCGCCCAGCAGGCCATGGGCCATGCTACCAACTGTGGGCCACCTGGGTTATCCGGATAGGAGACATGCTATGAGGATACCCATATAGCATATCCCCAACAGTAGCCCCTGGAGAACTCCGAGATCTTGCGCCGTCTTGCCTCTTCAGGTTGAATGCTCCATCTAGATGGATGTCGGCAAATCGTCAAACAATATCTTGTAGTCCTCCCAAGAACCCTGCAAGGTTTTCTCTGTCTTCAACTTGTAAGTCGGAGAATTGCTGAATCTTCTATCGTACTCTCCCATAGCCGGACTGGATCCGTCCATGTCGGAATATTCCGATGTGATGGTTCACCTGCCAGTGACAGCTAGGACGACGTAGACATAGGTCAGCGACGCCTCGTAACTCACACATGCAGAGAACACAATCATGTCCGTTTTCCCGCGCGAGAGATACGAACCGTTGGCGGTGACGGTTGGGAACGTGGCGAAATTTCCACGCACGTGGCCGCACACGTCGTCCACGCGCCGACCATTCGATCGTCTTGCACGAATCATGACGCCAGGGGTTATAAATTATAATTGTGGTGGATTTTTACTTTTCACCTCATTCTCCTCCTGCGTCATCTTCTTCCTACAGCGAGCACCTCCTCAAGCCCTCCGGGCCCACGCGAAAAACCCTAGCCTCCCAATCCTTCCAGTCACCACCTCTCCCTCTCCAATGGCAAGCAGCAGCTCTGTTCCGTCCATGGCGGCGTGAGGCGATGTCGCGGTGAAGCCGACGAGCATCGTCCATGTGCCCCCAGAGGGCCTAGTGCTACCCAAGTCTGCGGTGGTCGAATCCACCGGCGGCGACCACAATCTAGCGGCGCTAGAGGTTCTAGAAGAGGAGAGTGATTCCCACAAAGGGGACTGGCGCGTCTCGGACATCACGAACCGCGACATCAAGGAATTGCTTGTCGAGGCTACCTACCTGCAATGGAGGGGCTCGTCTGGCGGGCGGCGCCGGCCGGCGAGGTCCCCCCTTCTCCCCAAGCCGGAGAGAAGGTGTACCTCAAGGCCCAATTAGTGCAGCGTTCCTTGCCCATCTCCAATTTATTCCTAGATGTCCTTAGACATTACCGAGTACAGCCCAGAACCTCTCCCCAATAGCATCCTCGCTTAGCAACTCATAGCAGCTGTGAGGTTTACTTAGGGATTAGGCCTAGGCTAGATGTCTTTATTTATTTCTTCACCGTCAAGAGAGAAGCCGGCAGGGACGAGCTCAGAACTGGGACAATTAGTTTTAAGATCCGGCTTGGTGGCGGTTCCCGATGTCGGCCATAAGTTCCAAGAACGGCAACAGACGTGCTTCTCGACCGAGATATCCCTCGGACAGAGAAGAAACATATCCGGACTTCCTAGATGGAGCCACTGCCGAATCCCCGACATGGAGATCCCAAGCTACCCTTCCCCCCCGACAACGAAGCCTCCCGCGCCATTAGGCACATAGAGTGGGTCATAGACACGGGCCTGACCGGGTTAGACCTAGCCATGTCTGGTTCGTCAGGCGGATCCAGCCTCTGCGGCACCGCTCCAAGCTGATGCACAAGTACTCTAAGGAGAGGACAACTTATCGAGTGACTCCGTCAAGCTCTGCCTCAAGGACATCGTCAAGGTGAAGGACAGGAAGCGTGGCTTCGCCATCACCTATGACATGTTCGAGGAGGGCAAGTGCCTAGAGGTACCTATTTATTTTCCGTGCATGAAATTTACTGCAGTTCTTCCGTCAAGCCATTATTATCTCATCTAACACTTTGGGATTTCACTTAACAGCTTAGCAGTATAGAGGAGGATAGCATGGTTGTCCAAATCTATGACCCCAAGATGAAGGAAGTCTCCATCGTGTCCGACGACGATGTCCCGTTGGCGCGAAAGCGAAAGAGCTCCACCTCTGACGCTGCCAACGGAGGCAAGAAGAAGAAGACGGAGGGTGCAACCTCCAAGAAGTCCACTGCCACCCTGGAGGCGGAGAAAAGAAAGGTTATCGGGATTCCTTTTGCCAAATAACCCCCTGTTGTGTAAGCCTCTTTCTCTCCGACATGTACATTGCTTGTCTTATTCCTGTACTTATACTTTTTACACGTTTCAGGAAGAAGGCTAGTACTAGTTTGAAGAAGACCTCCAAAACTTTGGGGGATTCTAGAAATATTAAAGATATGTTGCATCGTGACGTGTCACACCACGCATCTCCCGCCATCGCCCCATCAGTCACAGCGTCCAGCCTACACCTGCTCCAACAAGCTCTCAAGCTAAGGATGTATCTGGCCCTTCCGCCATGGAAGTGGACTTAGCTGCCTCTGCAGAGCTTGCCGTTGTCGGCGAACAGGCAACGCAAGAAAGCGCCACAACTCAAATGGCTGAAGCTTCGGCTAAGGATGCCATCGGTAGAGGAAAGGCGGTGCTGGTGGGTGGAACGTCTGCTGAAGGCGGCGCCTCTGCACCTAGAACAACCACAGAGTTCCCAAAGATAGTCTTCCCGACGCTTTACCGAGTAGCTCCACTCTGGTTCCTGGTGTAGTGACGACATCTCCAACCTGTGGTCTTCAGGAGCTTCTCCGACAAGAAGATATCTTGTGAGGAAACAACCTTTCCTTCAGCAAGTTGTTTGCTGAGAGCGCTACCAATCTCAAGATCATCGCACTTGTAAGTTTTACTTGCCTTTTGCATTTCATATGAGTATCCCACTGTAGCCCCCGAGGATTTAGACGGAAAACCATAGGTCTTTGCATCTGAATACTCTAAGAGTGACTAAGCTAGAAAACTTCTCAATGTAGCCCCCAAGCATGTAGTTTGAATGAATCATTCCGACTAGATGCTTTCAGAGTATACATGTGTTTGTAAATTTCAACATCTTTGTAGCCCCCAAGTCTCTAGTTGTAACTGAATTAGTTCCGACTAGATACTTAAAGAAAGACTAAGCATATGACTGAGTTAAAAAAACTTTATACTGTAGCCCCCCAAGCTTCTAGTTGAAAACTGAATTAGTTCCGACTAGATGCTTGAAGAAATACTAAGTATATTTGCCGAGTTAAAAAGTCTCACTGTAGTCCCTAAGACTCTAGGTGGATATTTATCCGGCTAGATGTTCCAAGTAGACTAAACAACTTTAATTTTTCTTTCCACAGAATGAGAATGCTCGGAGAGACGTGGCCAATGAGAAGTTCCAGAAGATGCGTGCGGATTTGGAAGCCGAAAAGAGTAAAACTGCCTTCTTGAAGGATCAAATCACCAAGAGCAAGAGTCTGTTTTTTCCTTTCGTTTTCATATTCCGACTTGGTTTTGTGTGAACATTCTCCGAGTACTCACCATGTACTTGTTATTTCTCTGACTTGCAGAAGCCATTGCCATGGCTAAGGACATTGTTGAGCAATCCAAGCACGTTGAGTTGCTGGATAGCAAAAACAAGATCCTTAAGCAGGAGAGGAAGGATATGCTGAAGATGCATGAGGACTCCATAAAGGTTCTGCAGGAGTCCGCCAACACGGAGATGAACCGCTTGAAGGAGGAGATTGTGGTGCTGAAAGAGAAGAAGAAAGCTGCCGATGAGCAAAATCAGCGCAATCTTGAAGCATACAAGATCCTCCAAGAAGAACGGGACTCCATGGTGGATACACTCCAGCAGGCTGAGACTAGCATCTTCAGTAAGCGATTCTTCGTCTTGTACTTCTGTAAGTTAGATACTTTGAACTTTTGTGTTTATTGAATCCATGCATTCCTTTGTCGGAATTTGCAGCTCCTATTGGTTTGACCTAGTCGCCTCCTCCGCCAAAAGAATGCATGGTCCTTGCCGGCAACTTCATCCGCACCGCCATCAAGCAGGCCGAGGAGATAGCCAAGCCCCTCCAGATTGACATCAAAGCGGTGGATTCCGTGATGAAGTTCTCGGAGATCTTGCGCCAAGCCCCCGAGCGTATTGTAAGCTGGAAAGCTTCATGTACCCGAGCCGGCGCGAGGATGGCGCTGTCAATGGTCAAGGCACACTATGAAAACGCCAACATCGAAACGGTGACCTCTGGTATTCTTGACATGGACGACGATGGCCAGAAAATAGATCACAAAGCTATCTTGGCGTTTCTCACGGGTTATGATACCAGAGTCTTCGAGTTGGTTAATCATAACGTCTTCGTGCCTATGGAGATTATTGAGGGCGACAACCAAAGCTCCTTCGAGTCCCTCAAAACCACCGACTTCGAGGAAGATGGCTCTCCTGCTGAAGATGATGGTGCATCCAACTCTCCTGCGCCAGAGGAATAAAAAAAAATTTGTAATATTTGTTTCCTCTGGAATTTGTATGCGGAAAAAACTACTTGTTAACTTAAGGCGGAAAAACAATAGTTGTTGTTTCCTGCTACTCAAGAACTGGTTCCAGCATGTACATATTTTTAAGCAACTGCTGTCTTATCCATTACTTTGGTTTCTATGCTTGACCTTTCATGAGTCGGAAGACACGTTGTCAGAACTATGCGCTCAGGCGATGATGCCCAAGGGCACCGTCAAAAACCTAAGCACAAAATCGACAATAATTGCCGAAAGTCACTACTCCAGAATCCACATGAAAACAACAAAGAACATGTAGACCATAAAACTTAAGCTAACGCCCGTAGGAGGAATTTCCACAAGTGCAATCGCAAAGCTTGTGCATAAAGATTTTATACGATCCAAAAATGAACACTAAAGGAGGTAAAAGACTCAGAAATATGAGTGAACTAGAAAGCTTTATTTCATTGATCATATAAGAGGTACACAATAGATAAAAAATGCTAAGTGTAGAGAGGACGTACCTGTGCTATGTTCCATGGCTGATCAAGTTCCGGGTAGTCATCATCCGGGTCACGCCGCTTACGCTTATGATCCTCGTTGGGTCTATCCTCCAGTTCACGATTGTCAACGAGGTAGTAAGAACCATTGAGTAGCGCCTTGCTTATGATGAACAGTCCTTCCCATAGTAGGGATAATTTGTGTGACTTCTTCTGCTTAAGTCGGAGCACTAGGTCCCCTCTTTAAACGAGCGATGCCGAACGCGACGACTATGGTAGCTACGTAGATTTTGCTGGTAGATGGCGGATCTTTGGCAGGCCAATACGTGCTCCTCCTCGAGAATGTCCACATCTAGGCATCTGGATTCTTCAGCGTCATCTTCGTCATAGGGGGCAACTCTTGGTGAATCGTGAAGGATGTCGAAAGGCAGGATGGCTTCTGCTCCATATACCATGAAATAAGGGGTGTACTGGTAGATCTGTTGGGTGTAGTTCGTAAACTCCACAACACATATGGTAGTTCCTCCGCCCAGGCTCCAGCTGCTCTATGCAGCGGTGCCTCGAGACGTGGCTTGATTCCCTGCAGAATTAATCCATTGGCTCGCTCAACCTGATCATTGGACTGTGGATGCGCCACAGATGCAAGGTCAAGTCGAATGCCCTTCTCCCAACAATAAGCTTCCACTTCTTCGAGTGACAAGTTGCTGCTGTTGTAAGTGATAATGCTATGTGGGAGACCAAATCTCACCACTAGATCCCGGACAAACCTAAGGGAAGTTGTCCGATCAAGCTTCCTAATGGGTTTAGCTTCTATCCATTTGGTGAATTTATCAACTGCTACTAGCAGATGCGTAAACCCACATGGTGCCGTCTGCAACGGACCAACCATGTCCATCCCCCAGACTACAAACGGCCAAGTTATTGGTATTGTTCGCAATTCTTTAGCTGGAACATGTGGTTGTCGGGCATAATACTGGCATCCAATGCATGTATCAACCAGCTTGTCTGCATCCTCCTTCGCGGTCAGCCAGTAGAATCCTTGCCGGAAAGCTTTAGCGACCAACGATCAAGGAGTGGTGTGATGCCCGCAATCTCCGAGAAGGATTTCGTGGAGGATTTCAATACCTTCTTTCTGGAAAACACACTTAAGGTATACACTAGTGGTGCTTCTTTTGTAGAGTTGTCCATTAATTATGGTATAGCCCTTAGCTCGACGTACTATTTGCCGTCTTTCGACTTCGTCGTCGGGCAAAGTTCCATGTACGAGATATTCCATGAACGGTTTTATCTAAGCCGGAGGGACCTTTGTCACGTCTGAGCAAAAGAGTCAACTATGTTCGGGTTTTCTATGTCCGCTCCCTTCATGGATGGTGTCCGGAGATTCTTCAGGAAAATGCCGGTAATTTGTTTGCATACGAACCAATCTTTTGACGGAGTCACCGCCTCATTTTGCTCCCTAGGTACGTACTAGACCTCGTATCCCAAGAAGCTCTTGGATATCTCGTCCACTTCATCAAGATATGCCGCCATCATAGCGTTGCGCGTGTTCCAGGTGCCAGCCACCTGCTGGGAAACCAAGTCGGAATCTCCACAGCAAACTAAGCGCTTGATGCCAATATCCTTGGCTACGTGTAGTCTGTGAATGAGTGCCTCATACTCCGCCATGTTGTTTCGTAGCCTCGAAGTGGATCTGCAGAACGTAGTGTAGCTTTTCCATGGTTGGTGACTGCAGTAGTACACCAGCCCCCAAGCCATTGAGTAGCTTTGATTTGTCAAAGTGCATCACCCAATACTCTGGCTCTGGTATAGGGGTAGCATCAGGCATCTCCGTCCAGTCTGCGATAAAATCCGCCAAGGCTTGTGACTTGATAGCGTCGCCTCTCTTGTAGGTGATCTCGAAGGCGGCAAGTTCAATGCCCCACTTTGTGACCCTTCCTGTAGCGTCGCTGTTGTTTATGATGTCGGACAGTGGAGCTTTACTCACAATTGTAATGGGGTG
Organism: Avena longiglumis; assembly: GCA_030063025.1. NCBI lineage: Eukaryota > Viridiplantae > Streptophyta > Magnoliopsida > Poales > Poaceae > Avena > Avena longiglumis. The sequence continues at coordinate 74,909,213 of CP125975.1, read as the reverse complement.
CTCCTGGAAGTAGTGCCTTAGCTTCCGAGAAGCAAGCAACACTCCATAAGATAGCAACACTCCATAAGTAATGGTAAGCCAGTGGTTAGCAAAATGGGAGCATTGTAGGGGTTCGTAGCATGGAAAACAAAAAAATTCTACCGCATGCAAACAAACAAGCCAAGATCTATCTACTAGATTGTAGCAACGAGTCGATAGAGGAACTCACCCTCGAAGTTTCCAAAGCGGTTAATGAGAGCAGATTCTCGTGGGTGATGTAGTCGTACTCTTTCCGATCTCAAGATCGTGTAGACGATCCTTCCGGTGCTGCGTTCCGACAGCACTCCCGCAGTCGGTCACACGTTCGGTACTCGATGAAGACCTTCCTCTCCCTTGTTCCAGCAGGCAGCGGAGTTTGTAGCACTCTCCTCGCGATTCCGGCAACACGACGGCGTGGTACCGGAAGTAGAGGGGAGATCTCGCAGGGCTTCGCCTTTAGCCGGAGCGAGTATGGTGGACTATGAGAGAGGCCTTGGCGATCTAGGGTTTAGAGGCACCAAGTATAGGGATCTAGGCCGGCGGCTAGGGAAAGGGGATTGCCCCAAGTCGGCGGCTTGGGCAAACCCTTAGGGCGGCGGCGACTTTGGTGGAGGCCGGCGGCTAGGGTTAGGTTTAGAGGAGAGAGGTGTAGGTAGAGGGGGCACCCCTGCCCCTTCTTTTACAGGTAGGAGGGAGGCGCCTAGGAGGAGGGATTCCTCCTCCAACTCCTCCTCCTTGGCCAGCGGGTGGAGGGAGTGGGACTTCCTCCCCAAGTAGGTTTCCTACTCTCCCTCCACCAAGCAAAATTGTCGTTTGACTTTTCAAATTGGCGTTTGACTTTTCAAACTAGGATTTGATTTATCCCTTTATATTGCTCAGCGATGACACCTGGTACATGATGCAACCATTCCAACTTGTTATGACACATTCATGCACCCTTCCCCTCCGTTGTGCCGGACCTTCCGGACCCTTCTAGAACATCCCCGATGAAAACACCGGAATCATTCCCCAACTCCGAAACAGGACTTTCCTTATATGAATCTTATTCTCCGGACCATTCCGGATCTCCTCGTGATATGTCGGATCCCATACGAGACTCCGAACAACATTCGGTCTCTTACTCATCATTCCATAACTACTCAACAACATCGAATCCTTAAGTGTGTCTCCCTACGGTTCGTGAATTATGCAGACATGACCGAGACACTTCTCTGATCAATAACCAATAGAGGAATCTGGAAATTCATATGGCTCCCACATATTTCTACGATTACTTTGCGATCGAATGAACCACTTACATACGGTACCAATTTCCCTTTGTCTCACGATAGTTTACTTATCCGAGGTTTTGATCGTCGGTATCTCTGCATACCTAGTTTAACCTCATTACCGATAAGTACTCTTTTATCGTTCCCGTGGTATGTGATCCCTTGTGAGCCAGTCACATGCTTGCAAGCTAATTGGATGACATTCCACCGAGAGGGCCCAGAGTATATCTATCCGTCATATGGATGGACAAATCCCACTCTTAATCCATGAGCCTCAACCCATACTTTTCGAACACTCAATGCCACCTTTATAGCCACCCAGTTACGGTGTGGTGTTTGATGTCATCAAAGCATCCTTCCGGTGATGGTGATAAGCATGATCTCATGGTCGAAGGAATTAGGTTACTATGTATCAGAAAGCTTATAGCAAATGAACTATATTAAATGACTTAATCTTTATTCTACGCTTAACTATAGGAGTATGTCCATCACATCATTCTCCTAATGATATGACCCTGTTATTAATAACATCTCTATGTTCATGATCAGAAAACCATGATCATATATTAACCAACAAGCTAGTTTAACAAGAGGCTTTACTAGGGACTCTTTTATGTTTACAAATCACACAAGTATTAATGTTTCCGGTTAATACAATTATAGCATGGTATGTAAACATTTATCATAAGTATGAAGATATGATAATTGCCACTTTATTATTGCCTCTTGGGCATATCTCCAACAAGCATGATCTGACATAGACTCAATACGTTCTAGAGCGCGTACCAAAACTAGAGGGAAGTGCTCTTCCCATTCTGAGTCCATCAGTACTCGATCAAGTTTTCCGTATGTTTGGTTCCGCCAAAGAATTAGCCCAAGTAAACTGTCGACCAATCATGTTTACTTCCTTCAAATCAAGACTGTCAATGACAACATTAAAAAGGAAGGACCAATGATCGTCGAAGCGGCCTTTGCTCTTCTCAAATGGAAACCGAAGCAAGTTAAAATCCCCCCTATAAGGATAGGGTACAGATTGTCTTTTGCTAAGTTCACCAATTCTCGAAGGAAATCGGCCTTGAAAGCCTCTTGAGCCGCACCATATACAGCAACCAGAGTCCACACGAAATTATCAGCTTTGTTACGGATGTGTAGTTTAATATGAAACTCCCCGTCCGCAACAGCTATCCATTGTGTCTGCCCGCACGCCAAGTAAAATGCCCCCAGATCGTCCCCTGGGTGGATGAGAATGCCACATAAAATCTATACCGCCTGATAGGCGATCTAGTATAGTCTATGAAAATTCTCATCTACCTGTTTCGGAGATAGCCACAAAATCCAAATTATGTTCCCTAGAACATAGTGCAATGTGTAAATGTTTAGCCAAGTCTCGAAGACCTCTGCTATTCAAAAACATGCCATTCACTGGGAAACAATAATAGATTTAGGCGCAAGTTCTTGTTTACGAGATTTATTACATTTTTTTCCAGAAGTTGATTTATGACCAGAAGCAGTTAGCTCATAAATTGAGCTTAATCTATCTTCGACCAAACCAACTTCAAGAACTTCACCTACTAGATGAGATAGGATCAGACCATCTGTTGAGATGTCTGTATCCTCATCATCCGAGTAGGTGGAAATATAAGAGGCCGAGGCTTTTGGAACAACCGTTAACCGGTCAAATTCCATCCGCTTCAAGACCTTAGCAGAAATAGAAACATCACTTACGTTCTTAACTAAACTAATTCCAACATAATTAAGCTTAGAATTAATGCAAGTCGATGAAAAAGGAATAAAAGACTTGGATGAAGAGGGATTACCAGCCGTGTCGAGGTTCTTCTTCGCCTTCCTGCGCATGGCCTTCTCTAAAGAATCCATGTCAGTAGACGAAGCACCATCGGTACTCACCGGATGCCTTGCACTCCTGCGCAGCACTGGTATCTGAGAGACCTTGAGAACCTGCAAATGCTGATCATCCTCCACAGCTGCATCCGTCAACGAACCCAGCTCGACCAGCGCCTCCTGTGTCGAAATATGCCCACGGCCCTGGACATCATGTGGCCCAAGACCATCGGCCTCCTGGCCCAGCGCAGAGGTGCCTGCCACGTAGTGGGCTGAACCTCCTGTGTCTCCCGCGCAGCAGAAGGGAAAGAGGTAGTCGACGAGGCCGGCTGAGAATAAGTAGGTGATGCTGACCGGCCCACGGCAGCCAAGTCCACGAGCGTCCCCACACCCAGAAGTGAAGACGCGTTGGCGTTGTCTGGTGAAGAGTGCTGCACCATAGGCGGTGCAGGAGAGGAGGCCAGCGAAAGATACGTGGCTCTAGAAAGATCCGCCTCATCCAAAACCAAAGATGCAGTAGCAGAGATCAAACTACGCCTCTGAAAGCAAGAGTGAGAGAGCCGTGCAGCAGCAACAATGGCTTTACCCCTGGGAGTTTGGGGACTAGGATTGAAAGGCGTGACCGCAAACACAGGCAAAGTAGAAAGCTTGTTGGCTTGAGGACCACCCACAACTGTCTGGGAACTCGCATCAATATCCATCTGATCCCCCTGAGTCCGAGTAGTGGTATCATCAGTAGAGGGGTCCTTCCCCTTCTGTCCAGTACCATCGTCCTCATCTGAATCATCTCCCTTACGTCTCTAGAACATAGGGGTAAACGTAGGATCAGGGGAGAAATCTTGGGACTCCGGGCGAAAAGTAAATTCATAGCCCTTCAACTTCAGAGTAGCAGTAGTACCAATGTAGGGACCTCTAGCATCCACACACTTATGAAGCGCATTTAGATTCATCATTGCCACACAAATACGCACAATATTGCGACTATACAGCGTCGGCAAATCCACATCCACTGTCGTACCCAGAAGAGAGCCAACCTCCCACAAGCCATGGAAGTGCCGGATGGTATGAGGAACACCCTCCACATGAACCCACACCTGAGGTAGTACAAAACTCGGCTAGATATCCTGCATCTCCCAAACACTGATAACAATCCGAGCATTATGAGAAGGGGCCGGCATCTGTATGCCATCGACACGCTGTAAATCCTCGAAAGAAGGGAAGCTTACAAGGAAAGAATCATCACCATGCGGAAGGGCCTCCCATTTCCACTGAGTACTGAGAGGGCAGATCCTTGTCATCTGAGACTCAATGACAGACGCAGGCACCACCGCAACCACCATAGTCACCTTAGCCGTCGGTGTACACTTTGGAGCCAAGTTTGCCTTGAAAATGCTATCAGGCAACTGATTGAAAAGAGTATCTTCGGTACCATTACCTTCCACAATCATCGTAGGCTTGGGAAATTTCAGTGTTGGACACTTGGCGGTGGGGTGAGCAGAATTATTACAAACCAAACAGTAATGCTGAACCGGACAATTTTTGGAAGAATGAGTATCACCAGAGCATTTCCAACACTTCACCATCTTCTTGGTCTTTCCAGGATCAGCCTGACCAGAAGAATCCCCAATAGCAACCACAGATGTAGAGAAAGCAGAAACGAGCGGCGCTGGCATGCTCACGGCCGGCGGAGGACCATACATCACGCCCGGTGTGAGCACCGGTGTAGGCTGAAACTGATGCTGAAAAGTCTGCTGTGTAGGCACCGCAGATGGCTGCGGCTGTGCTCCCTGAACATTCTTCTTTTTCTTACGCTTATTCCGCGGCACCACAGGATCAGTAACAGCAGCGGGAGGTTGCGCAAATTGCGGAAACATCTGCGCATATTGCTGAGGCGGGATGATTGGTGGGAAAACCGGCCTAGCAAAATTCATCTGTGGCTGGAAGAACTGCCCCGTGGGCTGAGTAGTGAACCCCGATGGACCCGCAGGTCAGAACGGTGGCTGAAGAGGCCTGAAAGGAATTTGATTAGCCATCCCTGGTTGTCCTCCACCAGGCAGAGAAGACACCGAGAGCAACACTGGATTGGCTGTCGTAGCAGCAGTTCCACCTCCCGCCAGGGGCATGGTTGGTGCAGCCAGCGCAGCAGTTCCTCCCACCGACGTAGGTGGCTGGGGCACACCGGCCATCATTGTACGGGCGAAAGACGGCGACCCCGGCGTCCAGATGCAGCGAACGTTAGGGCAAAACGAGGAGGATGGTGGCACAGAGGAAAGAGAAGGCGCAATAGTCGAACGACAAAACATTGAGGTGTCGAGGGGAATCGGTCTCTGAAGGCACGGAGCACGTTTACGGCCCGATCCCGACCCCGCTAGGTCTCCCGCCCATGACCGAGTCCCGCCTGGCCTCGATACCAGAGATTCCGCGTCAGTGGGTCCACCCGACTCCACCACATTCGCCACAAAAGAAGGAACGAACTCCGCGAGCGTAGGAGGCGGCGTGATCCTACGCCTCGGCAGAGGACCTCGCCACATGCCCATGCGCGGACGGTACGACAACCGTAGGCCCGACGGCAACGACGAGGAACACCGGCGATCACGCAGCGCCAGACCAGACGTCGGGGGCGACGAAGATCTTGCATGGAGAATCCGGGGAGGGGATCCGGCCCCAGGCGACCGACGGCCCTTCCAGAGCTCCCAGTAGCGCGAGGTCTGTGAGGGATAGCCCGCCCCCTCCCAGAAGGCCTGCAGCAAACTCCGGTGGTCCTTACGACGAGACACTGTCGTCCATTCTCCTTCTTCCAGAGCCTCTTCTGCCATCTGGATCACGACATGATTCTCCCTGAGATCCGTCAGCCCGCCGAAACGACTACCGAGGACGGCGCCAGTATCCGACCCGCGACCAGCAGGCCGCGCCTCCATGGCGGCCACCAGCGGGGGCAGATGATGGACTGAGCTCCTTTCAGGTCAGAGTCTCAGCGCCTCCATGGTGTTTTCTTAAATGGAGGGAGGATTTCACTTCCCCGACCTCTGCACCAACTAGGGATGCACACAGCCATTAAGCATGAGTACCAGGATTTTTAAACTGAAGGGAATATACCCGAGAGGCAATAATAAAGTGGTTATTATCGTATTCCTTATTTATGATAAATGTTTATTTTGCATGCTATAATTGTATTAATACAGAAACGTTAATACATGTGTGTTTAATAAACAAAAAGGAAGTTCCTAGTTATGCCTCTCTTATAAACTAGCTCGTTGATTAAGATGATGATCAAAGTTTCCTGATCATGGACATTGGATGTTGTTAATAATGAGGTCACAACATTAGTGTAATGATGTGATGAACATTCATCCGAAGTATAGCATTACGATCAAAGTCATTGAGTTTATATTGCTATAACAACTTACGAAGTGATCCTAATCCTTATACCATGAGATCATGTCAATCACTAACACCGGAAGAGTTTCTCGATGACATCAAACGTCACACCGTAACTAGGTGATTAAAAAGATGGCTTTAGAACTACTAAAGTGTTATGTTGAGACCCATGGATCGAGAGTGGAATTTGTTCATCCCGATGACAGATAGATATGCTCTGGTCCCTCTCGGTGATATCACATTGATTAGCTTGCAAGCAAGTGATTTGATCACTAGAATGTTACATCACGGGAACGAGAAAAGAGTGCATGTCGGTAACGAGATCAAACTAGGTATGGAGATACCGATGATCGAATCTCGGACATGTAATATATCGTGAAACAAAGGGATTAAGATACTAGCGTAAAATGTTCACACGATCACAGAAGTCATCGTTGAATGTGTGGGAGTCAATATGGATCTCCAGGTCCCGCTACTGATTATTGATCGGAGAAGGGTCTCGATCATGTACGCATTATTCGCGAACCGTAGGGTGACACACTTAAGGGATTCCGACACCATTCGGAGCAAATGATATGCCAGAAAAAGAAAAGGAAAGCGCAGGAATTTATTTCACTAGACACCGGAACTGTTTCGGTTGAAATTGCTGAAACTGGTTCTGCATGTGAAATAGAATTCTAGCAAGGGGTTATTTGTGAATGTTTGTCATTAAAGTAATTGAAAAAATTCTGAATAAAATAAAAGAGTTTTATTTAATGAGAGTTTGCATTAAATTTGGTGGAAATTTAATGGGAATTTGAGTGGGTTTTTTAGTGGAGGAAATTGAAAGGCATTTTTGTGAGTGGAGTGTCCACCCACATGAATGTGGAAGAGGTGGGGCAGCCCCATGGCTGGGCGCATGGCCCCTTGGGTGCCCCCCTCTCCCTATAAAAGGAGCCCCCTCCCTCTCTCTCACTCACACCTCCTCGCGAAGGATCTCTCTCCCCCCTTTAGAATTTTGCCATGGTCTCGGATCAGCGAGATACATGTTCCCGGTGGCTTTTTCTGGAAGGATTTGTTGCTTCCGCTGCCTCGCTGGAGCGAGGGCGCGAAGGTTATCAGGGTACCCGTACGTGTGTGCGATCACAGATGCACCACTGCTTTGAGGTGCTGGACTTGATCGTGCTGGACCGGCTGGACCAGATGGACTTCATCACGATCTTGAGATCGGCAAGCGTTCGTCTACATCATCCACGAGTACAACCTCGTTAACGCTATTCGGTCTTCGCGGGTATGTATTCTATGGATGTATATCCACCTGTTGCTTGTATCTAGTAGATAGATCTTGGTACTTAGTTGTTCCCATCGTAGGAAATTTTTTGTTTTCTATGCTGCAACCCTACAGTGGTATCAGAGCCGGATCTATGCGTAGATTCTTTGCACGGGTAGTACACATATAAGTATGTGGGCGATGATGATCATTTTATTGCTTCTTTGTTGTACTTTGGATATTGGTGGCATAATGGGATGAAGCGGCCCGGACAAACTTTACATGTCCTCGCACATGAGACCTGTTCCACGCTTGACATGCAACTAGTTTTGCATAAGTGGCTAGCGGGTGTCTGTCTATCCTACTATAGTCAATATCTAATTTGCAACGAGTTGTCAACAATTTGGTTATCCTCGTTATGGTTCATGTTCGTAGGTAAGAACGGTTCTATCTTCGAAAGCCCTAAGCCACGTAAAACTTGCAATGGATAAATTAGAGGCATCTAGTTTAGATTGTTGCTGGGCTAGTGTTATGATATGGTGATGTTGTAAGTAGAAGTATGAGATGATACTCTTACAACACACATAGCGTGTAAGTTCCATAGACCTTGGCCTTACACATAAAGGTTTGATAGAGATCATACCACGGTGCACATGATGGAGATCATATGCGGGAACCATATCATTTCACTTATAAACATGTGATGTTTAATAGCATCTTATATTGCTTGTTTGGCATTTAATTCGCATAATAAGATGACCCCTCATCTAGACCTCCACATAAAAATGTGGTCTTGCTTAAGTATGCACGACAATGTTTCGCCGCTTCAAGGCATCACGTGATGATCGGGTGTACTTGAATCCACGAGCATATCTCGGTGTAAGACAGCTTACACACGAATACTAAGGTTCTTACTTGGCGAGCCTAGCATGTACAAACATGGCCTCGGAACACGGACCGAAAGGTTAATCATGAGTCATATAGTAGATATGATGCCCATTTGATGCTCGCCTTTGAAGCTACACCGACTCACGTGATGATCAGACTTGGTGTAGTGGATTTGGTTCATGTAATCACCAAAAAGACACGAGGGATGTCGTTTTTGAGTGGGAGTTCATTTCTAATTTGGATTAGTAGAACTCAATTTATCATAAATTAAATCAGAGTGAATTTTCATAATTTGTTGTAGTCATTGTCATTCGTTCACCACCTTATGCATAGTTGTAATTGAGATAATAGAACTATAGAATTCTGGATATATACTTTACGAACTGGTATCGTATTGTGTTGAGTGTCAATCTAAAGTTTAAAGTCCTATTGCAAACTTTCAGCAAAATTATATTTACTCCGTGAAATTTAATAGTTGGTATTAAATCGGGAGTAACAATTCCAGTGTTAGTATCTTAAGTATCATGTTTGCCTCCATGATTCTTGATTATTTTAATATCAAGTTTATCTAGGAGCTGAAAGAATTGTTTCAGAAACCATCATGTGTGGCAGATATAACGATATCTGAAACAATGTTTTGGTTGCAATATGATAGAGTATAATATGTGTTCTCATATTGGATGAGAATTTACGAAGGTTGGAGATGCTAGACATCCTAATCATCCAAAAAGAGTTTTGGAAAGTAATGTTATACTCACGATTCTCCTTATAAGCTACAGTAGCTTGATCATGAAAGTCATCATGATAAGGATGAATAGAAGATGTATGTAAAGTGTTTACTACACTATAAGATTACTAAAGAATGGATTTTGAAAGAATACCGATCATTTTGATGATGGTGATCTACTTCAAAGTGCAAGTCCAAAGGTATTATTATTTGAATATACACGCTTTGGACTATGTGTCATGTATATGACGCCACTTTTGATGTTGATAGATTCTTTTAAAAAGGAAAAGGAAAAGGAAATGCTGAAAGAGAATCTATAAAATATATTTGGCAGAAAATAAAAGATTGGAAATATCCAATTTAGGTATATGGATGATATACATGTTATGGTTGTATTCTTTGCTTGTTAAACAATGTGGTTCTTGGGTATTGGATACCGAATTGGTTGGTATGAAATTTCATACGGAACGACGCAATTCATGAACCACAATGGCCTAAGTAACTAGCAAGAGATTATGTGATGATGTTCATCGAAAACAAACAAACCGTTGTTTGTATTTCTCGTTGACATCAAAGCTTGACTTCAAGATTTGTTTTAATAATTGTTATTTGAATCAGGTATTATGAGAACAAAGGTTGTTCAAATAATTACCATATTCCATATAAGATGGATGATTTACAAATCTAGTTGGAGAAATCACATCCATAAAGCCTATTGCTAAAATGTCGCAAGACAAATGATTGAAAGATCACTTATGAAGTGACATCGCTGTTTAAATTATATAGGAAAGAAAACACGAAGAATCTCCATATTCATGGATTTTTGGAGTCTTTTATTTGATCAAGGGACGCTTGTGAGACTTTCCTCGGGATAATTAAAAACTTCGTTCAAAGGCCAAAGAAGAACGAACGACTAAATTATTGAAATGTATACATATCGATGCATGTAGTCCATTATATATAGTCGTAAGCGATGGGTTTCAACTTCATATACTTTCTCCGGAAATTTGAGTGAATGTTCACTTAATGAGAAAGAAGTGTGAAATATTTGAAAATGTTCAAAGACTTTCAAGATGAAGTGAAAATCATTGTGACAAGAAAATAAATGGTTTATGATTTTATCATAAGGGATTTATTTGAGTTACAAGTGTAACAAGAAAATAAATGAATTATGATTTTATCATAAAGGGATTTATTTGAGTTTCAAGTTTAGGAAAACACCCAGATTTGCATTTCCCTAAACACCATAGGAGTATGGAGTGTTTGAGATTTGTAATGAAACCTTGTTTGACATGGTTGGATCAAAGGTGTTATTGATAAAACTGCCATTATGTTTTAAAGATTAAAGCTTTAGAGACTACCGCTTTTACACTGAAATGAGCTCCATCTTGATCCGTTGAAATGAAACCATGGAAGTTATGGTTTGGGGTAAAACCCAAGTTGTCATTTCTTAAATTTTGGTATGCTAAACATAAGTAAGATGTTTACAACCGAAGTCAGATGAGCATGTCTTTGTAGGTTATTTTGAATAACAATTGGTTATTCCTCCATAACACCAAGGACAAAAGGGTTTGTCGCTTGAAACGTGAAGTTTCTTGAATAAGGAATTTTTCATAAATGTTAAGTGGGAGGAGAATAAAACTTTGATAAGGTTAACGAACCTTAGCTAAATGTGCTGAGTTGCGCAGCGCCGGAAATCGTTCCGGAGGCTGCCATAATGCTCATAGCTTATGTGCCTCAAAGGTTGCGGTCACGGAGGTCTAAAGTTCCTATTGAACCAAGAAGGTCGGATAAACAATCAAATGATTGAGATTTGAGAATAAATCATTATTGTTTGACAATGATGAACCGACTACAAAGAAGCGATGATGGGCCCTGACTCCGTCAAATGGCTTGAAGCCATAAAATCCGTGATATTTCCATACACGAGAAATCAAGTTTTGAACTTGGAAGACCCTCCGGAAAGGTGTAAAAACCTATCGGTCGTATTTGGATCTATAAAGAAACAGACATGGATGTTTTACATCTATGAAATAGTCGACATATCGATAAAGTATTTTACGACAATGTTTAAGGAGTTGACTATGACAAGATTTGATCTTTCATAGCGATATTTAGTCTGGACGGATTAAATTAGAAACCACTACATATAATTTGTTATATGGTAGATGAATAAACAAAACAAAGTTCTTCTAATAGAATGGTTACCTAGGACGTGTACATGACACGATCCAAAGGGTTTTGTTAATTCAAAGGATGCTAAAAAGGGCATGCAAACTTCAATGGTTGAATTAAGCATCGCGAAGTTGGAATCTTCACCGTGATGAAAAAGAGTTTTCATCAGGAGACGATGAAGATGCTTGCATTTGCAAGAAATTAAGTGGGAGCGCTGAGACATATTTCTAATACATTATGTGGATGACATCTTGTTGATTAGAAATGATGTATCTTTTATTGACAAAGGTTAAGAATTTCATTTCGATGAAATACTTAGGCAAAACCCGAATATTTAGCGTGAATGTCTATAGTGGATAGACTGTGACGCCAATATGGTTGTGCCAAACGTACATATATGAGATATTGAAGGAGTTCAATATAGAAACGACAAGAAACAGTTCTTATTGCATGGAAAGGAATTGAATCAAGATTCAAGTGTATCGACACTTGATAAGTGAAACAAGATTCAAGTGCTTTGACACTTGATGAGTGAAATCACGAGAATGTTTTGATCAATCATACCATGATATGTACATATCCAGATATGTCCTATGCTCGAAGTGTGATGAGCATATACCAGAATGAATCATAAAATGATCATTGGACGATAGTGAGGATATTCTTATGATCTTTTTGAAAGAACTAAGAATATATTTGTGTAGAGGTCACAAACAATTATAAATAGTTCATTGTAAAGCGTTACATTGATACTAGGTTTGTCACAAGATACAAATTAAGTTTATCTCAATTTAAACTATGGGTGGAACAATGTAATGTAAAGGAGATTCCATGATGGATTTGGATGAATTCCAAAGTTAAGACATTGTGACGAATACTACAACAAAAGGCTAAGTATATGACTGCTATAGTAGCAGCAAAGGAGGGAATTTGTGGCAAGTAGTTTGTTATCAAACTAAGGTGTGGTTCAAGAACGGCTAACACTAAAGATATATTGTATGACAATAGTATCGACGTGTTTTAACCCCAAGGAACTAAAGGTCTCACCGAAAGACCAAATTTATACAATGCCATCTCATTGGAGAATGAGTGATGCGTGAAGACGCAAAGACATGCAAATACACACGGCCCTGAAAGCGTCAGATCCGTAGATTATGTTAACCACTTGCAATTGCGTATATGGAACACCAGAAAGCCATAGGTGTTCAATACACAAAGTTTTCAAACTAGATTATTGTCTCTAGTGCAAGTGGGAGACTGAAGGGAATATGCCCGAGAGGCAATAATAAAGTGGTTATTATCGTATTCCTTATTTATGATAAATGTTTATTTTGCATTCTATAATTGTATTAATACGGAAACGTTAATACATGTGTGTTTAATAAACAAAAAGGAAGTTCCTAGTTATGCCTCTCTTATAAACTAGCTCGTTGATTAAGATGATGATCAAAATTTCCTGATCATGGACATTGGATGTTATTAATAACAAGGTCACAACATTAGTGTAATGATGTGATGAACATTCATCCAAAGTATAGCATTACGATCAAAGTCATTGAGTTTATATTGCTATAACAACTTACAAAGTGATCCTAATCCTTAGACCATGAGATCATGTCAATCACTAACACCGGAAGAGTTTCTCGATGACATCAAACGTCACACCGTAACTGGGTGATTATAAAGATGGCTTCAGAACTACTAAAGTGTTATGTTGAGACCCATGGATCGAGAGTGGAATTTGTTCATCCCGATGACGAATACATATGCTCTGGGCCCTCTCGGTGATATCATATTGATTAGCTTGCAAGCAAGTGATTTGATCACTAGAATGTTATATCACGGGAACGAGAAAAGAGTGCATGTCGGTAACGAGATCAAACTAGGTATGGAGATACCGATGATCGAATCTTGGACATGTAATATATCATGAAACAAAGGGATTAAGATACTAGCGTAAAAGTTTCACACGATCACAGAAGTCATCGTTGAATGTGTGGGAGTCAGTATGGATCTCCAGGTCCCGCTACTGATTATTGATCGGAGAAGGGTCTCGATCATGTCCGCATTATTCGCGAACCGTAGGGTGACACACTTAAGGGATGCCGACACCATTCGGAGCAAATGATATGGCAGAAAAAGAAAAGGAAAGCGGAGGAATTTATTTCACTAGACACCAGAACTGTTTCGGTTGAAATTGCTGAAACTGGTTCTGCATGTGAAATAGAATTCTAGCAAGGGGTTATTTGTGAATGTTTGTCATTAAAGTAATTGACAAAATTCTGAATAAAATAAAAGAGTTTTATTTAATGAGAGTTTGCATTAAATTTGGTGGAAATTTAATGGGAATTTGAGTGGGTTTTTGAGTGGAGAAAATTGAAGGGCCATTTTGTGAGTGGAGTGTCCACCCACATGAATGTGGAAGAAGTGGGGGCAGCCCCATGGCTGGGCGCATGGCCCCTTGGGTGCCCCCCTCTCCCTATAAAAGGAGTCCCCCTCCCTCTCTCTCACTCACACCTCCTCGCGAAGGATCTCTCTCCCCCTTTAGAATTTCCCCATGGTCTCGGATAAGCGAGATACATGTTCCCGGTGGCTTTTTCTGGAAGGATTTGTTGCTTCCGCTGCTTCGCTGGAGCAAGGGCGCGGAGGTTGTCGGGGTACCCGTATATGTGTGCGATCACGGATGCACCACTGCTTTGAGGTGCTGGACTTGATCGTGCTGGACCGGCTGGACCAGATGGACTTCATCACGATCTTGAGATCGGCAAGCGTTCGTCTACATCATCCACGAGTACAACCTCGTTAAAGCTATTCGGTCTTCGAGGGTATGTATTCTATGGATGTATATCCACCCGTTGCTTGTATCTAGTAGATAGATCTTGGTACTTAGTTGTTCCCATCGTAGGAATTTTTTTGTTTTCTATGCTGAGAACCATACATAAACTTGGTTAAACACCAAGACTGGTCCTCAAGATAAATTGCATGAATACCACGAAAGCCTGGTCCTCAAGTATATAGGAACCTTAATTCGCTTATGTAAGGATTTGAACTCAGGTGTTGGGTTTGTATATCCACTCCCCCAACCAGGTGCTAGATTTGTTGCTTGTTGCATGCATCGCCAAACCAAGAGACGAAGTCAGGACATTAATAATAAACTCTACGAAACCAGTAAAGTTTTCCTGGTCGCTCTAAAAAGAGGGATCGAGTTGTAGATCAGACGGTGGGGTTTGTATGTTCCGTACACGCGCACCATCCTCACGGGACTCGGTACATTTCGGATGTGTTTGGTAGGTCGGATCATCAGAGAATGACGTTCTCATCTAAGATATTCTTACCTCATACAAGCTTTATCGAGATCTTGTCACCTGTTTGGTGACTCATGTGTGTTCGTCCATGTTGTGTCTAGATGTTTTTTGGTAGCTTGTATACATTGAGATCTAAGTTAGATCTGCTTACTACATAGGACCTTTTACCAGAAATTAAATTGTAAACAAGTCCAACATTTTACACACAACACCCTGAATAAAAAAATCAATCCAGTCCTCTCGTGTGTGGTGCTGGTGGCTGGAAATGTTGACTCTGGGCGCCGCCGCCGGTGGGAATCGAGGCAGGACGACGAGCTGCGGTGAAGATCGGGGTTGGGACGGCGAGTTGCTCGTCGGGCAGGGCTCATGGCGACGCGAGGTGGTATGCACGACGAGCAGTGGCAGCCTTCGCGCTGTGAAGGGCGGGCCGTCCAGGGGCTGGCCGTGGAGGCGGTGGCCGCGCTCGGGCTGGACGTGGAGGTGGCGGCGCTGGCCGCGGGCCGTGGTGCCCCAGTGTCGAGGTGACGGCGGCGAATCCCGGCGTCGAGGAGGCGGAGGCCGGTGGCGACAGTTTTTCAGGAGAGAGGTGAGTGAGAGAGACGGGCTTGGGGGGAAATGAGGCCACGGGTCTGAGACCCCTACACGCGACGTTGCGGTGCGGGGACGTGGGGCTGGTTTCTCGGGCGAGTCTAGCCCTGCCGAGTTGGGAAACTTGAATAGAGCTTCTCTCTCGGGCAGGGATGAGGGGCATTTTTTGGGTGAACTAGGCACAGCCCACTCTGTCGAGTCAGGCTAACAAACAGCAAAATTTGCAAATATCTCAATTAAGATGGAAATAGCTGAGCTGACTCGGGCTGCCAAACACGCCTTTATTATTACTTAAACTATAGGACGGATGCCCATGAATCCACCGTAGTAGACCCAGTTAGGCCCAGTTCTTTTGGGGGCTTTTTCGAGAAGCCGCCCTCTCCCAGCTTTGTGGAGAAGCCGGTCTAAAAAAAATTGTGAGGCTTTCAAAATAGTTAAGTCTAAACAAATTTAGAAGCCTCATAAATTTTTTTTTGAACCGGCTTTTCCAGAAAACTGGGGGTAGGGCAGCTTCTGGAAGAAGCCGCCAAAAGAACTGGGCCTTAGTCCATGAGCTGGGACTAGCTTGTCAACAAATTCCCCATAGTGGGCGTCTTGATGGCCGTAGGATGCTTTGGTTGGGGAGCCATAGGATTTGGTTTACGACTGTGTTTTCACCGGGCGGGCATGCTAGCTATTAATATACATAGCAAAAGTTTGAAAAAGTTTCGATCAAATGTGTGGAAAACCGCCTAGATGCACGAATGGCCAATAAACATATATCATCCCGAGCAAACATGGTCGATGAGTTTAAACATCACTCTTAGTCGAGGTTTACATGGATTATTATTTTCTTTCATTCAAGCTCTGCAAGAAATCGGGCTAGTCCAGGTGTCAATGTGGCTTTTGCGACGGCAACTCTCTAGCCAAGATCTGGAGGCCTCATGCAGGCTAGGCAACTCTTTGGATGGTACCTTGGTATCTTCGATGACACGGGTGAGGATATGAGAGAAAGATCCGCGATTTGGCACCAATGACGGTGATGCCTTTGGGTGTCATTACCCTTTTGGAGGCGTTCTTCCGAATATCCTCCTTATGATTGGGTTCCGGGTGAAAACCCTAGACCATTGTTGCAGGCCCGGCGGTGGCGCGTCGTGTCATTACCCACTTGGAGGCGTTGCCGAGGTGTTTAGGTTCCATCCGGGTGCAGCACGTTGAAGTCATCATCTTGCGTGGAGCTTATTCGACTTCGGCGTCGAATGGTTTCCTTGGTCTCCTATTCTTTACACTCTCTCTTTGTGTCACCGTCTGATGGCTCTATAAGTCCTCCCAGGTTACCATATGGTGGCGCTCTGGCTAGTTTGCAGCAGCATATTATCCTACTCCTACACACGGCACCCCCTCGCACGAAACGAGAGGCAACTTTCCCCTTGAGAGTCCCCTTCTCCTCCCCTGGCCCCTCTCATGCCTCCCTCGCTGGATTAGCCGGTGAGTGGCGGCGAGAGGTTGGTGCCGGCATAGATGTAGGTCCTTGTAGAGGTTGTAGGTGTAGGTTTTGGCGTTTTGCCGTGTCTGGGTGCTGTGCCCGTGGGAGGAAGTCTCCAGATTTCTTCGGCTGGATCTGGACACTTCTCCTCCCCCTGTTCCTCGCGGTGGTGCTCCGGCGGTCGAAAGTGGATGTTGTGATGGACGTGGGAGAGGTCCTCTCTGTCAATAAAGCCGCTTTGTTCCATTGGTGTGGAGGCAGTAATGGTGCGGTGGCGCTCCTGGCCGGCCGAGGTGGCGAGGAGGAGCGAAGCGGTGCCAGGAAGGCGGTGGATGCGCTCCCTATGGCCGGCCGTGGCGGCGAGGGTAGGTCTGGCGTCCAAGGCCCTTCTTTTCTTCCTCCTCATCGATGGATTGTGATCTCCCCTGCGGGGAAGATCGTCGTTCTGGAGAAGCGGTGCTGGTGGATGGAGGGTGACCTATCTGCTTGGAGTCATCGAGGTGGTGGTCTCCAGTGGACGGCGAGCCTTCATCAACTTTTTCTGCTTCTCCTCAAGCTGCTCCCTCTGAGGCAAAATCGCAGTGGCTCAACTATGGAGCTGTTGCCTGCTCTGGTCGAAGGGCGACCGTTTTTGCGCCGTGTCTGCGCAATCTCCAACCTCCATGACGGAGGCCCTGTATGGAGCTTCTCGTCGGGTTTCCCTCCTAGGTGCTGCCAAGTGGTTCGTCCCCGGCGGCGCCATGGAGTCCGATGGAAGAAGCTCGTCATCGGTTGCGGTGGAGAAGAAACCCGGGGACCCGATTGCTTTTTTACTGATAGTTTCAGGGGTTTCTTTGCAATGTTGCAAGTACTGCTTTTACCTTGCGCCTTCTCTAGGTGCTTTTCTGTAAAATGTACCCACCGCTTGGATAAATGAGCAGCTTCTGGGGTCTTCGACCCCTTTACCGTTCAAAAAAAAAAATGGTGGCGCTCTGCTTTACGAGATACGCGGATAGCCAAAATCACTGAAACTTTCCACAACTCTAATTTACTCCCGCAACGTACATGTGTTTGGTTATGTGCAAGACGTACGGTGTGGTAAGATCTTCTTGTAGAGGTGAAGTTACTAGCCCATTTGTGCGGAACAAAAGGACAACAATAGTACACGTAAACAAGCAAGTAAAGTAGAGGCAAGCAGATATAATAGCATGCATATATAAGGGAATAGTTCACCCGAAACGTTACTACTCAAGTTCACCACGCATATCAATAATAAAAGTGCTACTTAAGTACATATACCCTTGTCATCGATCATGGCCATGGCTGGACTACGCTCCTTGCACTTTAAGACCATATGATGGCACCAATCGACGTGGACACCAATTTATTGGTACTCTAAACACGAAGTTATGTAACAAGAATGTTTTCTCCATAAGGGTGACTCGGAGTTTAATATCGAACTCTTAGGAAATATTAGAATCCCTTTCATCATCCTCTTCTAGCAATATGCAAAACAAGATACCTTATATTGTGTCTCCAACTCCAAGTGGTTGTCAAGCAAACTAGACTAGTTAGTCACGCTTTGCCGCGCCCGTCCATTATGAGAAAGTTGTGACAGAAGTCTTTGAAAAAGCGAAGCAGTATAAGATTATGATACAAATTGAGCCTTTTCAATTTCAATTACAATTTCTCCATGTAGATGGTGGAGCATATTTGTTCAAAGACTCATTTTCGGCAAAAGACAAAGTGAAAATAAAACCAATTAAGACAAGAACTATAGTTCATCTTGTGACTGTCAGCACATATGGAGATTTATGTTTATTATTTTTAAATATCAACATCGTGAAAGTGGAGAAGTTCTCCCTTTTGTCGACCAGTGAGTGTGTGGAAGTGAACGAATATCTTCACTTTATCAACATGTGCTTCCACTTCAACATGAACTTCATATATCTACTTATGCATTGCTTGATGTCAAAATAAATCTTTCTAATGCCTTTACCATATTCATATTTCTTGTACCTTTTCTATTATTAATGTAAATATCGTGCATTAGCTACACAAGTTGAAACATATTCAACTCAAGTGATGTCACAAAATAGTGTAAATGTCATCAATATAATAAAGAAAATTAGCATTTCATCGGTATCCAACAAATCTGATGTACATCAAATCGATGATTCTAATACATGAAGTCAGCACAACCTCATTGCTCATAGGTGTACCCTTTTTAGTGTATCCCTGAGATTTTGCCAAACACCTTGTTCACATCCCAATACATGGAGTCAACACAACCGCATTGTTCCCTGTCTGTGTGAGACCCTGGCACATGGCTTAATAGGATTGATAGGATACCCATATCAACAAGTTATAACTTCTTTTCCAGAAGTTAGAACTCTGAGGTTAAGCGTACTTGGCCTGGAGCAATTTGAGGATGGGTGACCGACCGGAAAGTGGATACCGGATGCGCACGAGTGAGGGCAAAGTGCGGAGAAAAGACTAGTGTTGGTCTGTGAGGCTAATTTAGAGATCCTATTGAGCTGCCAGAAGTGACAGCCACTCGTCCGGAGAAGGCAGGGTGTTACAGTCTACCATCCTATGCATTTGGAACAAATATAAATTAAGAGGAAATGCTAAGAAATAGATGCATGTGAGATTAAATAATGTTCATCTAACATATGCAGTTGAATAAACGTATATCTAATAACAGATCAAAATATAGAATTGGAATGATCATCCATCGAGAGAGGGAGAAACCATACATGCATATGGCAAGTGACCGCCACCACTGACCACGCCTTTCTTGTAATCATAGTTTGCAGCATGTTTGACAACTATGCTTTGCCACAGACCACCTTTGCCAATGCCCTACCACGAGGTTGTGGTCATGATGCCACTCCAATTCCATATGAAGAGGGATGGCTGTTGCAATGTCCTGAAGTTACATGTTCTGGTAATATACTCTAGCCCTAGTTCTTGGGTTTTGAGGTCAGGTGGTGATGATTGTCTAAAGTTTTCTTTTTGTTTTGGCAACTGTTTCCTCAACCTCCTTAGGTAGACATATTAGTGTTTATTTGTTTCAATGACATCAGGGAGGTGAGCTCTTCAATTCGAAAAAAGGCAAGAGGGGTGGTGGAAGATGGCAAGCATAATATCTTTACCTTTCCTCTTTTACTTCTAGCATGGAGTACAACATTTCCATTCCGAGTTTAGGGTTTAGGGTTTAGTTGTTATTTTTGCACAGGTGTGGAAAACTGGATTCATCAAAAACTCTGAATCATATACCAAATAATAATAATAATTAGAAACAAGAAACACATATGATTATACTATATGCTAATATTGTATAGGGAAAATGCACATAAGTGAGAAGAAGCAAACCTGATTTCGTCCGTAGACGCTTTTTCATCTCTTTGTCCATAGTAATTTTTCTATAGCTGATAGCAGGTTGATTGACGCTAATTCATTTTTTTCCATCTACATGGAAAGAAACTACACATGATAAATTACAATAAATAACTCTTGAGAAAATGTAGTCATGAATAAAGAAGAGATCTTGACAAAGAAATCAAGAAATTTTTTCTATTCTCTTCCCTCCAACAGAACCTACAAGAAATATTAGCACATCGACATTTCAAGAATAGGATGCATAAAAGGAGTTGGGCAGGGGCGCTTCAAAGAATGGCCAGGTCTGGGCTTTGAAGGGTGAAGGAGATGGAAGCGAAGATATATAGGGATGTATCCGCCGCCTCCCATAAAAACATGAGGCAAACGGAAATTGAAGTATAAAGCAGTACGGACCGAGCTTATCACCACTATTACGGGAGGGACACGGTCAGGATTTATCAACACGAATGACTAATCACGGCACCAACAACAGTTTCAAATCGGACTGAACGAAACCTGCAGAAATAAAAGAGGAGACTACCGGACGTTGGACTGGTAGCAACGGGAGAGAGGAGACAAATATGCGACGTCGTGTATCCACCCGGCGGCCCGTTTAACAGATTGTAAGTCCATTTAAGGTCAGAGCATTCAAGTAGATCTGCGGAGTAGCAGCCCAGACATATTCGTTGGCTGATACTATCGACCAGAAACGGCGAACGAGGCCAGGTAACCGTGTTTTGACGAAGTAAGCGAGATTACCGATGGTTTGGGATTACTGGGATGATCTGGAGCATTGGATGGGCCGATCCTATGGTTCTGAACGCCAAATCACTGTGGGAGGTTCTAAGTAGCTTAGTTTTACTGTTTCTTAATGACATGTGAGTGAACTGAAAATAAAATAAAATAAAAATAATACATAACTCTATGCAATGATAAAACTAAGTGAAGTATTAATGGAAGTGATAAATATGATGTGAAAACTATGAATGCAAGAGATAAAAGTATTTTTGTATTTTTGAATTAAATAAATGCATAGAATAAAAGATGATCTAAATGCAAGTAAAAGGTGTTTCTTATCATTAAAAATATACCAGGGTTTATGGGTTCACTCATGTACTCTCTCAAAAAATGCTATCATGGAAAATATCTCCATAAAATAAGATATTTGATCCAAGTTCCTATATATTGTTTGATACACATTTATATGTGCATCATGTTCTATAATAAAGATGATGCAACAGATCTTTCTAAGACTCCTATAGTAAGAGAAAACTCTACATACTAGTTTTAAGATAAACGGAGTATTGCATTTGGCACTTTGACATGATGTTGAATAAAAAATATGCTATACCTGACAAAAAGAGCTCACCTTTGATATCACTAGATGATAATAACACATGTATATATATTTATCCATTGTGAGCCGTGGCGAACCTTGGAGCAAAATCAAGGAGGGGCCAAGATGCTGATTAAACCACTTAATAGCTATAATTATTCCTAATTCTCATTAATTTTGTCTTAATAACACTACTAATTAGAAACATTTCACCAATGTTGGGGGGGGGGGCATGGCGCAGTTTGGTCTCCATGATGGTCCGCCATTGATTGTGAGGTAACAACGGAAAGAGAAAAATCCAATTACTATCAATTACTCCAACTAACATACATGTTCCCCCACATGGGTCCTCGCATACTAGTTTGGTCAGATCTTGTATACATGGACCAAGTAGTAATATGCATCTATAAATGCATGAAACATATACTGAAAATTGCAATCTCGTATACTCATAGCATAAAACAAAATACCCACCATAAGGGAATTACATATATAACCATAAGCATGTAGGGAACCTCATATGGTTTTAATATATTGATAGTACAAGAGAGTGATAGATCAATCTACTGCCACAAAACCATAGTTCTGTAGGGGTTCGTAGCATGGAAAACAAAAAATTTCTACCGCATGAACACACAATCAAGATCTAATCTATGATCAAGCCAAGATCTATCTACTAGATTGTAGCAACGAGTCAATAGAGTACTAACCCTCGAAGATCCAAAGCGTTTAACGAGAGCAGATTCTCGTGGATGATGTAGTCGTATACTCCCGATCTCAAGATCGTGCAGACGATCCTTCCGGCGCCGCGTTCCGGCAGCGCTTCCGCAGTCGGTCACACGTTCGGTACTCGATGAAGACTTTCCTCTCCCTTGTTCCAGCAGGCAGCGGAGGTTGTAGCACTCTCCTCGCGATTCCGGCAGCACGACGGCGTGGTACCGGTAGAGGGAGATCTCAGTGAGCCTAAGCCTTGAGCGAGTATGGTGGACTATGAGAGAGACTTGGTGATCTAGGGTTTAGACACACCAATTAGAAAGGGGCTAAACCAGCGGCTAGGGCAATTAGAAGCTCTAACTTGGCGGCTTGGTAGAAATCCTAGGTGTGGCTAGGGTTTAGGTTTAGAGGAGGCAACTTGTGTGCTAGGAGGAAGCCCGCCTCCCTTTATAGGTGGGAGGTGCGGCCAAGGGGAGGGGAGTCCCTCCCCAACTCGGCTTGGAGTTGGGCCGCCGGTTGGAGGAGGGAACTCCTCCCCAACTCGGTTTCCACCTCTCCTCCTCTTTCCAAAAACTGCCGTTTGACTTCTCAAACTAGCCGTTTGACTTTTCAAACTAGGATTTGAATAAACCCTTTATTTTGGACAGCGATGACACCTAGTACATGATGCAATCATTCCAACTTGTAATAACACATTCATGTACCACTTCCCCTCCGGAGTGCCGGACATTCCGGAACCTTCTAGAACATTCCCGATGAAAACACCGGAATCATTCCCGAACTCCGAAACGGGACTCTCCTTATATGAATCTTATTCTCCGGACCATTCCAGATCACCTCGTGATATCCCGGATCCCATCCGAGACTCCGAACAACATTCGGTCTCTTTCTCAAAATACCATAACTACTCAAACAACGTCGAATCCTTAAGTGTGTCTCCCTACGGTTCGTGAATTATGCGGACATGATCGAGACACTTCTCCGAACAATAACCAATAGAGGAATCTGGAAATTCATATGGCTCCCACATATTTCTACGATTACTTTGCGATCGAATGAACCACTTACATACGATACCAATTTCCCTTTGTCTCACGATAGTTTACTTATCCGAGGTTATGATCGTCGGTATCTCTGCATACCTAGTTCAACCTCGTTACCGATAAGTACTCTTTTCTCGTTCCGTGGTATGTGATCCCTTGTGAGTCAGTCACATGCTTGTAAGCTAATTGGATGACATTACACCGAGGGGCCCAGTATAGTATATCTATCCGTCATATGGATGGACAAATCCCACTCTTGATCCATGTGCCTCAACACATACTTTTCCACACTCAATGCCACCTTTATAGCCACCTAGTTACGGTGTGGTGTTTGATGTCATCAAAGCATCCTTAGGTGATGGTGATTAACATGATCTCATGGTCAGGAATTAGGTTACTATGTATCGAAAGCTTATAGCAAATGAACTATATTAAATGACTTGATCTTTATGCTACGCTTATCTATAGGAGTATGTCCATCACATCATTCTCCTAATGATATGACCCTGTTGTCAATAACATCTCTATGTTCATGATCAGGAAACCATGATCATATATTAACCAACAAGCTAGTTTAACAAGAGGCTTTACTAGGGACTCTTTTATGTTTACAAATTACACATGTATTAATGTTTCCGGTTAATACAATTATAGCATGGTATGTAAACATTTATCATAAGTATGAAGATATGATAATAACCACTTTATTATTGCCTCTTGGGCATATCTCCAACAGTCTCCCACTTGCACTAGAGTCAATAATCTAGTTTCAAACCTTTGTGTATTCAACACCTATGGCTTTCCGGTGTCGTATGTACACGATTGCTAGTGGTCAACTGATCTCCGGATCAGACACTTCTAGGTCCGTGTGTAATTGCATGTCTTTGCGTCTCTACGCATCACTCATTCTCTAATGAGATGGCTTCGTACAAATTTGGTCCGTTGGTGTGACCTTTAGTTCTTTGGGGTTAAAAAATATTGTCGTACAATATATTTTCATAGTATTATCCCACTGTGAACTACACCTAGTTTGATAACAAACTACTTGACACAAATGCCCTCTTTTCCTGCTAAAATAGCAGTCATACACTTAGCCTTTTGTTGTAGTATCTGTCACAATGTCTTTAACTTTGGAACTCATCCAAATCCATTATGGAACTTACTTTCCATTATATTGTGCCACCCTTAGTTTAGATTGAGATAAACTTAATTTGTACTTTGTGACAAAACTAGTATCAATGTGGTACTTTTACAATGAACTAACCATCTATTTGTCACTTCTACAAACAATATTTTCTTAGTTCTTCCAAAAGATCATAAGAATATCCTTACTATTGTCCAATGATCATCTTATGAATCATTCTGGTATATGCTCATAACATTTAGAGCATAGGACATATCTGGATTTGTACACATCACAGCATGATTGATATAAATACTCTTTGTGATTTCATACATCAAGTATCAATCTATACTTGAATCTTTGTTTCACTTACCGAGTGTCATTACACTTGAATATATCATCAATATTGAACTCATTCAATCTTTTCTGTGTGACAAGAACCTTTCTTGTACTTTCTATATTGAACTCATTCAATACATCATCTATGTACTTTTGGCACAACCATATTAGCGTCTATTGATGCCAAATATTTGGGTTTTGCCTAAGTCTTTCATCGGGATGAAATTCTTAATATGTGTTAATAAAATATACATCATTTCCAATCAACAATATGTCTTCCACATAATGTATTATAAACATGTCTTAGCACTCCCACTTAATTTCTTGCAAATGCAAGCATCTTCATTGTCTCTGATGAATTTAAACTCTTTTAACAATTTCATCATTGTGAAGATTCCAACTCCGCGATGCTTACTTCAACCATTGAAGTTTGCATATGCTTTTTAGCATCCTTTGAATTAACAAAACCCTATGGACCGTGTTATGCACATGTCCTAGGTAACAATTCTATTAGAAGAACTTGTTTTGTTTATTCAACTACCATATAACAAAATTATATGTAGTGGTTGCTATATTAATCCGTCTAGACTAAATATCGCTATGAAAGATCAAATCTTGTCATATACAACCTTTGAACATTGTTGTGAATACTTTCCCAACATGTCGACTATTTCATAGATGTGAAACATCCATGTCTTATTTCTTTATAGATCCAAACACAAGCGTAAGGTCTTACACCTTTCTTGTGTAGGGGTTCGTAGCATGGAAAACAAAATTTTCTACCACATGCACACAAACAAGCCAAGATCTATCTACTAGATTGTAGGAACGAGTCGATAGAGGAACTCACCCTCGAAGATTCCAAAGCGGTTAACGAGAGCAGATTCTCGTGGGTGATGTAGTCGTACACTTGCCGATCTCAAGATCGCGTGAAGCGATCCTTCCAAGCTGCGTTAAACGCGCTTCCGTAGTCGGTCACACGTTCGATTTTCGAAGACCTTCCTCTCCCTTGTTCTAGCAGTGCGGAGGTTGTAGCACTCTCCTCGCGATTCCTGGCGGTGTGGTACCAAGTAGAGGGAGATCCAGGCTTCGCCTTAAGCCGGAGCGAGTATGGTGGAGTATGAGAGAGCTATTAGTGGTCTAGGGTTTAGACACACCAATTAGAAGGCTCTAAACCGAAGGCTAGGGCAATTAGAAGCTCTAAACCAAAACGGCTCTAAACCGGAGGTTGTGGCTAGGGTTTAGATTTAGAGGATATGAACTTGTGTGTCTAGAGGAGGGGTCCCTGCCCCTCCTTTTATAGGTGGAGGGGGCCGGCGGCCAAGGGGAGGGAGGGGAGTCCCTCCCCAACTCGTCTTGGTGGAGGCGCCGCCGGTTGGAGGAGGGATTCCCTCCCCAACTCGGTTTGCCCCCTCTTTCCTCTTTCCCTCTCTTTCCTGTTTTAGCCGTTTGACTTTTCAAACTTGCTATTTGACTTTTCAGTTTAGGATTCAATTTAATCCTTCATTTGGAACAGCGAGAACACTTAGTACATGATGCAATCATTCCAATATGTAATGAAACATTCATGTACCCCTCCGGGTCTTGGGACATTCCGGAACCTTCTAGAACATTCCCGATGAAAACACCGGAATCATTCCCGAACTCCGAAACGGGACTCTCCTTATATGAATCTTATTCTCCGGACCATTCCGGATCACCTCGTGATATCCCGGATCCCATCCGAGACTCCGAACAACATTCGGTCTCTTTCTCAAAATACCATAACTACTCAAACAACGTCGAATCCTTAAGTGTGTCTCCCTACGGTTCGTGAATTATGCGGACATGATCGAGACACTTCTCCGAACAATAACCAATAGAGGAATCTGGAAATTCATATGGCTCCCACATATTTCTACGATTACTTTGCGATCGAATGAACCACTTACATACGATACCAATTTCCCTTTGTCTCACGATAATTTACTTATCCAAGGTTATGATCGTGTATCTCTGCATACCTAGTTCAACCTCGTTCTTGATAAGTACTCTTTTCTCGTTCCGTGATATGTGATCCCTTGTGAGCGGTCACATGCTTGCAATCTAATTGGATGACATTTCACCGAGAGGGCCTAGAGTATATCTATCCGTCATATGGATGGACAAATCCCACTCTTGATCCATGTGTTTCAACCAATACTTTCTGAACACTCAATGCCACCTTTATAGCCACCCTGTTACGGTGTGGTGTTTGATGACATCAAAGCATCCATCCGTAAAAGGTGATATGCATGATCTCATGGTCGAAGGAATTAGGTTACTATGTATCAGAAAGCATATAGCAATTGAACTATTGAAATGACTTGATCTTTATGCTACGCTTATCTATATGAGTATGTCCATCACATCATTCTCCTAATGATATGATCCTTTTGTTAATAACATCTCTATGTTCATGATCAGGAAACCATGATCATATATTAACCAACAAGCTAGTTTAACAAGAGGCTTTACTAGGGACTCTTATTTTAGTTTACAAATCACACAAGTATTAATGTTTCCGGTTAATACAATTATAGCATGGTATGTAAACATTTATCATAAGTGTGAAGATATGATAATAACCACTTTATTATTGCCTCTTGGGCATATCTCCAACATCTTGAGGGTCCTTCAAGTTCAAAACTTGATTTTTCTTGTATGGAACTATCACGGATTTTATGGCTTCAAGCCATTATACGGAGTCAGGGCCCATCATCGCTTCTTTGCATGTAGTCGGATCATTATTGTCAAATAATTATTTAACTCTCAAATCTTGGTATTTGATTGTTTACCCGACCTACTTGTTTCAATAGGAACTTAGATCTCCGTGACCACAACCTTTAAGGCACGTGAGCCATGAGCATTATCGCTGCCTCCGGAAAACTTTTCGGTGCTGCGCAACTCTGCACATATAGCTAAGGTTCTTTTAACCTTATCAAAGTTCTTTTGTCCTCCCACTTAACTTTTCACGAAAAATTCCTTCTCAAAGAAACTTGACGTTCTAAGTGACAAACACTTTTGTCTCCGATGTTATGGAGGAACAGTTATTCGAAATAACATACAAAGACAGGTTCATACGACTTTGGTTGCAAACATCTTTCTTATGCATAGCATACCAATGTTTTAAGAAAGGACAACTTGGGTTTTATCCCAAACCATAACTTTATATGTGTCATTTCAACGGATTATGATGAAGCTCTTTTCAGTGGAAAATCGGTAGTTTCTAAAGCTTTTAATCTTTAAAATATATTGACAGTTTTATGAATTACACCTTTGATCTTCCCATGTCAAACAAGGTTTAATTACATATCTCGAACGCTCCATACTCTTATGGTGTTTCGGGAAAATGCAAATCCATGGAACGATTCCTTAAATCTTAGGTATTATGCTAAACTTGTAACTCAAATATCTTCCTTTATGATCTTATCATAAACTATTTATATTCTTGTTACAATGATTTTGCACTTCATGTTGAAAGTCTTTGAATTTTTCAAATATTTCACACTTCATCCTTATTAAGTAAATATTCATATATTCACTCAAATTTTGGAGAAAGCATATGAAGTTGAAATCCATCGCTCTTGACTACACATAATGGACTTCGTACAACAATGTGTACAAGTTCCAATAAGCTAGTCATTCGTTCCTTTTGGCCTATGAACAAAGTTTTAATTATCTCTAGGAAAGTTTCACTGGCGTCATTTGATCAAAAATCAAAAGACTTCAAAATTCCATCCACATGGAGTTTCTTCATGTTTTCTTTCCAATATAATTTAAACGGCGATGTCACTTTCTAAGTGATCTTTCAATCAATTTGTCTTTCGACATATTTAGCACTAGTTTTATGGATGTGATTTCTCCAACGAGATTTGTGAATCATCCATATTTTATGGATTACGACAATTATTTGAACAACCCTTTTGTTCTCATAATACCTGATAAAACAAATCTTGAAGGCAAGCTTTGATGTTTAACGAGTAACACAATAACCCTTTATTTGTTCTCAATGAACATCATCACATATTCTTTTGCTAGTTACTTAGGCCATTGTAGTTCATGAATTGTGTTGTTTTGTATGACGATTCACACCAACGAATTCAGTATCAAATACTTAAGAACCACATTGTTTAATAAGCAAAGAATATAGCCATAACATGTATATCATCTATATACTTAAACTGAACAATTCTAGTCTTTTCTTTTCTACCATATATTTATGAGATTCTCTTTCAGTATTTCCTTTTCTGTTTGAAAGAATCTATCAACATCAATAGTGGAGTCATACATATGACACATAGTCCAAAGCGTGTATAGTTAAATACCAATGTCTTTGGACTTGCACTTTGCAGTAGATCACCATTATCAAATGTTTGGTGTTCTTTCAAATTCCTTTCTTTAGTAATCTCTTGGTGTAGTAAACATTTTACCTACATCAAATATTCACCCTCATCATGGTATTATCCATGATTAAACTACTTTTAGCTTGTAACGGTGAATTGCAAGTATAATGTTGCTCTCCAAAACCTTTTGGAGGATTAGGACAACTAGTGTCTCCAACCTTCTGCAAATTCTCATCAAATATGAGAACATGACTTTTGTCATATTATACTCTATCATGTTGCAACCAAAACTTCATTTCAGATATCACAATATCTTCCACACATCATGGTTTCTGAAACAACTATTTCAGATCCTAGATAACCTTGATATTAAGACAATCCTTTGAATATCAAGAATCATGGAAACAAACATGATACTCATACACTAACTCTTGGAATTGTCACTTTTGTTTTAATACCAATTATTAAACTTCATGGAGTAACCGGAACTTACTGAAAGTTTGCAATAGTACTTTTGAAACTTTAGATTAACACTTTAAAACAGTACGATACCAGTTCGTAAAGTAACTAACCAGAATTCTATAGTTCTATCATCTCAATTATAACTAAGCGCAAGGTGGTAAACGGATGCCAATGACTACAACAACTATGCAAATTCACTTTGATTTAATTTATGATAAATAGTGTTCAACTTTTAATCATATTTCATTAAACTCCACTCAAAACAATATCCCTCACATTGTTTTAGTGATCACACGAACCAAATCCACCACATCAAAACCGATCATCACGAGAGTTGATGTATCTTCAATGGCGAACAATCAACATGGTCATCATATCTACTATATGACTCATGCTTTACCTTTCGGTGATCCGTGTTCCGAGACCATGTCTGTACATGCTAGGCTCGTCAAGATCAACCTTAGCTTCCGCATGAGCAAATCTGGCTTGCTCACGTTGTATACACTTGCGGAATCTAACACACCCGATCATCACGTGGTGCTTCGAAACAACAAGCTTTAGCAACGGTGCTAACTAAGGGTGAACACTTTATGACTTGAAATTCATGTGCATGAGGGATCATCTTATAATGCTACCGTCGTCTACTAAGCAATACAAGATGCATAAAAGGATTAACATCACATGCAATTCATAATATGTGATATGATATGGCCTTTCTTCTTTGTGCTTCCGATCTCCATCTTCAAGCACGAACATGATCTCCATCATCACTGGCATTGCATCAAGGTCAATGATGCTTCTCCATGGTTGTCGTCCACCGGCTTCAACTATTACAACTACTTTGAATAGACACGCGGGTCTTAACAGAAATTAAAGACAACCATATGGCTCCTGCCGGTTGCCAACTTACAATAAGGAACATTGCATACATCATATATAATCACAATCATGGCCATATCACATCACTGCACACCCCTGCAAAACAAAGTTAGACGCCTCTACTTTGTTTGCGTATTTTACGTGGTTTGGGGCTTTCAATAAGTGTCATTCTAACTTAGGAACAAGAACCACAACATTGATACTAGTATTGTTAATCACCCGTTGTAAATTGGATCTTAACTATGCTAGGAGAAAGCGAGCACCATAAAGCCACTTATGCAATACAAGTTGCATGTCAAGCGTGGAGCAAGTCTCATGAACGATGTCATGTAAGGTTAGCCCGGGCCGCTTCATCCCAACATACCGCAAGATGCAAAGTACACAAGAAGCAATCGACAATAAAAGCATCAACGCCCACAATGACCATTGTGTTCTACTCGTGCAAACAGATCTACATATAGACACGGCTCTGATACCACTGTAGGGGTTCGTAGCATGTAAAACAAAAAATTTCTACCGCATGAACACACAATCAAGATCTAATCTATGATCAAGCCAAGATCTATCTACTAGATTGTAGCAACGAGTCAATAGAGTACTAACCCTCGAAGATCCAAAGCGTTTAACGAGAGCAGATTCTCGTGGATGATGTAGTCGTATACTCCCGATCTCAAGATCGCGTAGACGATCCTTCCGGCGCTGCGTTCCGGCAGCGCTTCCGCAGTCGGTCACACGTTTGGTACTCGATGAAGACTTTCCTCTCCCTTGTTCCAGCAGGCAGCGGAGGTTGTAGCACTCTCCTCGCGATTCCGGCAGCACGACGACGTGGTACCGGAAGTAGAGGGGAGATCTCGCAGGGCTTTGCCTTAAGCCGGAGCGAGTATGGTGGACTATGAGAGAGCCTTGGTGATCTAAGGTTTAGACACACCAATTAGAAAGGGGCTAAACTAGCGGCTAGGGCAATTAGAATCTCTAACTCGGCGGCTTGGGAGAAATCCCTAGGCTGTGGCTAGGGTTTAGGTTTAGAGGGAGGGAACTTGTGTGCTAGGAGGGGCAGCCCTGCCCCTCCCTTTATAGGTGGGAGGTGCGGCCAAGGGGAGGGGAGTCCCTCCCCAACTCGGCTTGGAGGTGGGCCGTGGCATCCCGCAAAACCACTACTAGAAAATCGCGTTGTTTTTGTGCATTGCATCATCATGACCGCATGCTCATGTCATCATGCCACATTGCATTTGAGCATCGGCATCATCTTGCATTTGCTTGTATAAAACTATTTGCAGATAAACCTAGTTTTGTTTTCTAAAACGCCCCGTCTTTTATTCAAACGCCAAACCCGGGTCTCCGGATTATTTTGTTTTGGCCGCTATCGGTTTGCAGACGGCCCGTTTAAAACAAATAAAATGTTTAATTATTTTTAGTGGGGCAGTCGAACGGGCCGAACGACCCGAACGACCACCCCAGAAAAATACAAACGGTCCAACCCAAAACCTTTTTCTACCATCCTAGTCTACCCAACCCACCGGCCACCTCACCCCCACCAATCATCCCTCGCCACCTCACCCCTCTCTCTCTCACCCAATCCCCCCCTGCCACATCAGCCTGGTCCCACCCCCTCTCCCCACTCCCCACCACACAAAGACTCACAGACCCACCCCACGCACACACGCTACACACGCCCACGCCACGCCTCTCAGCCCACCCCAGCCCCCACCTGTACCGCCCTCACCCTCTTCCTCCCATCTCTCTCACCGCCCGACCGCGAGCCCCCACGAGCCCCGACGCCGCCGGATCTCACCTCCCCCTCTCCCCTCCGGCGTCCAGCTCCTCTCAGCGCGACCCTCCCCATCGCCGTCGACCTCAACCATCCCCCACCTCGCACGCGTTGCCCTCCCAACCTCCTGCCTCCCTGCTCCGTCCGCGCGCGGTGGCCGGCCAGGCCACGCCTTCCCCGATGCCGGCCCGCCTCTCGGCTCCCCGGCGCGCCCCGCTGCCCTCCGCCTCTCTCCCTCCGGCGCCGTCTCCGAGCGCCTCGCGACCGCGACCCTCTCCTTCCGCTTCCGCGAGCTCCTCCGCCTCTGCCTTGCCCCGTCGCCGGCGCAAGCCTCCTCGCCTCCCCAGCGTAGCCCTCCTCTCCTTCCGCCGCCGCGAGCTCCGCGCCCGCCGCCTTCCCGGCCTTGCGCAGCTCATGGCCACCTCCCTCCTCCTCGGCCGGGTCCTCCGACTTCCTCCGTTGCAGGGCCGGCCTCGGTCGCGCCCGACCCGCCTCGCATCACCGGCGTCTGCGCCGACCGGGCCCCGTCCCTCCTCCATGAGCCTGGCCTCCCGGCCCGTCGCCACCGTCTCCGCCGTAGGACCGCTCCTCTGTTCCGACCTCAACCGCCCCGCCAACCCTGCCCGCAGCGCTGCTCGCTGCCGCGCGCCGGCGTTCTGCTGGCGAAGTGCTCATCTGCCGTGCCGTCTTCTAGCTGTGTCGCGCCGTCCTGAGCCCGTCCTCGAGTCAACCGTGCCATGCTCTGGTCTTCTCCATCGCCAACCCCACCAAGAGATGCTCCACGCTCCGGTGTCATCGCGTGTGCACGCAGACCATCGCCAAGCTCTCCCGAGGAGGAACCGACACCAAGTTTAGGGGGCGACAAGATCATCTCGACCGATCCCGTCGCACCCGAACCATAGCACGCCAAGTTCTACTTCCAATGGGTTGACCGATGATCGAGATGGTAACCCCAAGGTCTTCATCCCGGATCCGATCCTGAAGTCCGACCCCGGCGCCGAAGCCGAGAACCCCGACAAGAACCACGACACGGATGCACCGAGTTCTCCATCGAGGACAGCAAGGCCGTCGACAGGGAACCGTAGGACGTCAAGCACTTCATCCCGGACGTCAAGTCCGACCCGACGACCGCGATCCCGACAAGATCTTCTCGACGACAAGATCTACCGTCGAACGCCAAGCACGCCTTCACGGAACCGAAGACGCCGTGACCTGGACGCCAAGTTCTCCGCGCGAGACAACAAGACCTTCGCAACGATAAGAACGACACCGACCCGGAAGAATCCGGATGCGCCAAGACCTACCTCCGCTATCCTAGAACGTTTCCGTCGAACCCCGAACCCCAGATCCCCCCTGAGACCGACCCCGACCCCGGAAACCCAAGATCGCCGAACCCTAATGTGTGAACCCCTTCCCGACACCTAATTTTATAATATAATAACAACTTGTCGCATATTGAATTGTCATACTCGCATGCATATTGTGTGGTTTGGGGGCCTTATGCCGATTCACCTTATAATTAAATATGGGGCCCATATGCGGGCAAATCTAGTCTCATATTGGCCTCATTTAAATTTGTGTAGCGAACCGGTGCTATCTTTTGCCACGCTAAAACAACATTTAAATTGCGGGGTAGCTAAACCACATGAACCACCTAATTAATTGTTGGGACCCCGGTTCCGCTTATTATGACCTAATTGCATCGCATCTTGCCATGCCATACATCATACATGCATCATGCCCGATCTTTTGCCGTAGTATTAAATAGTGCATACGTTGTTTCCTTTAGTGTTTTGCTTCTTCGCGGATAAGGCCGTTGAGTTGATGTGAGCTTCGCCCCGATCTCCGGTTGAACCTTCGACAATGTTTTCAGGCGAGCATCTCCCCCTTTCTACCTATCTTACTTTTATAGTATTTATTCCCTCCTGTTGATCTATTGCTATCTGTGTTGCGATGCTCTAGTTTCCGTACCCTTGACATTACTTGCAGCCTTATATTGCCTTGGACACATCCTATTACCATTGTTTGGTAGATAGTTGGACTTAACGCGTCGTCGCTTGCTCAAGTGCTGTGCGTGTAAATCGATGCCACAGTTGTTGATGTATTGCCGCATGTTGATGTTGGAGATGATCATGGTTTTACTTACCGTCCACTTTAATTCCTGTTTAACAACTAAAATTGAAGTAAGCAGAGGCATCGGTGGGTGATAGATAATATTTGGTTTCGAGCCCACTTGTGTCCGTGGGACCCGAGTACTTGATACATGTTCCTTGATTTATCGCGCTATCCACATCCGGGAGGTATATGGGACCCCCCTGAGCCAGAGCTTGATTCAGTCTTATTTCTTGGGGCCACAAACTAGTTTGAGGTTTTATTTACTATCCTGTACTTATGCCATGCTACTTCTGTATTTAAATTGTGCGACAGATAGCACACTGTACTGTTTAGGTAAGCGGAGTGATTTCGCGGTATCGACAAGCCCAGTTTTGGGTTCCCAGTCGCTTACAGCCATTGACGCAAACCTTGAGTCCGTCTCGGAGCTTGCTTACTTCGTTGCGGGTCTACTCAATGGGGTGGCCCCCTGAAATATTTCTGAATCCTGTGATTGTTCAGTCGTGAAGGCCTCGTTGGGTTTTGATTTGGTTTTTCCGAGGTTGATCGAGCGTGTGTTGCTATTGGTGCACCCCAGCCGGGTAAAATTTTCTGAAAGCCGTGTCCGCGGATATGGACGACTTGGAGCACAGTATCTCGATCATAGACAAGCATAACTAAAGTTTATTGCTATAAATTTGACTTTATAATGACTAGTAATCAGCTTCACTATAATGGAATGGCTAACCAATACTGCCCACAATTGCTTGTTTGGAGTGTCGCTCGCGACCATTGTACCTGACTAGTAAGTATTGCAACTACAACGGAATGGCTGAATAAAAGTACCAACAACTGCTGGGTTTTGGGATTATATCAGGCTATCTGTATCTGATTAGTAATTGCTGCAACTATAACGGAATGGTCAACTAAAAGTGCCCACTGCTTACTTTATCAGGATGATTATCTACATCTGACTAGTAATCGCTGCAACGATAACTGAATAAATAAAACTGCCAACGGTGTGAGTTCCTCGGTTGACTTCCTCGTTTGGTCTCGAGGGGGAAACGCCAGGATGGGTTTTGTTTGATGGAAGTATCAGTCTGGTTCCGGATAGGTCTTTCTTACCCTCTCTGATAGCCGCCAGTTGTATCGAGTCTCTATAGGTTGTTTAGTGCATGCTGCCGCTGCCGCTTCAGTCCACCATACCTATGTAGGCGAGGACCGCCGAATTCTAGCCTCGCCGTGTACTGGCCTCAGTACTGACGCTCCTCTTTTTCCTTTTCCCTTTGTCGGCACCCCTTTTGTTCAAGCAGGTTTGAGATCGACGTCGTTAGCAGGGTTACCCTTCCGGCTTGGCCTGGGCAGGGTTATGGACGCCATTGGTTATTCTTCAGGGCTCTTAGCCCCATTTGCATCTTGTCCATAGTCGGACGCTCCATCTTTTCAAGGTGATTTGGATCTTTGTACTGTATATCTGTATTCTTGACTCATGGAGTCGCGTTGTATATATATCTGTTCTGTGGGTCCCATCGAGGACTGTTGTGCAATGTTATTACTTCGTTTTCCACCCGCACGCAAGTGCCTGGTGGGCACCTTTGAATCGTTTCTATGCGGGTTGGCGGGTTTTCGCTAAAACTTGCATAGGTCCGATTCTGAGGGTGTTACAGAGTGGTATCAGAGTTCAGCAGTTGCGATACCCCACAAGTCCAGCCTGTAGGATAACCTAGCTAACGGCCGAAGTAGAGTGTCAAAACTATTTTCGAAAATCGGTTGGATAGTTCTGATTAGGTCTGATTTTACTCCTTACCCCTCTGCTATTCTCCTCTTATCTCTACGTGTTTTAGATCCGCTCTCTTCTCTTTCTTCGAGTCCAGGAATTCTCGTGGTTGGGTTTCCGTCGTACCTTCAGGGTTTCGCTTCTCCCTCTGATGACGGTGTTCTGCCATCCGGTGTTCAAGCTGCCTGAGGAATCCGTTTGCTGTGGTACCATTCTTTGTTCCTTGTTTGTGCCTTCCGGTGTTCTCCGACGCGACGACATCCTCTACGCCAGATCCGATGCAAAGTCTGCATCACTCCTTTGTTTCCGAACCTCGCTTGTCGAGATCTTCTGTCTAATTCCGAGAGTTGGTTGCATAATCTGCCTATTCGTGTGCCGGGTAATGGTTTGGGTGCGCGATGGACTTATCACCATCCGACTACTCTTATCATTCGCTCTTGTACATCGAATCAGTGGATCCAGCTGTTTTACTCCATCCACGGAAGTTAGGGGTGGCTTTATTTGTTGATACCTCTACCTTCGACCTTTTGTTCCCGGAGTGTTCCCTCGACGACCACAGACAACGACCTCTTGTTAGTGGTGTCGCAAGGATCTACACGAAGCGAGAAGATTCAGGTCGCCGCTCTTCTTCCGGTACCATGAGGCGGATCTCGAGGGCGAGATCCATTGTTAGTGGTGTCGAATTGTGGCATCCCGCAAAACCACTACTAGAAAATCGCGTTGTTTTTGTGCATTGCATCATCATGACCGCATGCTCATGTCATCATGCCACATTGCATTTGAGCATCGGCATCATCTTGCATTTGCTTGTATAAAACTATTTGCAGATAAACCTAGTTTTGTTTTCTAAAACGCCCCGTCTTTTATTCAAACGCCAAACCCGGGTCTCCGGATTATTTTGTTTTGGCCGCTATCGGTTTGCAGACGGCCCGTTTAAAACAAATAAAATGTTTAATTATTTTTAGTGGGGCAGTCGAACGGGCCGAACGACCCGAACGACCACCCCAGAAAAATACAAACGGTCCAACCCAAAACCTTTTTCTACCATCCTAGTCTACCCAACCCACCGGCCACCTCACCCCCACCAATCATCCCTCGCCACCTCACCCCTCTCTCTCTCACCCAATCCCCCCCTGCCACATCAGCCTGGTCCCACCCCCTCTCTCTCCCCCACTCCCCACCACACAGCACTCACCAGACCCACCCCACACACACGCACACACGCGCACGCCACGCCTCTCCTGGCCCACCCCTGGCCCCACCTGTCCCGCCCTGATCCTCTTCCTCCCATCTCTCACCGCCCGACCGCGAGCCCCCCCAGCCCCGACGCCGCCGGCCCTCACCTCCCTCTCCGTCCGGCTCCTCTCAGTGACCCTCCCCATCGCCGTCGACCTCAACCATCCCCCACCTCGCACGCGTTGCCCGCCCAACCTCCTGCCTCCCCGCTCCCTCCGCGCGCGGTGGCGGGCCCGGCCACGCCTTCCCCGACGCCGGCCCGCCTCTCGGCTCCCCGGCTGCCCTCCGCCTCTCTCCTCCGCCTCTCGAGCCCTCGTGATCATGACCTCTCCTTCCGCTTCCGCGAGCTCCTTCGCCTCTGCCTTGCCCCGTCGCCGGTGCAAGCCTCCTCGCCTCCCCAGCGTCGCCCTCCTCTCCTTCCGCCGCCGCGAGCTCCGCGCCCCGCACGCCTTCCCCGGCCAGCAGCTGGCCACCTCCTCCTCCTCCGCAGGTCCTCCGCCACTTCCTCCGTCACAGGCCGCCGCCTCGGCCGCTCCCGACCCCGCCTCACCGACGTCTGCAGCGCCGACCCGGCCCGTCCCTCCTCCGCGAGCCTGGCCTCCTGCCTGCGGCGCCACCGTCTCCGCCGTAGGGCCGCCTCCGTTCCGACCTCAACCGCCCGCCAACCCCGCAGCGCCGTCTGCCGCATCGCGCCGCCGACGTTCCTGCGCGGCGAAGTGCTCATCTGCCGTGCCGTCTTCTAGCTGTGTCGCGTCGTCCTGAGCCTGTCCTCGAGTCAACCGTGCCATGCTCTGGTATTCTCCATCGCCAACCCCACCAAGAGATGCTCCACGCTCCGGTGTCATCGCGTGTGCACGCAGACCATCGCCAAGCTCTCCCGAGGAGGAATCGACACCAAGTTTAGGGGGCGACAAGATCATCTCGACCGATCCCGTCGCACCCGAACCATAGCACGCCAAGTTCTACTTCCAATGGGTTGACCGATGATCGAGATGGTAACCCCAAGGTCTTCATCCCGGATCCGATCCCGAAGTCCGACCCCGGCGCCGAAGCCGAGAACCCCGACAAGAACCACGACACGGATGCACCGAGTTCTCCATCGAGGACAGCAAGGCCGTCGACAGGGAACCGTAGGACGTCAAGCACTTCATCCCGGACGTCAAGTCCGACCCGACGACCGCGATCCCGACAAGATCTTCTCGACGACAAGATCTACCGTCGAACGCCAAGCACGCCTTCACGGAACCGAAGACGCCGTGACCTGGACGCCAAGTTCTCCGCGCGAGACAACAAGACCTTCGCAACGATAAGAACGACACCGACTCGGAAGATTCCGGATGCGCCAAGACCTACCTCCGCTATCCGAGAACGTTTCCGTCGAACCCCGAACCCCAGATCCCCCCTGAGACCGACCCCGACCCCGGAAACCCAAGATCGCCGAACCCTAATGTGTGAACCCCTTCCCGACACCTAATTTTATAATATAATAACAACTTGTCGCATATTGAATTGTCATACTCGCATGCATATTGTGTGGTTTGGGGGCCTTATGCCGATTCACCTTATAATTAAATATGGGGCCCATATGCGGGCAAATCTAGTCTCATATTGGCCTCATTTAAATTTGTGTAGCGAACCGGTGCTATCTTTTGCCACGCTAAAACAACATTTAAATTGCGGGGTAGCTAAACCACATGAACCACCTAATTAATTGTTGGGACCCCGGTTCCGCTTATTATGACCTAATTGCATCGCATCTTGCCATGCCATACATCATACATGCATCATGCCCGATCTTTTGCCGTAGTATTAAATAGTGCATCCGTTGTTTCCTTTAGTGTTTTGCTTCTTCGCGGATAAGGCCGTTGAGTTGATGTGAGCTTCGCCCCGATCTCCGGTTGAACCTTCGACAATGTTTTCAGGCGAGCATCTCCCCCTTTCTACCTATCTTACTTTTATAGTATTTATTCCCTCCTGTTGATCTATTGCTATCTATGTTGCGATGCTCTAGTTTCCGTACCCTTGACATTACTTGCAGCCTTATATTGCCTTGGACACATCCTATTACCTGTTGTTTGGTAGATAGTTGGACTTGCCCGTCGTAGTCGCTTGCTCAAGTGCTGTTGCGTGTCGTCCAGTGCCATAGTTGTTGATGTATTGCCGCATGTTGATGTTGGAGATGATCATGGTTTTACTTACCGTCCACTTTAATTCCTGTTTAACAACTAAAATTGAAGTAAGCAGAGGCATCGGTGGGTGATAGATAATATTTGGTTTCCGAACGCCCACTTGTGTCCCGTAGGACCCCGAGTACTTGATACCTGTTCCTTGATTTATCGCGCTATCCACATCCGGGAGGTATATGGGACCCCCCTGAGCCAGAGCTTGATTCAGTCTTATTTCTTGGGGCCACAAACTAGTTTGAGGTTTTATTTACTATCCTGTACTTATGCCATGCTACTTCCGTATTTAAATTGTGCGACAGATAGCACACTGTACTGTTTAGGTAAGCGGAGTGATTTCGCGGTATCGACAAGCCCAGTTTTGGGTTCCCAGTCGCTTACAGCCATTGACGCAAACCTTGAGTCCGTCTCGGAGCTTGCTTACTTCGTTGCGGGTCTACTCAATGGGGTGGCCCCCTGAAATATTTCTGAATCCTGTGATTATTCAGTCGTGAAGGCCTCGTTGGATTTTGATTTGGTTTTTCCGAGGTTGATCGAGCGTGTGTTGCTATTGGTGCACCCCGGCCGGGTAAAACTTTCTGAAAGCCGTGTCCGCGGATATGGACGACTTGGAGCACAGTATCTCGATCATAGACAAGCATAACTAAAGTTTATTGCTATAAATTTGACTTTACAATGACTAGTAATCAGCTTCACTATAATGGAATGGCTAACTAATACTGCCCACAATTGCTTGTTTGGAGTGTCGCTCACGACCATTGTACCTGACTAGTAAGTATTGCAACTACAACGGAATGGCTGAATAAAAGTACCAACAACTGCTGGGTTTTGGGATTATATCAGGCTATCTGTATCTGATTAGTAATTGCTGCAACTATAACGGAATGGTCAACTAAAAGTGCCCACTGCTTACTTTATCAGGATGATTATCTACATCTGACTAGTAATCGCTGCAATGATAACTGAATAAATAAAACTGCCAACGGTGTGAGTTCCTCGGTTGACTTCCTTGTTTGGTCTCGAGGGGGAAACGCCAGGATGGGTTTTGTTTGATGGAAGTATCAGTCTGGTTCCGGATAGGTCTTTCTTACCCTCTCTGATAGCCTCCAGTTGTATCGAGTCTCTATAGGTTGTTTAGTGCATCTTTGCCGCCGCTTGATCCACCATACCTATGTAGGCGAGGATCGCCAATTCTAGCCTCGCTGCATCGCCTCAAGATCTTGACGCTCCTCTTTTTCCTTTGCCCTTTGTCGGCACCCCTTTTGTTCAAGCAGGTTTGAGATCGACGTCGTTAGCAGGGTTACCCTTCCGGCTTGGCCTGGGCAGGGTTATGGACGCCATTGGTTATTCTTCAGGGCTCTTAGCCCCATTTGCATCTTGTCCATAGTCGGACGCTCCATCTTTTCAAGGTGATTTGGATCTTTGTACTGTATATCTGTATTCTTGACTCATGGAGTCGCGTTGTATATATATCTGTTCTGTGGGTCCCATCGAGGACTGTTGTGCAATGTTATTACTTCGTTTTCCACCCGCACGCAAGTGCCTGGTGGGCACCTTTGAATCGTTTCTATGCGGGTTGGCGGGTTTTCGCTAAAACTTGCATAGGTCCGATTCTGAGGGTGTTACATGGGCCACCGGTTGAGGAGGGAACTTCTCCCCAACTCGGTTTCCACCTCTCCTCCTCTTTCCAAAAACTGCCGTTTGACTTTTCAAACTAGCCGTTTGACTTTTCAAACTAGGATTTGAATAAACCCTTTATTTTGGACAGCGATGACACCTAGTACATGATGCAATCATTCCAACTTCTAATAACACATTCATGTACCACTTCCCCTCCGGAGTGCCGGACATTCCGGAACCTTCTAGAACATTCCCGATGAAAACACCGGAATCATTCCCTATCTCCGAAACAGGACTTTCCTTATATGAATCTTATTCTCCGGACCATTCCGGATCTCCTCGTGATATCCCGGATCCCATCCGAGACTCCGAACAACATTCGGTCTCTTACTCATCATTCCATAACTACTCAACAACATCGAATCCTTAAGTGTGTCTCCCTACGTTTCGTGAATTATGCGGACATGATCGAGACACTTCTCCGATCAATAACCAATAGAGGAATATGGAAATTCATATGGATCCCACATATTTCTACGATTACTTTGCGATCGAATGAACCACTTACATACGATACCAATTTCCCTTTGTCTCACGATAGTTTACTTATCCGAGGTTATGATCGTCGGTATCTCTGCATACCTAGTTCAACCTCGTTACCGATAAGTACTCTTTTCTCGTTCCCGTGGTATGTGATCCCTTGTGAGCCAGTCACATGCTTGCAAGCTAATTGGATGACATTCCACCGAGAGGGCTCAGAGTATATCTATCCGTCATATGGATGGACAAATCCCACTCTTGATCCATGTGCCTGAACACATACTTTCCGAACACTCAATGCCACCTTTATAGCCACCCAGTTACGGTGTGGTGTTTGATGTCATCAAAGCATCCTTCCGGTGATGGTGATTAACATGATCTCATGGTCAAAGGAATTAGGTTACTATGTATCAGAAAGCTTATAGCAAATGAACTATATTAAATGACTTGATCTTTATGCTACGCTTATCTATAGGAGTATGTCCATCACATCATTCTCCTAATGATATGACCCTGTTGTCAATAACATCTCTATGTTCATGATCAGGAAACCATGATCATATATTAACCAACAAGCTAGTTTAACAAGAGGCTTTACTAGGGACTCTTTTATGTTTACAAATTACACATGTATTAATGTTTCCGGTTAATACAATTATAGCATGGTATGTAAACATTTATCATAAGTATGAAGATATGATAATAACCACTTTATTATTGCCTCTTGGGCATATCTCCAACAAGTTCATGGGTGGACTAATCTCTCTTCATCATGGAGACGATGGTGGTGATATTGGAGAGGGTAGAGATGCAACTGTGGGCGACTCTAGCAGTGTTTCCCTCCTCCAATCTTGAAGGTCCTACCTTGGTTTCTTTGTTCTATATGTTTCCCCTCTCCATCTTCGCCCCTTCACGAGATTGCGAATGGGGCCATCTATATAGGAGTCCAGGGACGCGAAGGTCGACGGCATCGGAGCAGCGAGGCGCTAGTTGGGCCCCAAGGCACTACATGCCTTCTTGGTTGCGCCATGGCACCCATCTTGGTCCTCGTGAACTTCCTCATTAGATACAAATTCTCGAGGTCTTCCTTTCGATGAAAAACATACTTGGTAAGAAATCCAGGTCCTTTTGAGTTCTCAAAGGTTCCGGAAAGTCAACAAATTACACAAACATGGTTTTCCTGTCCTACAGAGTTATAACCCCATAAAATGGTATTTTTATAAAAATCTGCAAATTTGAGTCAGCTAATATGGATCGGAGGGAGTACCAACACGATACATCCAATTAACTATAGCCACCAACTCATGAACATGCACACATCGTACTATTGAGAAAAAAAGGTTGGATCACAATGGGTAAACCAGCTAGCAACACATCAATCCATAAAAAACAAAATCAAACTATTATTCTACAGAAAGAGAGCAGTTGATGCGTATGT
Organism: Avena longiglumis; assembly: GCA_030063025.1. Taxonomy (NCBI): domain Eukaryota; kingdom Viridiplantae; phylum Streptophyta; class Magnoliopsida; order Poales; family Poaceae; genus Avena; species Avena longiglumis. The sequence goes on along the minus strand of CP125975.1, from coordinate 74,866,037 downwards.
ACTGGAGAGAGAAGTGAACTCACCGGGAGTTCGGGCGTATACAAGAATTCAGCGGCCTGCAACTGGGTGTAGACAGCGACGCAACTTGGGGATGGTGGGGATGTCATCTAGCCACCAAAATGGAGCCTTGAGGAGGTCGTGGAGCAGCAACGGGCAGCGCCATCGGCCGGAGGGAACTTCAATGCAGGGCACATGTGTTGGAGAGCAGCGAGAGCGTCGGGGAGAGAGTGTGCCGTCCGCGAGAACGAATTTGAGGATTTAGGTTTGCTCTACTGGTGGAGATAGGGATAAGGGTAAAAGTTATGCACGCTAGGCTAAATTATTGGCGCTAATATTTTTTAGCCCGCGCACTGGGCCAAAAACTGGCGCGCGTTGGCCCAATTAACGACCCCACAGTTGGTCGGCAATATTTACCGACCGACATGCGGATGCGGATGGACACATTACCGACCAACCGTTTGACATAAAAGTCTCATCCATTGTCGACCGACAGTCTGCCATTATGTATGTGTTATCCTGACCGACTGTTTGACACGTACTTTTCCCGCCAACAATCTATTGGCACCAAGACTTTTGCCGACGAACAGTGGTCGAGAATCTAGTGTTGTGGTGTAGTGGTTGTTTGCATGCTTTAGAACAGCAGCTCTCACAAGATGGCACACAGAACAATGCACCCAAGATGGTTTGCTTAGGCATCCGACAGATTCTCTCCTTCGGAAAGACTTTAATGAAAAACATCCAAATTTTGCTAAAGACGGCCGAAATATATATGAGGCTTGCACTTAATGTTGGTCGGGAAACATATGTCTGTCGGAAAAGATTGACTAGAAACGTCGGACTATCTGTCAGCAAATATCAATTGGTCAGGAAAGCCCTTTGCCGACAGGACTTACGGTGACGGACAAAGTCGGTCGGCAAAACTGATTCCTGACCGACCTTCCGTCGGTGAAAGCAGCTTCCCCGACCAACATGTCTGTTGGGAATATTTTGTTGTGGTGTAGTGTTAATTCTCCAAGCTTATATTCAAACATTAACATCTTATAAATATAGCATAAATGCAATTCAGCTTCTAATAGCATATGCTCCAGCGTGCAGAGAAATAATTTTATGAATGTGCAAAAAATATGAAAAAATATTGGATATGTTTACCATTCGAGCCAGTCGAGGGTTGTTTGACTTGTGCGAAAAGGCGAGGTTAAGTGTGAATTTTATTTTTGTTTAGATCACCGAACTTTATCTTTTTCAATTAGAGAAACATAAATGCTGATTTTTGTATGAAAATTTGCACAAACACATACCATAGTAAAGGAAAGACGGACAATAGTAAAGAAACATAAGAGGTGGCTGCTGGATATTGGATTGGCAAGGAGGACAGGAAGAAGGTTTCTTTGACGATGGTGGTAGTGTATAACATGTGACTTACTTGCAATGATGTACGTGAATCCAACCGTACTGAAGACCCACGGTCTATTGTGAAGAGAACAATCACATGGGTGGAGGAATGGAGGATTTTGTATGACCATCCTTGTGCTTTCAAAGACATTATTGTAAACCGACTCAACTACGGCTTAATATATTCGCAGTGCTTTGACCTAAAAAGTAAAAGGAACAAGTAGACAAAATATCATTTTTTATTTTTTATTTTGAATTTAGTGCTCACTCGGTGTTGGAATTTGGGTATGGGCTTTGGCCCGTAGCCTAATACAATTCTGAAATTCGCATGGCTTATTCATGCCTAGCAAGGGATGACACCAAAGTTTAGTCCCACCTTGCTAGTTTGGAGGGAGTTGGCCAATATATATAGTGGAGTGTTTCACTACCTCCTAAAGAGAGTGAAGAGGAGTGACATACACGTGCGCTCCTCCTCCCCAGCTGCCCGCCTCGTCACGACGCGCGCGCGGTTTGCGAAATTGTGCCTTGGTGCCGATCTTATCTTTTTGCTGCTCGGAAAAATTATTGTGCGAGTTGTTTTCTGTCAGCTGTTTCCGGTCTTTCCAAAAACGTGGGCTGTTACTACTCGGACTGGGATGCGCGCCACGTCTTACCCGACCGACGCTATATATAAACGGCCTCAGGCGTAAACCCTAGTACGAGTTACACACATCCTTCTCTCTGCCTCCAGAACCTTGCGCCGCCGCTACACCTTTTCCACCCCCTCTTCCGGCATGCACCGGACGACGGGACAGTAGGCCTCCGGAACCACCGCCTCTCGTGAACCTGTACGGGTGAGGGGCGATCAGGTTTTTGGGAAGCGCGTCTGCGCGACTGCTGAAGGCATCACGTCGACCGACCACTCCTTCCTCGACGAGGACTTCTTCCTGTACATCAGCAACCTCTTCATCGACGACATGGCTGACGACACTAGTGTCAACGCGAACCTCAACGCTAACCTGAAAGCGAATCCGATCCCCCCTCCAGCACCGTACACGATTTGTTCCTATCTAGTTTAGTTTCTGTTGCAGTTTCTTGTACTAGCTTTTGGAATAGATGCAATCTGCTTATTCTGGTTGAATGTGATATGTTCGTCTATTCTGCTAGTATACCTGATTAGGTTAATTCATGCACTTATATTTATGTTTTATTATTGCTTATTTCGGATTAAATATTAGGGTAATTTGCTTATATTTTTAACAATGCAAAAACTTGATTATAGGCAACTGAATTCAACTAATTTAGCCGCGGCTACAAGGCCGCCTCCCTTTGACGGTGTCAACTATAAGAGATGGCGCACAAGAGCAGTCCTATGGTTGAAAAACCTAGGTTGCTATAGCGCCACTCTTGGCAAAACTGAGGGAGACCTTTCTCCTGTTCAGGAGGAAGCGTTTCAGAAAGTCGACACCATGTTTATGGAGGCTTTGTTCAACATTCTTGGTGACAACATTGTTGACACCTATATGTCATTTGATAATGGCAAGGATGCGTAGGATGCACTCGACGCCAAGTTTGGTGTTTCGGATGCTGGCACTGAACTGTAAATCATGGAGCAATTCTATGACTACAAGATGACTGATGACCGTCCCATCGTGGATCAGGCTCATGAGATACAATCCCTTACCAAAGAACTCGAGCAGTTCAGTGTACCTTACCTGACAAGTTCGTGGCCGGAGGCATTATTGCCAAGCTTCCTCCTTCCTGGAGGAACTTTTCTACCTCTCTGAAACATAAGAGACGAGAGTTTTCTATTTCGGATCTCATCGGATCTCTTCATGTTGAAGAAAAGGTGAGAGCAAAAGATACACGTCCACGAGGTTTTGACGGAAGCTCTAGCGCACATGTAGTGCAGAAAAATAACTTCCAGTCCCACAAGTTCAAGAATAAGAACAGTCTGATGGCAAAGGAAAGTTTGATGGCAAAAACAAGGCCCCGTAGACTACCAACTTCAAGAAGAACACTGAATATAAGAAGAAAGGATCCTGCCATGTCTGTGGTGATCCTAATCATTGGGCTCCTAGCTTCCCTAATAGCTTTGACAAGCGTTCACATGGAAACAGTGCAAGTCAGCTAATGTTGTTCTTGGTGATACTGAGATGAAGGATGCTGGGTCGAACGGGCTGGCTCCACGCTGATGGGAAACGGCTTGCATGCTTCTGTTCAAGGTGTTGGTATGGTGGATTTGAATTTTACTTCGGAGAAGACCGACAGCTGAAGAATGTGCATCACGTCCCCTCCATCAATAAAAATCTCGTCAGCGGATCACTTCTGTGTCGATATGGTTTTAAGTTGGTCTTTGAGTCCAATAAAGTTATAATTTCTAAGTGTGGACAATTTGTTGGAAAGGGTTATGAGTGCGAAGGCTTGTTCCGCTTATATTTATAAGACTTATGTACTCAAGTTATTAATCATGTTTGCAATGATAGTGAATCAAATATTTGGCATTCACGACTTTGTCATATTAATTTTGGGTGCATGACGCGGCTTACCAATATGAATTTAATTCCAAAATTTACTATTGTCAAGAGTTCCAAGTGTCAAGTGTGTGTGCAAGCTAAGCAACCTCGCAAGTCTCACAAGACTGCTGAGGTACGAGATTTGGCACCACTAGAACAAATACATTGAGATCTTTGTGAAATGAATGGTGAGTTGACAAAAGGTGGAAAGCGATATTTCATGACTTTAATTGATGATTCCACTTGATATTGTTATGTGTACCTTCTGAAATCTAAAGATGAAGCTTTTAATCACTTCAAAATCTATAAAGATGAATCAGAAAACCAACTTGATCGATAGATTAAGCATCTTCGGTCTGATCGTGGTGGAGAGTATTTTTCCAACGAATTTGATTCTTTTTGTGTAGAGCATGGTATTATCCATGAGAGGACGCCTCCCTACTCGCCTCAGTCAAATGGGGTGGCCGAAAGAAAGAACCGTACTCTAACTATTTTTTTAATGCCATTTTAGATACATCAGGTCTATCCAAGGAATGGTGGGGGGGAGGCGATAAAGGCTGCGTCTCATGTCCTAAACCGTGTTCCCGAAAAGAACAAAACCATTACTTCGTTTGAGGAATGGGAAAGGAAAAGGTTGAAACTCTCCTACTTATGGACTTGGGGTTGTTTGGCGAAAGTGAATGTGCCGATACCCAAGAAGCGCAAGATTGGACCAAAAACCGTGGATTGTGTCTTTCTAGGATATGCATTTCATAGCATTGGCTATAGATTTTTGATAGTGAAATCTGAGGTATCCGACATGCATGTTGGTACAATCATGGAGTCGAATGATGTGATTTTATTTGAAGACATCTTCCCCATGAAAGATTCTTCTAGTTCATCAAATCAGGAGATGCCTAGTTTATCTAGTCAAGAATTAATTACAATTCTTGAACCCACCATTTTGATAGAACACCATGATAATCCCGTGGAGGATAACAATGAAGCTCCTACCAGAAGTAAGAGACAGAGGATTGCAAAGTTCTTTGGTGATGATTTCATTGTATACCTTGTGGATGATACTCCCACTTCTATTTCAGAAGCTTATGCATCTCAAGATGCCGATTACTGGAAAGAAGCCGTTCGCAGTGAGATGGATTCCATCATAGCAAAAGGAACTTGGGAAATTACTGATCGTCCTTATGGGTGCAAACCTTTAGGATGTAAGTGGGTGTTCAAGAAGAATCTTAGACATGAAGGTACTATTGAGAAGTACAAGGCACACCTTGTTGCCAAGGGTTATACCCAGAAATAAGGCGAAGACTTCTTTGATATTTATTCACCTGTGGCTAGATTGACCGCCATTCGAGTACTGCTATCCTTGCCTGCCTTGCATGGTCTTCTCATTCATCAAATGGACGTTAAGACGGCTTTCCTAAATGGAGATATAGATGTGGAAATTTATATGGATCAGCTGGATGGATTCGTGATAGATGGTCAACAAGGCAAGGTGTGCAAGTTACTGAAGTCTCTGTATGGTCTTAAGCAAGCACCTAAGAAGTGGCATGAGAAGTTTGAAAGAACTTTAACTGATGAAGGCTTTATTGTAAACGAAGCTGACAAGTGTATGTACTATCGCTATGGTGGGGGCGAGGGAGTCATCTTATGTCTGTATGTTGATGATATACTGATATTCGGGACCAATCTTAATGTTATCAAGGAGGTCAAAGACTTTCTATCTCTTTGCTTTGAGATGAAAGATCTAGGAGTGGCTGATGTGATCTTGAACATCAATCTGCTGAAAGATGATGATGGTGGGATAAGGCTGCTTCAGTCTCACTATGTGGAGAAGATCTTGAGTCATTTTGGGTATAGCGAATGCAGATCCTCTCCTACACCATATGATCCTAGCATGTTGGTTCGAAAGAATCAGGGAGATCCTAAGGATGATAAAGATCAGTTGAGATATTCTCAGATTATTGGATCGCTTATGTATTTAGCCAGCGCTACGAGGCCTGACATCTCCTTTGCTGTAAGAAAGTTAAGTCAATTTGTCTGATATCCTATAGATGTTCATTGGCAGGCCCTTGAAAGGGTTTTGCGTTATTTGAAAGGGTACTTGAAGGGTATCCAAGGTTACTTCAAGGGTATAGTGACTCGAAATGGATTTCTGATGCTGATGAGACTAAGGCCACGAGTGGTTATGTGTTTACACTTGGTGGTGGCACTGTTTCTTGGAAGTCTTGCAAGCAGACCATCTTAACAAGTTCAACTATGGAAGCAAAACTCACAGCATTGGATACAACCACTGTTGAAGCAGAGTGGCTTCATGAACTCTTGATGAACTTACATGTGGTTGAAAAACCAATACCCACAATACTTATGAACTATGATCATCAAAATAAACAGTTCTAAGGACAATATGAAGTCATCAAGACATGTGATAGGAGATTGAAATCTGTCAGGAAAATGAGAAACTCTGGAGTTATTGCATTGGACTATATCCAAACATCTAAAAATATGGCATATCCCTTCACAAAGGGTCTATCACGTAATGTGATAGATAATGCATTGAGGGAGATGGGTTTGAGAGTATCCTTACAGTATACTACCACTCCGTATAGATGCAATACTCTCTGATGGCTCAGTTGATGTGGAGCCTGTTGGGAACCCCAAGAGCAACATGTGAAGCAGCATAGTAGCAAGTCTTCCCTTAGCAAGAAACCGAGGTTATCGAACCATAAGAAGGAAGGAAACGTCACACAGGTGTTGCAAGCAACGTGGAAACCTGCACAACACAAACTCAAGACTTTGCCCCAACTAACAGTGAGGTTGTGAATCTCACCGGTTGCTGTAACAAAGGATTAACTGTATGGTGTGGAAGGTGATGACGGTTTGCAGCAAGTAAACAGTAACAGTGGAAGATGTATCAATGGTAAAGATTGGACCGAGGTCCTGGTGCTTGATGTGGAGCACTTCGTTGGAAACCCCAAGAGCAAGGTGTGATGAGAACAACAACAAGTCTTCCCTCAGTAGAGACCGAGGTTATCGAACCAGAAGGAGGAAGGAAATGTCACACAGGTATTGCAAGCAACGCGGAGACCTGCACAACACAAACTCAAGACTTTGTCCAAACGAACAGTGAGGTTGTCAAGATAACCGGATTGCTGTAACAAAGGATTAACTGTATGGCGTGGAAGGTAATGGTGGTTTGCAGCAAGTAAACAGTAACAGTGGAGGATGTATCAATGGTAAAGATTGGACCGGGATCCATAGTTCACTAGAGGTGCTCTCCTTAGATAAACAACATGGCATGAAGGGTAATCAAATTACAGCAGGGCAATTGATAGGAACTGAGCAAGGCATAACAATGCAATACCAGACAAAAAGATACTACGAGATTCGATTGGGCAATACAACAAGATACATAGACCATCATCCAACTGCATCTATGACTGGTAGTCCACCTTCAGGTTATCATCCGAACCCCCTCCAGTATTAAGTTGCAAGCAACAGACAACTGCTTTAAGCAAAGTGTGTAAGGTAAACAATCCACTTGTTCCATGAACAAGAGACCGTTGTTTTCTCCCTAGTGGCAACAACACATCTACAACCGAAGAGATTTCTGTCACTTCCCTTGGAAACTAGAGGCATGAACCCACTCTGAGCATAAATACCCCCTCTTGGATTCACTAGCAACTACTTGGCCAAGATAGCTACTAACAACGGAGAGCATGTGCGGTGACCTAGCATACCACTGCATGATGTAGTATACTATAGTCGTTGACATAACACCAATGAAACACCGTTCACTAGTATTACATCCCTCAGAATGGCACAACAGAAACATAGCGGGTCCAATACATGGCTTAAAGGTTACAACTCACTCTTTATATAAGATCCAAAGAACACTCTAGGTTAAAGATAGAGAAAGACTTCTTACGGAGAAGAATAAAAAATAAACAACGCAAGAATGATTATACTATTAAGTCTAATATTCAGACTAAGAGGTTGGCATTGCTGCTATTGCAACACACTACAGAAATAGGTTCTTTGGCTAGAGATAATATTCCTATCTAATCAATAACCTTCGTCTTCACTTGAGTTGAGATATATGTTGACTTCCTTGACTTCGTTGAAGAGCTTTAGCCTGTTTGGATAAGTCCTGGAGCATATCTTGATGTAGTCATCGTTTTAAGGTCTTCAGAATCTAGCAAGGGTTAAGAAGATAATTTGAGTACGAGCGTACTCAGAAAATTCACTAGAAAAGGAGTGTTTGATGCACTATAACTACAGCCACAGACCATAGGTCATAGGCAATGCAAGTTTTCATAAACATTTCTTCAAAGGTTGATTTTATTCTGAAAATCTATGTCCATCAGTTTAACACCCTCAGAATCGGACCTATGCAAGTTTGAGCAAAATTCGCCAAACCCGCATAGAAACGATTCAAAGGTGCCCACCAGGCACTTTCGTGCGGGTGGACAACGAAGTAATAACATTACACAACAGTCCTCGATGGGACCCACAGAACAGATATATATAACAGCGACTCAAGAGTCAAGAATACAGATATAATATACAAAGATCCAAATCACCTTGAAAAAGATAGAGCGTCCAGCTACAGACAAGATGCAAATGGGGCTAAGAGCCCTGAAGAATAACCAATGGCGTCCATAACCCTGCCTGGCCAAGCGGAAGGGTAACCGCTAACGACGCCGATCTCAAAACCTGCTTAAACAAAAGGTGCCGACAAAGGGCAAAGGAAAAAGAAGGAGCCAAGATCGAGGCCAAGACACGGCGAGGCTAGAATTCGGCGGTCCTCGCCTAAAGGTATGGTGGATCAAGCGGCGACAAAGATGCACTAAACAACCTATAGAGACTCGATACAACTGGCGGCAGTCAGAGAGGGGTAAGATAGACCTATCCGGATCTAATCCTGAAGCTAACACCAAACAAACCCATCCTGGCGTTTCCCCCTCGAGGCCAAACGAGGAAGTCAACCGAGGAACTCACACAGTTGGCAGTTTTACTTATTCAGTTATAGTTGCGGCACTTTACTAGTCAGGTTTAGATAGTCGTCCTGATAAAGTAAGCAGTAGGCACTTTTAATTAACCATTCCGTTATAGTTGTAACTCTTACTAATCAGATATGAATAGCATGAGATAACCCTTAAACCCAGCAGTTGTTGGTAGTTTTGTTCAGCCATTCCGTTGTAGTTGCAATACTTACTAGTCAGGTACAATGGTCGCAAGCGACAATCCAAACAAGCAATTGTGGGCAGTATTATTAGCCATTCCATTATAGTGAAGCTGATTACTAGTCATTATAAAGTCAAATTTATCGCAGTAAACTTTAGTTATGCTTGTCTATGATCGAGATACTGTGCTCCAAGTCGTCCATATCCGTGGACACGGCTTTCAGAAAGTTTTACCCGGCCGGGGTGCACCAATAGCAACACATGCTCGATCAACCTCGGAAAAACCAACTCAAAACCCAACGAGGCTTTCACGACTGAACAATCACATGATTCAGAAATATTTCAGGGGGCCACCCCTTGAAGTACACCCGCAACGAAGTAAGCAAGCTCCGAGACGGACTCAAGGTTTGGGTGGACGGCTGTGAACGACTGGGAACCCAAAACTGGGCTTGTCGACACCGCGAAATCGTGTCCCGATCCTAAACAGTACAGTGTGCTCCTCGCACAAACGTAAATACATAAGTAGCATGGCATAAGTACAGGATAGTAAATAAAACCTCAAACTAGTTTGTGGCCCCAAGAAATAAGACCGAATCAAGCTCTGGCTCAGGGGGGTCCCATATACCTCCCGGATGTGGATAGCGCGATAAATCAAGGAACAGGTATCAAGTACTCGGGGTCTTACGGGACACAAGTGGGCGTTCGGAAACCAAATATTTTCTATCACCCACCGATGCCTCTGCTTATTCCAATTTTAGTTGTTAAACAGGAATTAAAGTGAACGATAAGTAAAACTATGATCATCTCCATCATCAACATGCGGCAATACATCAACAACTGTGGCACTTGACAACACGCAGCAGCACTAGAGCAAGCGACTACGACGCGCAAGTCCAACTATCTACCAAACAACAGGTAATAGGGTGTGTCCAAGGCAATATAAGGCTGCAAGGTATATCAATGGTGCGGAAACTAAAGCATCGCAACACAGATAGCAGTAGATCAACAGGAGGGAATAAATACTCTAAAAGTAAGATAGGTAGAAAGGGGGAGATGCTCGCCTGAAACATTGTCGAAGGTTCAACCGAAGATCGGGTCGACACTCGCATCAACTCAACGGCCTTATCCGCGAAGAAGCAAAACACTAGAATAAACACCGGATGCAATATTAATACAACGGCAGAAGATCGGCATGATGCATGTATGATGTATGACATGGCAAAGATGCGATGCGATTAGGTCATATTAAGTGAAACCGGGGTCCCGACAATTAGTTAGATGGTTCAAGTTTTTTAGAACCCCGCCATTTAACTGTTGTTTAACAAGGCAGAATATATCACCGGTTTGCTACACAAGTTTAAATGAGGCCGATATAAGGCTAGATTTGCCCGCATATGGGCCCCATATTTAATTTTTAGGTGAATCGGCATAAGGCCCCCAAACCACAGATATGCATGCGAGATGAATGATTTAATGCAACAAGTTGATATCATTTATAAAAATAGGGTATCGAGGAAAAGGGTCACACATTGAGGGGGGGTCTCGACGGACTTGGGGTTCCGGGGTTCGGGGTCGGTCTCGGGGTCCAGGGTCTAGGGTTCGATCTTGGCGTAACATTCTCGACCATCGGGGTAGGTCTTGTCGCAACCGGGAAGCAGGGCTTGGTTGGCGTCGGGGGCGCATCGGTCTCGCCCTGTACGGTGTCGTTCTTGTCGCATGCAGATCTTGTCGGGTTCCACGGGGTCGAGCTTGCAGTTGCGAGGGTCTTGTCGGGTCCGCGCTTCGGATTCCCTGAGGCGACCTTGCCGTTCCGTGTAGGCGTTCTCGAGGTCGATGGCGAACTTGTCCGGTACCGGGGTTCCGGAGATCTTGGCGCGGCACCGGGTACGGAAACGGCCTTCGGGTTCGTGTGGGGATCTTGGCATTCGACTCCAATGTTGAGGACGTTCTTGACACGGCGTCGATCTTGTCGTTCCCCAGATTCTGTTAGTTCTAGGTACATGGATGCGGCACCGATTGTGAAGATCTTGGGGTTCCGGCGTCGTAGGTCTTGACGGGGTTTCGAAGATCCGAGGGGTAGATCTTGGATTGATGACGTCGTGAGCGAACATCTCTCCAGGACATCATGTTATCGTCATTAGCCGGTGTCCGAGGTAGAACTTGTTGGTGCAGGGGCCGAGCGTGACATCGGGTCTCCGGCCGTGTGCAACCAAACGGGGAACCCGCAACAAACGGTCACCACTGGAGCATGTGGACAAACACGGTGATGGCCAAGCATGTGTTCGCGTGCGCGCTGGAGGAACTCGAGGCAGAGGGGGCTGTTGGCGGCGCCGGGTCGAGCGGCTGGAGGCGAGGTCGGCGAGGCCGGCCGGAGCTGAGCACGGCGGCGGGCGACCCGGGGACGAGGACGACGCGATGCAGAGGGTGGCGACGCTTTGCGGAGGATGCAGCCGGGCGGAGGACGGCTGCGGCCGAGGAAGGTCGGGGCGGGCGACGGTGGAGGGAGGCGTCGAGGAGGTGATGCGGGCGGTGGCGGTGAGCGAGCCGGGCGACGAGGGCGACGGGCGGAGCTGGCGGGCGCGGAGGCGCAGAGGCGGAGCTGGGCCGGCGCCGAGAGGCGACGAAGGCGGTGGAGGCGAGCGGGGAAGGCGGAGCGGCGGGCGGCTGGCGACAGAGGGAGGAGGGGGCCGGCGGGGACGCACGGCGGCGGGCGGCGCCGGAGAGGAGAGGGAGGGGAAGGTGCGGCCGGCGGCAAGGAAGAAGCAGGGAAGGGAGGAGCACGAGGGAGAACGAGGCGGGGGAGAGGTTGCGGGGAAGGAGACGGTGACGTGGGGATTGGGCAGGGAGTGTGGGCCAGGGCGGTCAGCGGGGAGGGGAACGTGTGGCCTGCAAAGGCATGCGTGTGTGTGGGGAGTGATTGGGGTTAGGTGGGCCACAGGGGAAGAGAGGAGAGAGAGGGTAGGATTAGGTGGCAGGATCTGATAGGCTAGGGGGAGGGGAGAGGGTGAGGTGGCATTTCGGGATTGGTCCGGGCGATGTGGCTGGGGTGTGTGGGTAGTTTAATTGGTAGGTTTAGAAAAAGGGGCGGACCGTTTATATTTTTCTGGGGTGGTCGATCGGGTCAATCGGCCCGTTCGACTGCCCCTATTAAAAATAATTTAATATTTTATTTATTTTCAAATAGCTTTTATAACTAGTTTTAGACAAACAAAATATCCGGAACATCCGGGGGTTTGGCGTTTGAATAAAAGTCGGGGCGTTTTAGAAACCAAAACGGGCTTTGCGAACATAGTTTTATGCAAACAATGCATGATGATGACGATGCAATGCACAAAAACAACGCGATTTTCTAGTAGTGGTTTTGCGGGATGCCACAATCAGCCTTCACGGGTTTACCAGAACCTTCATGGGGTTCCTTTCCCGCCGCGTTCGCAGCTCCTTCCCGGAGCAGGGAGTAACAAGTTACAGTTCTTACACTCTGCATAGGTGCGTTACTTTACCCATGAGAGATCAAATATTTGTTGGACAACCGGGCAGCTTATTCCCGTCCACAATTCCATGATGTGGGGCCTAGAAGATGATCCAAGCCAATCACTGCCCCCTTCGCGACCTCGCATGCCTCCTTGGTGTACACCATGCCCACATATAGAATTACGACAATGGTTTGTACAAACCGTTAGATGCCAGAACTATCATGGGACGATGAGTGTTCCCACCCATATGCTGCATATCCTCTACGCATTACCAATTAATATGCACACTACGAGGATAACAGCCACGACCTGCACATCCGGCTTCATGCGAGAGGAAGAAGATACAACTGACTTATCCGTCCCATTCCAAATCTCATGGTCAACGCGTAATATACGACGCAAGAATCACTGGCGACATTGGTTGTTAAGTCCTAGGTGATATAGTTCTGAACAGTGGTATCCCAACTGTCAGATTTAATAGATTGGCTGATCACCCTGGATTAGTAATCAATAGTTTTCATTATTATTGAAAATAGTGTTTTCTAACCTTTTTCAAATGCAGGTGAAGACAACACCGGATTTGTAAAATACTTTACAGAAAATAAACAAAGGACATGAGCAAGTGTGAACTTGCCTTTTGTGATTGCAAGATTATGCACTCACGGTCTTCGAGTCAGTATAAGATCCAAAATCTGAAATCAGCATCATTGGTCTTGTAAGGACTAATGTTTAAAGAAGTAATATGCTTTTATGCATAAGTAGTGTGATGCACGTTCTAAGCGCAAATAATATTAATTGGATTATAATATTTTATTTATTTCTAAACAGCAAAATACTTTTTACACCACACCTAGAGCTAGCCCCAGTCACTGACTAGTGGGCCAGTGTCCACCTCAGCTCTCAGATGAAAGAAATGCACAAGTTATAGACCTTCTCTCTACTCACTATCGATGACATGTGGGCCCTGGGACATGTCATCCACCACGCGAGGCAGAGACCAGTCAAACGAGCTGACGTGGCTCGTTCATGAGGTAAGCATGGCGTCAGCTTCGCCACTGCCGTCGGTGAGTGGTCACCGGCGATGATCTACGGCGCCCTAGCAAGCGAGATGGATCTAGTTCGAATCAGCGCGACCTACGGAACCTAATAGTGGCAGCGCCGCTCGGAAATGGTCATCGGAGCCTCAGCTCCGACGAGGTCTGACGGTGGCCGACAGTGGTTTACAGTGAAACGGCGATTTACAACGAGATCAAACGATTCAAGGATGCTAGAAGATTCAGGAACTTACCCTGATGATGATTGAGCGATTGGCGAGGACAGGCGCGACCGGAATCGAGTTTCCCGACGAGGATTCCGACGAACTGCTGCGAAGGAAAACGACCAAATTCACCCGCACTAGTTCTCCCCTTGATGCAAGCTTCTACTCAGAGGATCTACAAAGGAAGGCGCTTCTCCATGATGACTCAGAATGGTGTGGGGAGACATGGTTCGACGGCGAGAGGTGGCTCCGGCGAGCTAGGGTTTCGGTCTCGTTCGTATATGACAGTATAAGGAGGGATTGGAGATAGGGATGGAGGCAATGCGTCGCGTTGGCCTTCTTATCCCCTCCTGGCAGCGGCGAGTATCTTGGCGCAATGACGGCGATGACGACATCGGGCAGCGACGAGCTCCGCCAGCGAGCTGTCTGTGTGCGTGACGGTGACGACGATGATCGTTTTGCGGATAATCCCCTGACGTTTTCTCTAGATCAACCCGCGGTCCTCTCCCGACCCCAATTTTTAGTCACAAACAGAAAAGAACCTGGGCTGGTACTGTGCTGTTGTGGGCTGCACATAGGCGTCAGGTAAGTTTAAGTGTGTTGGGCTGCGGCCAGGTTTGGTTTTTATTTATTTTATCCTTTTTCTATTTTCTGTTTTCTTATTCAAATTTGAATTTGATTTATATTTTCAATATTCTTTGTATAACTTGTTCCCTGAACATTATAATAATACAAAAATATACCTAATCTCATTTGTAATTTCTTATTGTATCCTCCTTTTGTATTTCTTGTATTTAAGTAATGTGACCCCCCTTGTTAATATTTTATATAAACTTTTCCTATTATTTTTCTCTCCTTATTTTAGTTATGGACTTATTGAATGATATATTCTTATTTGTTTATCAACTTAATTTTAGTTGGCTCATATTTTGAATAGAACTTTTATATGTGTAATGATCCTATATCTTTATTGATTGTATAAAAGACATTGATATAGTTATTACTTCCCCCATTAATTTAGAAAATGTCAATGTATTTATTTTGTTATGGTAAGTAGGGAGGTTTAGGATTTCAAATTATGATTACTACTCTTGGCTTTAGGGTTTTGTATAAGCTTAGATTCCTTTTAAGAGTCAAGATTTAATGGCTGAGCATATTGCCTCATGTATATAGTATTTGATGAACTCTTCCATTTTAATAGGAAGTTGAAATTAGAGTGTTTTATAGAAGTGAATATACTTAAGCACATATAGTTATGATGGTTGGAATTAACAGAGATGTGCTTATGTAATTTGCTATAGGAAAATATTTCTATTAAGTGTTATAGACATCAGATGATGGATTAATGGTATAGGATGGATATTATGTTTGAGTTGAGATTTAGAGTTGATTACTTACCAAGATTAAATAGGAAAATGATCTATAACATATAATTATATTTCACAATCTGGAATCTCTAATAAAGGAATTCCTTTCCTAGATATAATACCTCTTTCTATCCATCATCATGGTTAGTTTGATGGACTTACTTATTAAAATCTTCTTACTCAATATATCATTCTTCTAAACTTATGGATGAATCCAATGAGTTTGATACAAAGACACTTCATAGCTTTCTCATATCCTTGCTTGGTTGTATTTACTATTCTACTGTTGATAATCTTTCATCCAACCAGTAGTTCCTTCAAACTCTATTCCCAATCTTCCTTAATCCTCCATCACTAATCTTTCTCTAAAGTAAACTATCCTTAAGGATGAATAACACCACTTTTATGACTCTATGCTACACTAGCTTTATTTGACTACCACCATATTATAATTACTTAACCCTCATGACTTACACTTCAATCCCTGAATTATATTTATGTGGTTTGCAAAGACTTCTCTAGGATCACTTATCTTTACTAGGGTTCCAATCATGTTCTACCCACCAGTATTACCTATACTAAATATAAGCATTCCATGTTGGTGGCCAAAACATTACCATTATAATACTTTAATCATTTATTACTGAAGTTCTTAGTTGGCTAAGCAGGGATTTATCAATCCTACCTTTTATTGTCTAAAAATTATCTTCTTAGTATCTTATACTGGATTAAGGTTATTAATGGACTATGCCCTCATTAGAAGATTTAAGTAGATGTTCTGATAAGCTCAAATATTAGATCAAAGACTAATAGATAAAGAAGTTGTTTTTCAAGGAATTATCCAACATTGATGAACAACAGATATTGAGATAAGTTCCATAAAGATTGTATAGAAAGAAAGATATATATATATAGTGGATGATCTTGACTTAATCTCTTTCCAACTCCAACTCATCAAAAGAGTTTTTAGGATTAGGTGTTACTATGATTCTCAGAATGTATGCAAATGGAATTGAAGATATAGTGGTTACATTCTTATTATTTGTTTTATATCCCTAACTTGGTACTTATGAATGGTTATAATGAATACTATAATATGAACACCTAATGATCAATATAATTCACATTATATTAGGGTTTAACTTATAGTACATTTGATCTACCCTTAGATCAAATCTCTCTTTCCCAAAATGAGGTTTTAACAAAGGTCTTATTGGAACTTATTGCAGTCAACTTGATGATCTACTTCAATTCCATAAAGCTAAGAGAAGCTTCCATCACTTTGACAAGTTTTTATTTAAAAGCGCGAAAATTATTCGGATTTTCTATGCAGGAATGCAATGCACACATCTAGGTTCCACTTATTTCTAGGCTCTAATGCTGGGATGTTACAGCCTCTCCCCCTTAAAATAAACTTCGTCCTCGAAGTTCGCAAACTCTCATGCTTCAGAGTAAGAAATTGTTTTGTAGTGGTTGCTATAGTCTCCACTCCATGATGACCTTAAATGAAATCAATTGGAGTATTCCATAACCTGATTAGATATCCTAATCCAATTATTTTTCTTGAATCGTCAAATTTCACTACTATATTAAGTACAGTTTGGAGGTTCTCACTACCATAAGTTTTTAAGTTTTTGTATACGCGTTTTAATAGTCAATAGACTATTTTACTATTCTTGTCATTATACAGTTGATACTGGTATTCCTTCCAAGATTGGGTTTGAACTCAATTTGTCCATACCCATTGTAATTTTTTTTCATTCTCGACACTTGTTCAATTAGGGTTCTATATTACTTCTTAAGGGTTACTTAAAAGTTGTTTCTATTTAAATTTGATTGTTGAAATGTATCCTTCATCACCCTCAAGTTTATACCTTCTTAAGATTTTTAAATAACTTTTCTTCATTACCTATAGTATTTTCTTCAACTATCATTCCTAATGTTTACTCTTCCCCTTAAGTTTTACTAATAGTTTTGAAACTCCATACATAGAAGCTATTGATTCTTGAACTAAAATGTTGGTTCCTGTTCAGTTTATATTTTACTGGTTTAAAGTCCAATGAAAGATTATACGGTGCATCCACATAGTTGTGGATCTCCGAAGCAAATCTTTTAGCACTAAATTTCGTACTTACTATTGGGGCATTCTTGCTGAATAAACTGGACCTTGCAAAGCATCTTGCCAAGCGATCGTCTTCAAATCTGTTAAACTTTCTTAGGTCTTACTTCACTTAGGCCAAATTTAATGCTCTTTATGCAACTTTTAATTAGTTTTGGTTCACTATTTCAACCAAATACCGGCTGCGGACAAAACACCAACTGTGGATTAGTTACTAGCTATGGATCAAATACCAGTTGCGGATTATTACCAGCTGCGAACCGTCCTAGGGTGTGTGTATTACCCTATGGTTTCTCATATACCTCCCTCATTCTCTCGGAATTGTCAGAGTTTGAATACCATTTTAGTTCCAAAGCTAACTATTTGTACTTATTCATGATACTTCCATGAACTTGGTACAACTATTCCTTTACTTCTTAGTAATATTACCCACTTTGATTGAACTTCAAGTTTAATATTCCTTGTGGCTCCCTACATCTTCTATACCCAACTTCTTTCTTGGGTCTAGCTAGGAATAATTTATGCTTTACCTATTCTCCAAGTGATGTTAACACTCCTTATATCTTGCTTCTTCCTTCCAGTAAGTCTTCCTTTTTTTTTTGAATCGTCACTCCCTTACACGAATTCTCATTCCTATCTAGGTCTATATCATCAAGTAATAACTGGGTGTTACATCATGCATTTGCACACCTAATTAAACTTCATGTACAGATCTAGTCAATCAAGAAGATACAATAAGATACAAAAGTCGATAAGCAACAAATCATATACCCTGTATTACACATAGGTTTTAACTAATTTACAAATGTACTAGATGTTCCAACAGTTTGCTCCATACCTATTTACACAACTATCTTACAAGAACTTCTTGTTCTTGTGGATATATCCTCACTTATTTCAGCAAACTCTTCAAACTACAATACGCATTACCGTCTATATACATTATTCAAGCCCGCATCCCTTGGGATGTCGTTTCTCTCTCACTTTTATCTTCCTCTAGTGCTTCCTGGAGTTCCGTCCATGATGACGTGAAGTCCTACGACTGCCTTCTGGAGCATAGGAGCATCCAGGAGGTGCGTAATATTGATTAGAAGTACCGAGACTTAGATTAGTCATTGAAAAATGACTAGAGTTGGCGTAATTTTCCACCGAATAGTTCAGGTTTTCTGGCAACGCTTCCTCATAGTAAGTTGGTTCCTTAGCTTTTTCTTGGATCCAGTCATATATGTTGGTATAGTAGCTATTGGAGTACTCTTCTAAGTTGACTGGATTCGTATTACCCACATATGGTCCATAAGGATCTCTATGGTTATAATTGGTCTCTTCTTCAATACCTGCATCACAAGGTATAGGATTCCCTATGGTTTTACCTTAATATTCTATTTCCCATCCATACTTGTTAGGCTCAGGTTTATTTGGAGTAACTTTATTCCATTCTTGTTGTTTGGAATTGTACTTGGTCCATAAGTCTTCAGGTGGCTTGAAGTCATTTTGGTAATAGGCATAATTTTGTGAGTTTGGGTCATCAAACTCAGTTTCCTCAAACACTTCTCCTGGAGGTATGTATTTGGGATGCTTAGCTTCTTTATCTAACTTATTCCTACGAGACATTGCTTTTTTAGGATTAGTAAAATCCTCAATGACCGTATCCAGCTCCTGAACTAAGACTTGGTGAGTGTTATGATAAGTGCTTAGCAAAGACCGATAACGATCCATATATTCTACAGCTAGAGTAGGTTCAGCTTGGACTAAGGTAGAGTGATCTAACTCATGCTCTGAGTTTGAGGTTTCATGTGGTATAATGGTGTGAGTACTACCTTCTAGAGCTTGGGATTTATGCTCTCGGATCATGGTTATGGCTACTGCTACAGCAATCTGATATGCAGATTCCATGCACCTTGCCTCTCCTGCTGGCATTTCTCCCTTCAGTCCTAACTTCTTGGGTAACATGATCATGACATGGTATTTAGCTAATACTTGCCCATCATAGTAACTGTAAATCTTGACCAGGAGTCTTGATTCACATTCCAAACTCCATAGAAGTTGTCGGAGATTATCTTTCCAATCCCCTCCGTAGTCATCCAACGTCATGTTCATCACTTGAACATTTAGGGGTGGATATCGATGTGCCATGTGGAACTGTGGATAAGAAATTATCATCAGTCACATAGAGTTAAAACTCTTGGGTAATGATTGGAAATTGCAATCATATAAAAGAGTTATCGCACTAGTAACATAACAGGATTATTCTCAAGTGAATATCCCTCATATCACTAGAGAACTCTTTATTATTGCTAGGATGTGTCCTACAGGTTCTACCCATTTACTAGGTTTCTAGCCTAAGGTCAAAGCATATGCTCTGATACCAACCGCGGTGACCCAACATACCACTGCATGATGTGGTATACTATAGTCGTTGACATAACACCAATGAAACACCACTACTAGGAAAACGGCTATAGGTAATCAGCACATCCGTGGCTCACATGGTTGAAGTGCCCCACGGCTAAAACAGGCGTGGCTCACCTGTGGGCAGTGCCCTACTAATAACTAGAACAACTGTGGCGCACATGACTATAGTGCGCCACAGATGTGTGTGGGCCAGGGCCCTGTTGGCCGCACGCCAAACATCTGTAGCGCACTATAGTCAGGTGCGCCACGGTTGTTAGGGTCATCTGTGGCGCACATGGGTCTGGTGCGCTACGCCTAAGCGCATGCCCCCCTCTGCTCTGAAACGGCCACAAACTTCTGTGGCGCACTCGGCCTAGTGCGCCACAGGGAGTAGGAGCATCTGTGGCGCACGTGGCATAGTGCGCCACAGATGTTTGTACTCCCTGTGGCGCACTAGGCTGTGCGCCATGATGTGTCGATTTCTTTAGGGCAGCACTTTATGTGCACATGTGTGACCACATCCACCACCCCACACTTCACTTTCCCCTTCTTCCTCCTTAGATCTAGTCGGGATCTTCTCCTTCCCACCTCAATTTCTCCACACATTCACCATTTTTAGCATGTAAAACTTGCTTTGGATGTTACATAAGTAATAGAGGAGGTCTCCGGTCTCATCTATCCTTCTCCTGGTCGACGCCAGCACCTCTCCTTTCCATCTTTCTCATGATCGGTCTCTCATCTCGGTAAGTTGTCCATGTAAGGATGTGTTCATGTGTATATGGATGATGTGCTCATATGTATGTAGATGATCTATGCTCATGATGTGTGTATATGGAGAGGATCGATGGTCATATGTGTGTGTATATGGAGAGTATCGATGATGCTCATGCATGTGTGTATGGAGAGGATAATGATATGTTCATGTGTGTATGGATCGGTCTCTCTCTCTCTTGTGTTTGTATGTGAACAAGTTGCCATTTGTTTTGCCAAAATGTTGATTCATTTCCATTTTGGCAAGACTTTGGCATTTCGCAAAGGTCCTAATTTTAGGATAGGTCATGCCTAAATTTTCTATCGACCATTGCATGCATGCATTCATTATGTGGTTCTAATAGACTTCAAAATTGTACCGTGTACACCGTGCAGGCAAAAATGGTCCGCATAATGAGCGAAGGCATTGTGGATAGATTTTTGAAATGTGCGACGGGCGACATGATACGAAATAACAAGACAGATATAAGATGTCCGTGCAGAAGATGCAAACTCAACTGGGTGATCGACCCAGATTCCGGGAATCTGCAGGCGCACCTGCTCCGCCATGGTTTCATGGATGGATACACTCGTTGGATAAGCGATGACGTAGATGATGGAGACGGTGAAGGTGGCCAACATGACGATGATCATCATCACGGCGAGAACGGGCGAGATGATGAAGAGTCTCCTGGAGATGGTGAAGGTGCGGAAGCAGACCGGGATGATGATGATCTAGATGCCGGAGGAGCAGACGACGATGGAACAACGTCAGGCTGGGTGCGGGACCCTTATGTGCAAGAGCTGCTTCTCAAGCAGACGAGTAACGCCAGGGCTGCCGCTAGAGAGAAAGCCAAGCTTGCGCAACTTGAGAAAGACGCGGTTACTCCATTGTATGAAGGATGCAGGCCCGATGATACCCGGTTGAATGTAACGCTCAAGGCTATGGAGATGAAGGCAAAGCACAAATTGAGCGACGCAAGCTTCGACGATATGATGGCATTCTGGCACGATCGTCTCCTGGAGGGGAACACATGTCCAACTAGTATCGAGGATGCCAAGAAAATCGTCTGTCCTCTCGATCTACCGCACGTTAGATATCACGTATGCATCAACGATTGCATCATTTATCGAGGCGAGGACACGGAGAAAACCACATGTCCGGTGTGCGGCATGAGTCGATACAAGAAAGGGAAGAAAGCACCTCGAAAAGTGGTATGGTACTTTCCTATCACCCCTCGTCTGCAGCGCTATTTCGCGGACCCTAAGGAAGAAGCTCATGCGATGGCATGCGGAAAGGAAGAAGCTAGGAGATGATGATGACCCGAAAAGGATGAGCTGCCGACGCACCCTTCGAGATGCTAGCCGTTGGAAAGCATTGGACCTCGAATTCCTGATTCGGTGGAGATTCGAGGAACATCAGGCTTGGTGTGAGCACCGATGGACTCAATCCGCTCGGTAGCTGTAGCACGCACAGCACTTGGCCCGTGTTTGTATGGATGTACAACCTCCCTCCATGGTTGTGCATGAAGAAGAAGTACATATAAATGAGTATGCTAATTCAAGGGCCGAAACAACCTGGTATCGACATCAATCTGTATCTCGATCTGTTGAAAGAGGAGCTAGCCACATTATGGGAATCTGGAGCCAATACTTACGACGCCGTCGCACAAGATTATTTCACTATGAGAGCCGCGTTGATCACTACAGTGCAAGACTATCCAGGTTGCGGGTATATCTCGGGGAAGGTTATCCAAGGATTCTGCGCATGCGTTAGGTGCATGGATAACACAAGCTATCTCCAACTAGAGAAAGATCCAGGGTCATCGAAAACCGTGTTCATGGCGCACCGGAGGTGGCTCGGCAAGAATGATCCATGGAGAAAACGTGGAGACCTGTTCGATGGCAAATCAGAGACCCGAGGAATCCCAGAGCATAGGAGCAGCGAAGAAGTGGAAGAGTTGCTGAAAAACTGGAAAGATTGTCCTAAGCCTGGAAAGAAGCGAAAGAGGCAGCAACAAGACAAGCCGCTGATGAAGGTATGGAAAACAAGGTCTGTTTTCTGGGAGTTTCCATACTGGAAGTTTCTCCGCACGCCTCATAGCCTCGACATCATGCATATCACGAAAAACGTGTGCGAGAGTCTGGTCGCCACCATAATCAACATGCCAGATAGGACGAAAGATGGTCCGAAAGCAAGGCACGACCTGATATGCTTGGGTATCCGGAAGGAGCTTCACGGAGGACACACTACTCCTGATGATCAGGAAGATGACGATGATCATGAGTCGGAGACGACACAAGGTCGTCGGAAGGGTAAAAAGTTCAAGAAGAACGAATATTACTGCCCTCCTTCTTGCTTCACTCTAAGCCAGGATGAGATCAAACAGTTTTTCAAGTGCCTTATAGGAGTCAAATTTCCTTACGGCTACGCGGGCAAGATAAGCAGATACCTAGACGAGGCGAAGCAGAGGTTCAGTGGCATGAAGTCTCACGACTGTGCCGTGCTAATGACGCAGGTACTTCCGGTCGCACTAAGAGGGATAATGGACGAGCACGTCCGTGAAACGTTATTTGGCCTATGCAAGTTTTTCGACGTCATCTCTAGGAAGTCGATTGGCTTGAATCAGCTCGGAAGGCTACAGGAGGAGATCGTGGTGATACTATGTGAGCTTGAGGTCTACTTCCCACCCGCATTCTTCGACATTATGGTGCATCTGCTGGTCCATGTCGTGGAGGACATCGTATAACTCGGGCCGATGTTCCTCCGCAGCATGATGGCGTTCGAAAGGATGAACGGACACATCAAAGGATACGTTCGCACAGGTCCCGGCCCAGATGGAAGCATAGCCAAGGGCTTTCGGCGAAGAGTGCATCTCTTCGCACGAATTATCTAGACATCGAGAACCTGTCGGTCTTCCGTCAATGCACACCTTGGCAAGCTCGACGGATCTGGTCACCGAGGGTCGACACCGCATGCGCATTTCGATTTTCGACGCAGACTTTGATCGAGCAAACCTCGTCGCGCTACAGCATTTAGAACTGGTCGATCCTTGGGCATGTAAGCACAAAAGGTTAATCGAGAAGAAGTACAAAGGACTGGGCATACAGAGGACGCAGGGAGAAATAATCAAAGAGCACAACTCAGATTTCACGCGTTGGTTTAGGCAGACGCTCCTTGATAATCCCCCGCGCTCGCATTCTTCTGACACGGAAAAGATCACATTCACCTTGTCGCAGGGACCGATGCAAAACCTGTTGACCTATCAGGCGTATGATATCAACGGCTACACATTCTACACGGAGGAAAAGGACAACAAGTGTGATTATCAGAACTCAGGCGTAACGTCGGAATTCTACAGCTATGACAACGTGAAGGAAAGATTCTACTGAATAATCGAGGAGATCTGGGAGCTCGACTACTATGGAGAAAAGGTGCCGATGTTCCGTGTCAGATGGGCAAAGAGTGTCGAAAGAGAAGACCGGTATTTCACAACCATGGTTATACCCTAAGCAGCCAAATCCAAGGCCGCCGTTGCAAACGTGGCCGTGAAAAATGAACCGTGGGTACTGGCTACCAAAGTGGACCAATGTTTTTTCATTACCAACCCGACAAAGCCTAGCCGTGTTGTCGTGAGGAGAGGAAAAAGAAACATCATCGGAATGGATGGAGTCGCCAACGAGCAAGACTTCGACCAGTACGGCGATCCAAAGATTGAAGATGACGACGACTACGATGCAGCAACATACATCACAAGAAGAAAAAGGACAACCCTACCCAAAAAAGGTAGCCCGTTCGAAAGAAGAAACATTAAAGTGCCGAGGCTAAATTATTCAACCGTGACAAAGAAGGGAAAAAAGATTGTAAAACGCTAGCTCAAAAATATTGTAAAACGCGTGGTCGAAAAAGATTGTAATATTCATGGACAAAGTATTATGAAATTTAGTTATACTTCGAATCATATTTGTAACACTTTTATGACATATATCACTACTTTTGGGCATGTTTGGAATATTTAAAAGTATTTTAAAAACAAAACAAAACAAAACTTGTATGGCATATATCACCACTTTTGGACATTTTTGTGAACATTTAAAAGTATTTTTAAAATAAAAATAAAAAAGTGGAGCACCAGGATTTGAACCTGGGTGCTCAGAGTTTGGAATAGAGCTAAGGGGCTAGAACCAGTGGGCTATGACAGTAGTAGTGTTAATGAAGGGTGGCCGCCTCTGAGTCGTCCAACGACATATGAAGACTCTGCCAAGTGCGCTACGGATAACCGTAGCGCACTTGGCCAGGGTGCGCTATGCCTATGTCTGTTGGACGCTAGTCAACCGCGCCGGTTCCATCTCTCACAGACGACACCACGCCGCTCTACATCTCACAGACAGCTCTCGAGGAGGAGGAAGCCCACCACCGCCGCGCTGCCCGTCGTCGTGGAGGAGGAGGAAGCTCTCGAGGAGGAGGAAGCTCTCTCTCGAGGAGGAAGCTCTCGTGGAGGAGGAGGAAGCTCTCGAGGAGGAGGAATCTCTCGTGGAGGAGGAGGATCGCGCCGCCCATCGTCGTCCGCCCGTCAGAGGTAGCCCCTCCCCTGTCTCTCCCTCTCTCCCTCCCCTGTCTCTCCCTCTCTCCCTCTCTCCCTCTCTCCCCTGTCTCTCCCTCTCTCCTCTCTCCCTCTCCCCTGTCTCTCCCTCCTGCCTCTCTCCTCTCTCTCCCTCTCTACCTGCCTCTCCCTCTCCCCGCCGAGTTAGGGTTCATGGTTCGAGGTTGCTAGGTTGATAGGTTGCTAGGGTTCGAGGTTGCTAGGTTGCTGCTACCAAGTCCGAATGGTAGAATAATTGTCATGTCGAATGGTAGAATAGCTAGTGAATTCTGCCCCATCGAAAACATACAAAGAAAGTTAGGGTTCATGGTTCGAGTAGTGCAACTGTTGGTGTAGCAGCTATTGGTGCAGCTATTGGTTCGAGTAGTGCAGAAAGTTAGGTTCATGGTAGAACAGCTCGTTGTTCACAACTCCTGTGTTCTATTACCATTAGAAATGACAGCAACTCCTGTGTTCTGCTATTGGTGTAGTGTTGGCATGATATTATTAGAAATGACAGCAAACACCGATCCCACATAATGATGTGCAAAAACTCCTTTATTGTCTACACTGCTTGTTACCATACTTAATATGGTTCTGCTTTTAGTGTTGCATCCAATATGCATTTGTTGTAAATAATCGATGGAAAAGCTCCCTCCTAAATATTCATATATTCTCAATTAAATGCTCCCCTCTGAGATATAGGTAGTTGACAGAGATATAATTGTATGCTATTGATGAACATTTTTAATTGTCCTTGGATTATGCTATCGATATATATATATATATATATATATATATATATATATATATCACTAATGATGCAAGCTTAATTTAGATTGACCTTGGATTATTCAGTACACCAAGTTCTAGGTATTAATTTAAATAAGAGAGTGCGGAAGCTGATGCTTCACGGTTGTACAACATCTGGTTTTGCACTCATGGGTCGACACTTAATTTTTTTAAAAAACTCTGTTGACACATAAGGTTCAGATTTATCTCTGTTGACAGTATTGACACATTAGGGTTCAAAGTAGTGCAGGAGGTTGTTGGCACATTAGGGTTCAGAGTAGTGCAGGATGTTATATGATCATGTTTGTGCCCCTGACTGAATATGGTAGCTGTTCTGGTGTTCTGGTTCCTCCATTTTCTTTGTTCCATTATGCCCATAGATGTGGTAGCTGTTCTAGTGTTGGTGTCCCTTGCAAAACTTGCGCCATCAAGTCCAGTAATTTTGCTGAAACAGATTTATTGTGTGTTGGTTGTGCTGGCTATACTGGGCCATTTATGCTGGTTGTGCTGGATATGATGGCCATTTATTGTGTGCTAGCTATGCTGGCCATATATATGCAGGTTCTTGTATGAAACGAGTCCCGATTTTTGCCGGAATGTTGATTGACTTCCGCTTTTGTAAATCGGGCACTCTAGTTTAAGAAAATTAGCAAAGGTCATGCCGGATTTTTCCGCATTTAACCAATTATTTGTTTTTATTAGTGCAAAGATGTGTGACAACGACAGGTGGATGTTCTAAGCGCATCAGCTGAAGGAGAACCTCAGACCTCGAATAAACAATTGACATTCGGGAGGCCCAGGCCTAGAAGACGATGAAGAATACCATCCTTCGAGAGCGAGGATGATGAGATGGAAGATGCGGAGGAAGTCAAGGAACGGCGGACGATGAAACCACCGATGGCGGCGAGGGCACAGGAGTGGTAGCAACCCTCCTAAGAAGAAGAAGCGAAGGACCGGCGCCCAACACGGTCGGCACGGCAGGAGGAAATTACCAAGTGAGCCCATCGGGGTTCCTTTGGAGCCCGCCTTGTCGCCAAAGTACGGTGGGCAAGTGGCGGCGATCACCGGACAACCATCTCGATCAACACCGAGAATCTCGGCATAAAGATAATGGCCCTTGCGCACTCCTCTTCGAGAAGCTGCACGCAAGATACAAGTTCCTCGCTAAGTATCGTAACACAAATTATCATGGGAACGTAAACAAATCCGCCCTCACAAAGATGAGCACCGCCAAATGGAGAACCGGATAAAGAAGAAGATCTATAAAGAAGGCAAAAGTCTCGAGGAGATCCGGAAGATTGACCGCCAGATCACCAAGATCGTTCGGAGTTCAAGGAGAGGTGTGAATCCGAAGATCCCCGACCAATAGTAATCGGGAAAGGTGCCGCAGCGATGAATATAGGTCATCACCATCTCGGATCTGGTGGATACAGAACCATGAGTCCAAATGGAATAAGGAGGACGAAGAGTATAGATCCAAGGATAGAAAACCCTTTGCCAAATTCGAACCCGGTCAGTTCGAAACTTCATCGTGGCCCGTTACTATGTGGACCCAAACCAAACAACTCACCGCGGATCCTGCGGTGAAGGAATTCGAGGAAATTGTGGTAAGTATAATCTAATTATCGGATCAACACGATTGCAATCTAATCGGTGAGCTAAATGATTCATCACTTCTTCCGCAGGAGGAGGAAATTGTTGCTAGTCATGGATCCTGTGGTTCCTCATCCCATGGGTCGACGGCCACCGGGGATAACCCTTTTAATGGCGATGAACCGCCAAGAAAATAGAGCCATTACGAAGAAGCCGCCGTCGGCCGTCTGCCAGCCTCGGGGTAAGAATTGGGTGGATCATTTTGGTCCACCGCCGAGGACGATGTGGCGCCGTCTGGAAGGAGCGAGGAGGAAAACCGATGTTCAA
Organism: Avena longiglumis; assembly: GCA_030063025.1. Classification (NCBI taxonomy): domain Eukaryota; kingdom Viridiplantae; phylum Streptophyta; class Magnoliopsida; order Poales; family Poaceae; genus Avena; species Avena longiglumis. The sequence goes on along the minus strand of CP125975.1, from coordinate 74,838,317 downwards.
GAACTTAAGGAACAAGTGGCGTGGATCCCGCAAATCGTCCAAGATAACCTGGCAATCACCCTCACGTCCTTCCTGCCTACCTTGGTGGAGTCAATAGCGAACTGGAGTGCGGGTGGTCGAGTAGGGTCGTGCCCGATTCCAAGCATGGTCAGCAGCCACTCGAACAACGCGGCGCCGACGAATCAGGCGAACTACGTGTTCGTGACTCGCCGCTATCACCGCTGGCGCCGCAAGTGTTGGTGACTTCGCCATCACCGCGCCGGAGTACATGTTGGTGCCCCGCCATCGCCGCGCGGCACCGGAGCTCCAAGCACCCGTCGGTAGGAGAATACACCGCGGCCAACACCGCCCAGAAGAAGCCCTTCCGCCTCTTGCACGCCTGTCAGACAAATGCGTCGACATTAGCCGATCTCGACGCCATCACGGTAAACAAATTGCTTTAATTACCGCCATATTTCATGCCATCTATATATTACTCTTATGGCATCTCGCTCTGACGACGCCGTACATGTTTTCCGCAGACGGATGTTCCTTGCACTCTCTTATGCTACGTGAACAATGAGCTGAGGGATGTTACCAAGGGTACCATCGTTCAACCCTTGCAGCGCACGTTCCACTCAAAGCCGATGCCAGATAGCGTGCACAGGGTTAAAATTAGTCGGGTGCTAAGGGGCTGCGACGACCTGGAACCTCCCATTCAACCCCTGTGAGCGATGAAGAAGAGCCGTATGTCCTCGAAGTTGCTTCGCTTATTCTTGCTATGGCCAAAGAGCATGATCCGCTTAGACGGCGGTGGCCATCACGCCCACAGAAACATCACCGCTTGTCGTGCGGCGACAAGCGTGGCAAGGCCCCATCGCCCTCGCGTCACCTCCACACGGTGGGTCGGATGATCATGTTGATGATATGCACATGGCGCAGATCCGCCGAGGACGACGAAGACTGGAATGATCACTTCTTCAGCACTCAGTTTGGCAACGAAGAAGACCTAGCTGGTGGCCCCACAGAGAAAGCCACTATCACCAAGCGTCTGTTTGGTTCTCAGGAGACGCCTCCAGCTTGCGCCTTTACAGAGCCAGCTGATACAACCAACCGGCCCTTTATTCTAAGCCCGACACTACATAGGGCACGGTGCTCAGATTATGTGCCTGCCCGCTCTCCAAAAGGAAAAAAGGGCAGGAAAAGAAAATCTAGCAGCTCGAGCCAGCCGGTGGCGTCAACAACTACGAATCCGATCAGGTTTCGAGACGGGCCACCAAGACCCGAGGGTATTATGTGGAGGATTCATGTGGCGGGTGAGCCCATGCTATCTAAGAATTTGCGGAAGCTCGCCAGTTCGGAACTGCAGAGTGTGCATGACGGCGTGCTGACGATAGAGAGACGCCTTCTATCGGAGAAAGATCCCTCGCACCCGGTATTCGTGGTTAAGGTGCCACTAGGCTTGGGCTTCGTGGACACTGCCCCCGCGGATCTGTTCTTCCTGCGGTTCGAGGACATCTTCAATATGTTCCACCTATACCCGCTGCACTATACCATGGTCCGTCTCTTTTCTCTCAGCCTGGCCATGCAAATCATTAGAGAGAACACACCGGGCATCGCTATAGTGGACCCCTACTACATGCGTGACGGCTGCTTGGGTTCCCCTTAACGACGATCGTGGCCTCGTCCTAAAAAAGAATCCTCGTGGCGAACAAGACAAAGGAATACATTCTCGTGCCTTACTTTCCCAAGTAAGTCGTTATTCGCCGCCACGCCGATTGGCTTTATTAGATCATCATCATTCTTTTCCAACACATTCCATTTGAATTTTTGCAGAGATGAACATCTGACGCCATCTCCTTATCGCCAAAGCATTCCCACGCCACGATTTCGACTCGGGAGTCTAGAAAAGAAGAAAAACTACGACAAGATCAAGGAAGTTCGATGATGCTCTCACCGGCTTTGCCTCGACGGAAGGCACCAGCTTCATGCGTAAGAAGGTCAAGTTCGGGCACGCCTTCAACCACGTAACGGAGTTCCCTGCGTGAAGCAGCGGAAAAAAGAAGAAGGAAGCCTACGCACTCCATCACATGAGGGCGTTCCTACTTGACCAGCAGAATTCTACGCTGCCGATCATCTCAAACAAAGGCGAAGCAAAGGCCAAGATCAATGATTCGGATATTAGACAAGAGATGTATCGCATCCAAAGGCAGCTTGGGGCAATCATCTTCGTGATGTCATGACTTGGGGATCTTCTACGGAGGAAATATCCCGAATAACCGTGACATAGAAGATCGCCTAGAGATGCAGTGGTGACTATAGGAAGTTCATGACGAGACAAGGCGCCCTCCGTTCCTAAGCCGAGCTGTAAGGCTTGATGTTGGCCTAGTTGTAGTTACAAACTATAGATGACCTTTGTGTGTGTGTGTGGACGACAAGTGAACTTATTTTGCTTATTATTATTATATATCAATCAATGCTTGGTTTTTTTGCTTACTCTTTGGTCCTTTGCTCAATTTGGTCCTTTTTTTCTTTACTCTTTTTTCGAGAATAATGCCGATGATTGAAAGTCGTGGCACACTATATATGTGAATGTGCTACGATGGGATTATATGCCTTGTGCTATGCACAAGTCCAGGTGTTGTGCATCCTACTTGGCGTACAGTTCCATCGTAGCATATTCCTGTGTCCAACGACCTATGTATATATATGAGGCATGCTTTTTGATTTACTTTGGTCTTTTTCAAGAATAATGCCGATGATTGAAATGTCGTGGCACACTATATGTGAATGTGCTGCGATGGGATTGTTCGCCTTGTGCTATGCACAGGTCCAGGTGTTGTGCATCCTACTTGGCGAACAATTCCATCGTAGCATATTCCTGTGTCAAACAACCTAGTTATATATGAGGCATGCTTTCTGAGTTTGGTCTTTTTGATTTAGGAGTACTTTCTATAAGTGTATCTTCATATGCGACTTTAATTATATATGTTTTTTTCAATAGTCGGTTAATTATTATTGTCAACTTATAGATGACGTGGTACGTCGTGTACAAGGGACGGGTTCCCGGAGTCTACGATGATTGGGAAGATCGCTCGAGACAGTGCACCGCAATAGCTACAAAGGGTACAACACTATGGCGGAGGCGGAAGCTAGATACACGCGCTATCTAGCGGGAGTTAGGACAAGGAACCGGATGAAGACCTACACCTTCGTCACAAGCGGTGATCATGCTTATCTTCTTTGGTTATTTATCCCGCGTTTGTGTCTAGCTAGCTAGTTTAGATGTCTAGGCGAGCTTCCTTGCTCTAACTTGTTCGATCGACACATGTATTAGCATGTACCAACTACTACTTTGTAACATGATCGAAACAATATAACTTAGACTATGTATTCATGTATGAGACTTATCTATATGTATTTGTTTCAATCTTTTTTTTCATATTGAGTATTTATATATATAATTGTATATCTTGTATCTGTGTGTGTATATCTGCTGTAATATTGTATATAATCAGATTATGATAATCTGCCTGAAATTAAAAAAAACAAAAATACATCTGGGCGCATGGTCTACCTTCGTGGCGCACTACGCCCAAAGCGCACTATGGAAGTTTGGTGGCGCACAGGTAGTGCGCCATGTAAGATCCTGTGGGTAGCGCACCATGCCAAACTGGCGCATTAGAGGTGCGCCACGCCTATCTCTAACCTGGCGACTAGGCGCAAGGCGCCACGGCCGAGAGATAGCCGAGCAAGGCCCGGCGCACCACTAGTGCGCCACGGATGGGCCTTTTAGGTGCGCCACAGACGACCATTTTCCTAGTAGTACCGTTTACTAGTATTACATCCCTCGGAATGGCACAACAGAAACACAGCGGGTCCAATACATGGCTTAAAGGTTACAACTCACTCTTTACATAAGATCCAGAGAACACTCTAGGTTAAAGATAGAGAAAGACTTATTACGGAGAAGAATCAAAAAATAAACAACACAAGAATGATTATTCTATTAAGTCTAATATTCAGACTAAGAGGTTGGCATTGCTGCTATTGCAACGCACTACAGAAATAGGTTCTTTGGCTAGCGATAATATTCCTATCTAATCAATAACCTTCGTATTCACTTGATTTGAGATATATGTTGATTTCCTTGACTTTGTTGAAGAGCTTTAGATGGTCTGGATAAGTCCTGGAGCATATCTTGATGTAGTCATCGTTTTAAGGGCTTGAGAATCTAGCAAGGGTTAAGAAGATAATTTGAGTACGAGCGTACTCAGCAAATTCACTAGAAAAGGAGTGTTTGATGCACTATAACTACAGCCATAGACCATAGGTCGTAGGCAATGCAAGTTTTCATAAACATTTCTTCAAAGGTTGCTTTTATTCTGAAAATCTATGTCCATCAGACTTCACGGGTTTACTAGAACCTTCATGGGGTTCCTTTCCCGCCGCGTTCGCAGCTCCTTCCCGGAGCAGGGAGTAACAAGTTATAGTTCTTACACTCTGCAGAGGTGTGTTACTTTAACCATGAGAGATCAATTCTTTGTTGCACAACCGGGCAGCTTATTCTCGTCCACAATTCCATGATGTGGGGCCCAGAAGATGATCCAAGCCAATCACTGCCCCCTTCGCGACCTCGCATGCCTCCTTGGTGTACACCATGCACACATAAAGAATTACTGCAATGGTTTGTACAAACCGCTAGATGCCAGAATTATCGTGGGACGATGAGTGTTCCCACCCATATGCTGCATATCCTCTAGGAATTACCAATTAAGATGCACGCTACGAGGATAACAGCCACGACCTGCACATCCGGCTTCATGCGAGAGGAAGAAGATACAACTGACTTCTCCATCCCATTCCAAATCTCATGGTCAACGCGTAATATACGGCGCAAGAATCACTGGCGACATTGGTTGTTAAGTCCTAGGTGATATAGTTCTGAACAGTGGTATCCCAACTGTCAGATTTAATAGATTGGCTGATCACCCTGGATTAGTAATCAATAGTTCTCATTATTATTGAAAATAGTGTTTTCTGACGTTTTTCAAATGCAGGTGAAGACAACACTGGATTTGTAAAATACTTTACAGAAAATAAACAAAGGACATGAGCAAGTGTGAACTTGCCTTTTGTGATTGCAAGATTATGCACTCACGGTATTCGAGTCAGTATAAGATCCAAAATCTGAAATCAGCATCATTGGTCTGATAAGGACTAATGTTTAAAGAAGTAATATGCTTTTATGCATAAGTAGTGTGATGCACGTTCTAAGTGCAAATCCCTGGAATAACGTTGTTCTAGGGTTTGGATTCCGAAAATGGTTACTTTGGAATGTGTGGTCCTTTTAGATAAGTTTCATAGTTGTACTTTTATTAGAGTTTATGAGTGGTTGTGAACAACACATATGTAGGAGTAAAGTATACATACTTATGACATACTAGTTAGGATTACTTATACAATGTTTCTTATTTAAAGTGGCAAAAAGGATAACCTTTGAAGAAAAGGTTTCTCTTCTAGGGTCTAGACAAGCTGTGTGGTTAGTTAGTGGTGGTTGATGTTATTTGCTTGCTCAAATGGTTTGGTTTGAGTTGCTTTATAGTTTAACTACTTTAGACCAAAGTTAACTATAAAACATATAATAATGCTTATAGTGTTATATTAAGATTCTGTAGACTAAAGTTAACTTTAAAGTATAGATAGTTTTGAAAGTATCTGTATGTCTGGAATGTGTTCTTTAAGTTACTTAAGAATGTTTATTATGTTACTTGGGTAATGGTTTCTTGATGTGAGTATGGAGTAATATCATTTATCTTTTAAAGATAAGTGAGTATAGTTTATGAACTCAACATAATGTTACTTAACTACTTATGGATTTATATAGTGTTGTAGTAGTATTTTGTAATTTGGGGATTGATATGGTTTAGAAAAGAATTGATTGTTCACAAGTTGTTCTTTAAGGATTTTATTATTAGTGGAATTCTTTTTAGAGATAATCTTCATTTAAGGTTGTGGATTCTTCTAAAATAAGAACATTTATAATGTTTTAAACCATTATGGCATTAGATTATTAATATTTAAGACTAATACTATTTATTAGACTTATTTGACTCATTTTAGGAATATTAGTAAATTTTATTTATTTTTATATGATTTATTAATGAAGTAAATAAGTTTGAATTTGAGTTATTAAAATATTTAATTTTCTTATTTACCTCAAAAGGAGATTATTAGATTTTTAACATGTAAATAATATTTTTGTGATCATTTTGGTATATCATATTTATTTTTGTGATTTATAAACAATAAGATATGATTTTTATAATTCTTATTACTTTTATAATTACTTAATAAATAATAAATATCTAAGTAAGTGAAATAATAATACATGACTATAGTTATAAATTAGAATTGTTATATTTTTTAAGATTTTTGGTATTTTATTACTATTATTAATATTTATTATTATAAAAATATGAATTATCAAAGTTTTATTACTTATAAACTTTTATTAAATAATATTTATATAAATAACAATAATAATAATATTTGGTAATAGTTTTAAGTTGTAGATTTTATTTTTCTGAAAATTTTCATATATTATACATATTTTTATGAATTATAAATCAAAAGTTATTAATTAAACAAGATTTAATCATTTATTAAATTTCTGGAATAATATTAATTGGATTATAACATTTTATTTATTTCTAAACAGAAAAATACTTTTTACACCACACCTAGAGCTAGCCCCAGTCACTGACTAGTGGTCCAGTGTCCACCTCAGCTCTCAGACAAGTTACAGACCTTCTCTCTACTCACTGTCGATGACATGTGGGCCCTGGGACATGTCATCCACCACGCGAGGCAAAAACCAGTCAAACGAGCTGACGTGGCTCGTTCATGAGGTAAGCATGGCGTCAGCATCGCCACCGCCATCGGTGAGTGGTCATCGGCGACGATCTACGGCGCCCTAGCAAGCGAGATGGATGTAGTTCGAATTAGCGCGACCTACGGAACCTAATAGTGGCAGCGCCGCTCGGAAATGGTCATCGAAGCCTCAGCTCCGACAAGCTCTGACGGTGGCCGACAGTGGTTTACAGTGAAATGAATATTTAAAATGATATCAAATGATTCAAGGATGCTGGAAGATTCAGGAACTCACCCTGATGATGATTGAGTGATTGGCGAGGACAGGCGCGGCCGGAATCGAGTTTCCCGACGAGGATTCTGACGAACTGCTACAAAGGAAAACAACCAAATTCACCCGCTCCAGTGCTCCCCTTGAAGCAAGATTCTAACCAGAGGATCTACGGAGGAAGGCGCTTCTCCATGACGGCTCAGAATGGTGTGGGGAGACGTGGTTCAACGGCGAGAGGTGGCTCCGGCAAGCTAGGGTTTCAGTCTCATTCGTATCTGAGAGGATAAGGAGGGATTGGAGATATGGATGGAGGAAATGCGTCGCGGTGGCCTTCTTATCCCCTCCTAGCAGCGGCGATGAGTATCTTGGCGCAATGACGGTGATGACGGCATCGGGCGACGGCGAGCTCCGCCAGCGAGTTGTCTATGTGCGTGACGGTGACGATGATGATCGTTTTGCGGATAACCCCCTGATGTTTTCTTTAGCTCAATCCGCGGTTGTGGCATCCCGTAAAACCACTACTAGAAAATCGCGTTGAATTTGTGCATTGCATCGTCATCATCATGTGTTGTTTGTCTAAAACTATTTCAGAAAAACCTATTTTGTTTTCTGAAACGCCCCGCCTTTTATTCAAACGCCAAACACCGGTTCTCCGGAATTATTTTTGTTGTCGGCTATCGGGTTGCGAAAGCTGTGTTTTAAAATAAATAAAAATTTAAATTATTTTAGTGGGGGCAGTCGAACGGGCCGACCGACCCGAACGACCACCCCCAGAAACTAAAACGGTCCACCCCAAACCAGCCCTCTAAATACTACAGCTACCTAAAACACTACCCACACCCAGCCTCCACCTCACCCCAACCTACCCTATGTCGCCACGTCGCCCTGTCCACCACCCCACCCAACCAGAAACCGCCACGTGGCCTCCTCTCTCTCCCTCTCTTCCTTCCCTCTCTCCCCCTCTCAGGCACACACACCACACACGCGCCTGCCCTCCCCCAGATCCCACCTCCCCTGCCCAGTCCCCACTCCCTGACGCGCGACCCACGCGGGTCCCACCCTGTCGGCCCCCACCCACGTCTCTCCCCGTCCCTGCTCTCACCCTCCTCTCGCCCCCCCCACACCGACAGCCCGCCTGTCGCCGGTGGCCGCCGCCCGCCGCCTCGCGGCGCCCGACTCCGCCGCCGCCGCCCTTCCTCCTCGCCTCCTCTCCTACGCTGCTGGCCTTGATCGCCCCGCCCGGCCGATGCCGCGCCGGCCGCCGAGCTCGCCTTGATCGCCGTCCCTCACCAGCGACCTCCGCCGCCGCTGCCCCTCCGGGCCGCGCTTCCCGAGCTCGCCCGCCTCCTCCGCCACCGCCCCGGGTCCGCCATCGCTGCCCGCCCTACCAGCGCGCTGCCGCCTCGCTCGCCTCACGCCACCGGTCGCCGCCGCTGACCTGCCCCCGCTCAGCCGCCTCCTCCAGTTACGCCCGCACGCTGCCCGCCTCAGCTCACGGCTGCCTTCGCCTCCGCCGAGCACGCTGCCCCTGCCCGGCCAAGGCGGCTCGACGCCGCCTGCCTCGACCTCGCGACGCCGAGCCCTGGCCTCCGCCTCCGCCCCGCCTCGCTCGCCCTTCCCGGCCTCCGGTGAGCTGCCGGCCGACCTCGTCCGCCCCGGCCGCGTCACTGCCTCCCAAGCAGCCACGACCCGAGCTCCGGCCCGTTCTCCTCCCTTCAAGCGCCAGCACCGACGCCTGCGGCACCGCCGGCCGATCGACCCCGCCATGGTGCCTCGAGGGCCGCCTGGCCCGCCGTCTGCCGACCTCCCGAGCTCGACCTCGCGGCCCGTCACGACCGCCGCCTGGTGACCCCGTCGCCACGGGAGCCTGCAATCTCGCCTCCGTGGTTACCCGAGGCCGCTGCCCGCTCTCTCCGGTGTCGCCAAGATCTTCCGAGTATAGATCGACGCCAAGTTCTTCCACGTGGACCCATTGAACCGAAGACTGACCCCGTGACGAGTGCATCGACCCCTGACCCGAAGATGCCCAGAACACAAGTTCGCCTTCTCGAACGCCAGGAACTCCTTCATGGACACCGATGAGCGAACCCCGGTGCGTCAAGCTCTCCTTCCCGACCGTCAGGGTCCACGACATGGAATCGCCAGGATCATCCCCAGAACGCCAAGATTGCCACGAGAACGCCCCGAATGTTGACACCGACTCGATGGCGCGAGCCCGACAAGATCCTCGCAACGGCAAGATCGACCCCGTGGGGCCCGACAAGATCGGCACGACGACAAGAACGGCATCCGACCGGAAGAATCCGATGCGCCCCCGGCGCCGAACCAAGTCCTGCTTCCCGGATGCCGAGGTCACCGACACAGGACAACAAGATCTACCCCCGCTATCCGAGAACGCATCCGTCGAACCCCGAACCCCAGATCCGTCGAACCCTGAGACCGACCCCGAACCCCGGAACCCCAAGACCGTCGCGACCCCTAATGTGTGAACCCTTTCCTCGAACCCTATTTCATAACATAATACAACTTGTCGCATATTAAATTGTCATTCTCGCATGCATATCATTGGTTTGGGGGCCTTATGCCGATTCACTGCATAATTAAATATGGGGCCCATATGCGGGCAAATCTAGTCTTATATTGGCCTCATTTAAACTTGTGTAGCGAACCAATAGTATAATCTTGCCTTGTTAAAACAACATTTAAATTGTGGGGGGTTCTAAACAACTTGAACCATCTAATTAATTGTCGGGACCCCGGTTCCACTTAATATGACCTAATTGCATCGCACCTTTGCCATGTCATACATCATGCATGCATCATGCCGATCTTCTGCCGTTGTATTAAATATTGCATCCGGTGTTTCTTCTAGTGTTTTGGTTCTTCACGGATAAGGCCGTTGAGTTGATGTGAGTCACCCGATCTTCTGCTGAACCCTTCGACAATGTTTTCAAAGCAGCATCTCCCTTTCTACCTATCTTACTTTTATAGTATTTACTTCCTCCTGTTGATCTATTGCTATCGTGTTGCGATGCTTTAGTTTTCGCATTCGTGATATTCCTGCAGCCTCATATGGCCTTGGACACACCCTATTACGTTGTTTGGTAGATAGTTGGACCTCGCTGCCTTAGTCGCTTGCTCCAGTGCTGTTGCGTATCGTCAAGTGCCACAGTTGTTGATGTATTGCCGCATGTTGATGATGGAGATGATCATAGTTTTACTTATCGTACACTTTAAATTCCTGTTTAACAACTAAAATTGAAATAAGCAGAGGCATCGGTGGGTGATAGACAATATTTGGTTTCCGAACGCCCACTTGTGTCCCGTAAGACCCCGAGTACTTGATACCTGTTCCTTGATTTATCGTATAACCACATCCGGGAGGTATATGGGACCCCGAGCCAGAGCTTGATTCATTTTATTTCTTGGGGCCACAAACTAGTTTGAGGTTTTATTTACGATCCTGTACTTATGCCATGCTACTTATGTATTTAAATTGTGAGGAGCACACTGTCGCTTAGGATCGTGGCACGATTCCGCTGTGTCGACAAGCCCAGCCACACTTTCGGGTTCCCCCGTCACAGCCGCCCCACAACCTTAAGTCCGTCTCGAGCCGGCGCTTCGCTATGGATTCTACTTGAGGGTGGCCCCTGAAATATTTCTGAATCCTGTGATTGTTCAATGTGAAAGCCTCGTTGGGTTTTGATTTGGTTTTTCCGAGGTTGATCGAGCGTGTGTTGCTATTGGTGCACCGCCGGGTAAAAATTTCAAAGCCGTGTCCATGGATATGGACGACTTGGAGCACAATTCTCGATCATAGACAAGCATAACTAAAGTTTATTGCTATAAATTTGACTTTATAATGACTAGTAATCAGCTTCACTACAATGGAATGGCTAATTAATACTGGCCACAATTGCTTGTTTGGAGTGTCGCTTGCGACCATTGTACCTGACTAGTAAATCTTGCAACTACAACGGAATGGCTGAATAAAAGTACCAACAACTGCTGGGTTTAAGGGTTATCTCATGCTAATTGTATCTGACTAGTAAGTGTTGCCACTATAACGGAATGATTCACTAAAAGTTCCCACTGCATATTTTATCAGGATGATTATCTAAACCTGACTAGTAATTGTTGCAACAATAACTGAATAAATAAAACTGCCAACTGTGTGAGTTCCTCGGTTGACTTCCTCGTTTGGTCTCGAGGGGGAAATACCAGGATGGGTTTGTTTGGTGTTAGCTTCAGGTTGGATCCGGATAGGTCACTCTTATCCCTCTCGGATAACCGCCAGTTGTATCGAGTCTCTATAGGTTGTTTAGTGCATGCTGCCGCTGCCGCTCAGTCCACCATACCTATGTAGGCGAGGACCGCCGAATTCTAGTCTCGCCGTGTACTGGCCTCAGTACTGACGCTCCTCTTTTTCCTTTGCCCTTTGTCGGCACCCCTTTTGTTTAAGCAGGTTTTGAGATCGACGCCGTTAGCAGGGTTACCCTTCCGGCTTGGCCTGGGCAGGGTTATGGACGCCATTGGTTATTCTTCAGGGCTCTTAGCCCCATTTGCATCTTGTCCGTAGTCGGACGCTCCATCTTTTCAAGGTGATTTGGATCTTGGTACCGTATATCTGTATTCTTGACTCATGGAGTCGTGTTGTATATATCTGTTCTGTGGGTCCCATCGAGGACTGTTGTGTAATGTTATTACTTCGTTTTCCACCCGCACGAAAGTGCCTGGTGGGCACCTTTGAATCGTTTCTATGCGGGTTTGGCGGGTTTCGCTAAAACTTGCATAGGTCCGATTCTGAGGGTGTTACAGAGTGGTATCAGAGCTCAGCAGTTGCGATACCCCACAAGTCCAAATTTCAGAGGATAACCTAGCTAACGGCCGAAGTAGAGTGTCAAAACTATTTTTGAAAATCGGTTGGATAGTTCTGGTTAGGTCTGATTTTACTCCTTACCCCTCTGCTGTTCTCCTCTTACCTCTACGTGTTTTGAATCCGCTCTCTTCTCTTTCTTCGAGTCCAGGATTTCTCGTGGTTGGGTTTCCGTCGTACCTTCAGGGCTTCGCTTTCTTCCTTTTGTAACGGAGTGCTACGATCATCAATCTGCAACTTGTCTGTTGTACCCTTCCTCCAATCTTTTGTTCTTGAGCTCCTTATCCATATGTGTTCCTTGCTGGATATCAGTGTCGTTGAAAAACATATGAGAAGGACGAGCATTGGTGAAGTTGGAGTATACCTTGAGCATGTGTTGTTCATGCCAATGGAACCATTTCGGAACCTAATCATTGTGTCTTTCATACGATTCCTGCTGGCATCATCCCTTTGTTCCGGATACCGCCTAAGAAGGTCGTCAGTCTAAATCTCGAGAGTTGAGTTGCCTGATTCTCCTACTCATGTATAGAGTTGATAGTGTGGGTACGGGATGGACTGATCACCCTAACCGACTCTTCATCGTTTCGCTCTACATCGAACTGGTGGATCAATGTAACTTTTCCTCTTCTAATGGAAGTTAGAGGTGGCCCTATCGTTTGATACCTCTATCTTCGTCCTTTGTTTCTCCGGAGTGTTCTCTCGACGATCAGGGACAACGACCCTTTGTTGGTGGTGTCGCCGTTTTCCAGATGAAGAAGGAACCATCGTTAGTGGTGTCGCGAAGATCTACACGAAGCGAGAAGACGCAGATCGCCGACCTTCTTTCCGGTACCATGAGGCGGATCTCGAGGGCGAGATCCTTTGTTAGTGGTGTCGAATTGTGGCATCCCGCAAAACCACTACTAGAAAATCGCGTTCAATTTGTGCATTGCATCGTCATCATCATGTGTTGTTTGTCTAAAACTATTTCAGAAAAACCTATTTTGTTTTCTGAAACGCCCCGCCTTTTATTCAAACGCCAAACACCGGTTCTCCGGAATTATTTTTGTTGTCGGCTCGCGAAAGCCGTGTTTTAAAATAAATAAAAATTTAAATTATTTTAGTGGGGGCAGTCGAACGGGCCGACCGACCCGAACGACCACCCCCAGAAACTAAAACGGTCCACCCCAAACCAGCCCTCTAAATACTACAGCTACCTAAAACACTACCCACACCCAGCCTCCACCTCACCCCAACCTACCCTATGTCGCCACGTCGCCCTGTCCACCACCCCACCCAACCAGAAACCGCCACGTGGCCTCCTCTCTCTCTCCCTCTCTTCCTTCCCTCTCTCTCTCGTGCACACACACCACACACGCCTGCCTCCCCTGCATCCCACCTCCCCGCCTGCCCCCACTACGACGCATGACCCACGCTGGTCCCACCTGTCGGCCCCCACCCACGCCTCCTCCCCCTGCTCCTCACCCTCCTCTCGCCCGCTCCCACACACCGACAAAGACCCCGCCTGCCGCCGGTGGCCGCCCGCCCGCCGCCTCCGCCAGCCCACCCGCCGCCGCCGCCGCCCTTCCTCCTCGCCTCCTCCCCTCACGCGCTGGCTCGACCGCCCGCCCGCCGATGTCGCGCTGCCGCCGCCCGAGCTCGCCTTGATCGCCGCCCTCACCAGCGACCTCCGCCGCCGCCCTTCCTTGGCCGATCGGCCTCGAGCTCCGCCTGCCTCGCCCGCCACCGCCTGCCGGTCTCGCCATCGCCGGCCTCGCCTACCAGCTGCCGCCCCACCGCATCCTCGCTGCCTCACGCCACCGGCCGCCGCCCGGACCTGCCCGTCTGCCGCCAGCTCCTCCCAGCCACGCCCCGCACGCTGCCCGCCTCCCAGCTCCGCCTCCTCTTCCTCCGCTGAGCACGCTGCCCCCGCCCGGCCAGGCCGACGCCGCCTGCTCGACCTCGCGACACTGAGCCCTGGCCTCCGCTCCGACCGCCCTCGCCCCTTCGCCGCCCTTCCCGCCCGCGAGCGCCGCCGGCCGACCTCTCCCGCCTCCCGCCACCGGCCTCACAGAGCCACGAGCTCCGGCCCGTGCTCCTCTCGCGCGCCAGCACGCCGCGGCACCGCTGCCGCCGAGCCCGCCCGGTGCCTCCTCGAGCCTGGCCGCCTGCCCGCCGTCTGCCGACCCTCCGAAGCTCGACCCGCGGCCACGACCGCCGACTGCCGCCTGGTGACCCTGCCGCCACGGAGCTCGCAAGCTCGCCTCCGTGGTTACCCGAGGCTGCTGCCCTCTCTCTCCGGTGTCGCCAAGATCTTCCGAGTATAGATCGACGCCAAGTTCTTCCACGTGGACCCATTGAACCGAAGACCGACCCCGTGACGAGTGCATCGACCCCCGACCCGAAGATGCCCAGAACACAAGTTCGCCTTCTCGAACGCCAGGAACTCCTTCATGGACACCGATGAGCGAACCCCGGTGCGTCAAGCTCTCCTTCCCGACCGTCAGGGTCCACGACATGGAATCGCCAGGATCATCCCTTAACGCCAAGATTGCCACGAGAACGCCCGAATGTTGACACCGACTCGATGGCGCGAGTCCGACAAGATCCTCAAGAACGGCAAGATCGACCCTGGGGCCCGACAAGATCGACGATGACAAGAACGGCATCCGACCGGAAGAACTGATGCGCCCCCGCCGAACCAAGTCCTGCTTCCCGGATGCCGAGGTCACCGACACAGGACAACAAGATCTACCCCGCTATCCGAGAACGCATCCGTCGAACCCCGAACCCCAGATCCGTCGAACCCTGAGACCGACCCCGAACCCCGGAACCCCAAGACCGTCGCGACCCCTAATGTGTGAACCCTTTCCTAGAACCCTATTTCATAACATAATACAACTTGTCGCATATTAAATTGTCATTCTCGCATGCATATCATTGGTTTGGGGGCCTTATGCCGATTCACTGCATAATTAAATATGGGGCCCATATGCGGGCAAATCTAGTCTTATATTGGCCTCATTTAAACTTGTGTAGCGAACCAATACTATAATCTTGCCTTGTTAAAACAACATTTAAATTGCGGGGGGTTCTAAACAACTTGAACCATCTAATTAATTGTCGGGACCCCGGTTCCACTTAATATGACCTAATTGCATCGCACCTTTGCCATGTCATACATCATGCATGCATCATGCCGATCTTCTGCCGTTGTATTAAATATTGCATCCGGTGTTTCTTCTAGTGTTTTGGTTCTTCGCGGATAAGGCCGTTGAGTTGATGTGAGCTTCGCCCCGATCTTCGGTTGAACCCTTCGACAATGTTTTCAGGCGAGCATCTCCCCCTTTCTACCTATCTTACTTTTATAGTATTTACTTCCCTCCTGTTGATCTATTGCTATCTGTGTTGCGATGCTTTAGTTTTCGTACCCGTGATATTCCCTGCAGCCTCATATGGCCTTGGACACACCCTATTACCTGTTGTTTGGTAGATAGTTGGACCTGCGCGTCTTAGTCGCTTGCTCAAGTGCTGTTGCGTGTCGTCAAATGCCACAGTTGTTGATGTATTGCCGCATGTTGATGATGGAGATGATCATAGTTTTACTTATCGTACACTTTAAATTCATGTTTAACAACTAAAATTGAAATAAGCAGAGGCATCGGTGGGTGATAGACAACATTTGGTTTCCGAACGCCCACTTGTGTCCCGTAAGACCCCGAGTACTTGATACCTGTTCCTTGATTTATCGCGCTAACCACATCCGGGAGGTATATGGGACCCCCCTGAGCCAGAGCTTGATTCAGTCTTATTTCTTGGGGCCACAAACTAGTTTGAGGTTTTATTTACGATCCTGTACTTATGCCATGCTACTTATGTATTTAAATTGTGCGAGGAGCACATCAGACTGCTTAGGATCGTGGCACGATTCCGCGGTGTCGACAAGCCCAGCCACACTTTCGGTTCCCAATGCTCACAGCCGTCCCCACAACCTTAAGTCCGCCCTGAGCCGGCCATTGCTATGGATTCTACTTGAGGGGTGGCCCCCTGAAATATTTCTGAATCCTGTGATTGTTCAGTCGTGAAAGCCTCGTTGGGTTTTGATTTGGTTTTTCCGAGGTTGATCGAGCGTGTGTTGCTATTGGTGCACCCCGGCCGGGTAAAAAATTTCTGAAAGCCGTGTCCGCGGATATGGACGACTTGGAGCACAGTATCTCGATCATAGACAAGCATAACTAAAGTTTATTGCTATAAATTTGACTTTATAATGACTAGTAATCAGCTTCACTACAATGGAATGGCTAATTAATACTGGCCACAATTGCTTGTTTGGAGTGTCGCTTGCGACCATTGTACCTGACTAGTAAATCTTGCAACTACAACGGAATGGCTGAATAAAAGTACCAACAACTGCTGGGTTTAAGGGTTATCTCATGCTAATTGTATCTGACTAGTAAGTGTTGCCACTATAACGGAATGATTCACTAAAAGTGCCCACTGCATATTTTATCAGGATGATTATCTAAACCTGACTAGTAATTGTTGCAACAATAACTGAATAAATAAAACTGCCAACTGTGTGAGTTCCTCGGTTGACTTCCTCGTTTGGTCTCGAGGGGGAAATACCAGATGGGTTTGTTTGGTGTTAGCTTGTGTTGATCCGGATAGGTCACTCTTATCCTCTCTCGGATAACCGCCATTGTATCGAGTCTCTATAGGTTGTTTAGTGCATGTCGCCGCCGCCACCACCATACCTATGTAGGCGAGGACCGCCAATTCTAGTCTCGCTGCACTGCCTCGATCGACGCCTCTTTTTCCTTTGCCCTTTGTCGGCCCCTTTGTTTAAGCAGGTTTTGAGATCGACGCCGTTAGCGTGGTTACCCTTCCGGCTTGGCTCAAGCAGGGTTATGGACGCCATTGGTTATTCTTCAGGCTCTTAGCCCCATTTGCATCTTGTCCGTAGTCGGACGCCCATCTTTTCAAGGTGATTTGGATCTTGGTACCGATATCTGTATTCTTGACTCATGGAGTCGTGTTGTATATATCTGCTGTGGGTCCCATCGAGGACTGTACGTTATTACTTCGCTTTTCCACCCGCATGAAAG
Source organism: Avena longiglumis (assembly GCA_030063025.1). NCBI lineage: Eukaryota > Viridiplantae > Streptophyta > Magnoliopsida > Poales > Poaceae > Avena > Avena longiglumis. Next base: position 74,821,234 of record CP125975.1, on the reverse strand, counting down.
TGCCTGGTGGCACCTTTGAATCGCTTTATGCGGGTTTGGCGGGTTTCGCTAAAACTTGCATAGGTCCGATTCTGAGGGTGTTACAGCGGTCCTCTCCTGACCCCACTTGTCACCATGCATTAAAAGAACCCGGCTGGTACTGGCATTGGGGCTGCACATAGGCGTGAGGTAAGTTTAAGTGTTTCATGCCCTGGTTTGGTTTTTATTTGTTTTATCCTTTTTCTATTTTCTGTTTTCTTATTCAGATTTGAATTTGATTTATATTTTGAATCTTTGTTTGTATAACTTGTTCCCTGAACATTATAACAATACAAAAATATACCTAGTCTCATTTGTAATTTCTTATTGTATCCTCTTTTTGTATTTCTTGTATTTACTTAATGTGATCCCCCTTGTTAATATTTTATATAAACTTTTCTTATTTTTCTCTCCTTATTTTAGTTATGGACTTATTGAATGATATATTCTTATTTGTTTATCAACTTAATTTTAGTTGGCTCATATTTTGAATTGAACTCTTATATGTGTAATGATCCTATTTCTTTATTGATTGTATAAAATACATTGATATAGTTATTACTTCCCCCATTAATTTAGAAAATGTCAATGTATTTATTTTTTTATGGTAAGTAGGGAGGTTTAGGATTTCAAATTATGATTACTACTCTTGGCTTTAGGGTTTTGTATAAGCTTAGATTCCTTTTAAGAGTCAAGATTTAATGGTCGAGCATATTGCCTTATGTATATAGTATTTGATGAACTCTTCCATTTTAATAGGAATTTGAAATTATAGTGTTTTATAGAAGTGAATATACTTAAACACATATAGTTATGATGGTTGGAATTAATGAGATGTGCTTATGTAATTTGCTATAGGAAAATATTTCTATTAAGTGTTATAGACATCGATGATGGATTAATGGTATAGGATGGATATTATGTTTGAGTTGAGATTTAGAGTTGATTGCTTACCAATATTAAATAGGAAAATGATCTATAACATATAATTATATTTCACAATCTAGAATCTCTAATTAAGGAATTCCTTTCCTAGATATAATACCTCTTTCTATCCGTCATCATGGTTAGTTTGATGGACTTACTTATTAAAATCTTCTTATTCAATATATCATTCTTCTAAACTTATGGATGAGTCCAATGAGTTTGATACAAAGACACTTCATAGCTTTATCATATCCTTGCTTGGTTGTATTTACTATTCTACGGTTGATAATCTTCCATCCAACCAGTAGTTCCTTCAAACTCTACTCCCAATCTTCCTTAATCCTCCATCACTAATCTTTCTCTAAAGTAAACTATCCTTAAGGATGAATAACACCACTTTTATGACTCTATGCTACACTAGCTTTATTTTACTAACACCATCTTATAATTACTTAACCCTCATGACTTACACTTCAATCCTGAATTATATTTATGTGGTTTGCAAAGACTTCTAGGATCACTTATATTTACTAGGGTTTGTTGGGCCACGCAGAGATAAAACAAAACTTTTCCTCTAACGTGGTGATCCCAAGACCTAGCCGAGGTAGAAGGCCACGAGGTTTACCACTAGACGCCACGGCCATGGACACCGATGAAGCGCCGCTGATGCAAGGCAGTCCTCACGATCCGATCGCCCCGGTGTCGATCACACAAAGACCTCCGCTGGTATCCACACAAGGAGGAGCACCGGCGAATCGCTAGGTTCGTTCTACGGCCGGACTGTCAGGAGCTAGGGTTTCCAACACATGGAATAACCTAACCGAACCACGATTAACCTTTCCGTGTTACCGTGCTCCACTATATATAGGAGTGAACGTGGGCTCGCCGCGACCCATTCACTAAAGCCCATATAACATTAGTCACCGTGAGTCCAACTCACTAATCTCACCCTAATCTGGTTTAGGTCCAACCCAACCAGATTATATGTTCGATCCAATCCGAACTTGCTCCCGCCTTAAGTGTGTGACCCCACAGCTCATGGTTACTTGGACACGATTAGAGTCCAACTCACAATCGATCAATCGCATCGGCCCAGCGTAACGCATCGATTCCCAAGTACCAAAGAGTCATGACGACTTGCCTTTCCAATGCGACTTACATCCGAGTCCCTTTTGCCTCACGATATACCTTGTCAGACTATAGGCGAATATATGTCATCCCTTAAATAGTCCAACTCTCTTCTCGATCCGAGATAAGTGATTCACCCGACTAACTCTTAGTCGATCGCCTCGTTAACACTTAACCAAGTCGCATGGCCATGCTTTCCGAATCATATCTCACGAGAGGGCCCAGAGAATATCTCCGAGTGGAGGGCAAAATCCCATCTTGGTTATTCACATCACGCAACTTGATTCTCACGACCAACCCCGCCTTTATAACGCCCGCCACGGATCAGCTTGCCGTAACCTAAGTCTGATCCTCAACTCGGACTATGCAACAACCTCAGGTCTAAGGATTACATTGATTGAGATATACAAATGACAACTTAGTTCGTTGTACCTCAATATGGGTCAATCCGACTCGCTAAACTCTTTAGCCTAGTCTGTAAGTTGGAATAGCATCTCCATGCCCATGACAAGTGGAACCGAGTCATCAAGCCAACTTTCACATTGGTCTAAGTTGTGTGTCCAAAGACAACCTCAATGACCAAGGACATTTAGTACAAACAACATGAATGCATAGTTCCACAACTGAATCACATATTCAATGATACACATCGATGTTTATACAAGGACTACTTAATAACTTTATGAATACAATGGGAAATATCATCATACATGATTGCCTCTAGGCATATTCCCAACAGCCTCCCACTTGCACTAGAGTCAATCTTCCGACATCACATGTCTAAGCATCTAATGCCCATGGTTTAGGTGCGCCTCATGCTTCGGGGTAACGGCTTTGTCAACGGATCCGCAATATTTGCATCCGTGTGTACCTTGCATAACTTGATATCACCCGATCCATTTAATCGCTAATCGTGTGGTACCGCATGAGTATGTGCTTGTTCTTCCGGTGTTGTCTAGGTTCCTTGGCTTGTGCAATAGCACCATTGTTGTCACAATACACGCCCAACGGATTGGACGAGCCCTCAACCACACCAAGATCTATGAGGAAATTCTCATCCAAACAGCTTCCTTTGTTGCCTCCGAGGCGCAATATACTCAGCCTCACTGTAGACGCAGACACGCCTCTTGCTTGGAACTTTTCCAGCTCACAAGACCTCCGCTTATAATAAACACGATCCAGATTGCGAACGAGAATCATCGAGTCGGTGAGATAACTCGCATCCGTAACCCTTTACACCGAGTTCATCTTCACCACCATAAACCAAGAACATATCCTTAGTCCTTCTCAAGTACTTTAGGATATTTTTAGTCATCCAAAGGATCTCTCCAGATCACCGGTATCTCGCCACAACACTTAGAGCATAAGAAACATCCGCCTAGTACAAATCATGGCGTATATGATGGATCCAATCACAGAACATATGGAATCGCACTCATCCTACTTCGCCATCGCTTGTCGAAGGACACCGAGTCTTGCTAAGTTTTACACCATGGGACATCGGTAAGAACCCCTTCTTAGACGATTCCATGTTGAACCTTTTCAACACTTTGTCCAAATAAGTACTGACTCAATCCAATGAGCCTCCTTGATCTATCTCTATAGATCCGATTCCGAGGATGTATGTTGCCTCACCCAAGTCTTTCATTGAGAAACTCCTTTCCAATGATTCCTTGGTTTCTTGCAACATCTCGGACATCATTTCCAATCAGTAATATGTCATCCACATATAAGATTAGAAAATTTACTTTGTTCCCACTAAACTTCTTGTACAAACAAGAATCATGATCACTCTTGATGAAGCCAAACGATTTGACTACCTCATCAAAGCGAATATTCCAACTCCGAGATGCTTGCTTCAACCCATAAATGTATTTCAAGTTTGCATACCTTGTCAAGATTAGTCGATCGACAAAACCCTGCTGTATCATACACGCCCTCGGTTAAATTTCCGCTAAGGAAAGCTGCTTTGACATCCATCCGCCATATCTCATAGTCGAAATAGGCCGCTATAGCTAACATGATCCGAACTGATTTAAGCATCGCTACGGGCGAAAGTCTCGTCAGAATCAACTCCTTGAACTTGTGGAACCCCTTCGCGATAAGGCGTGCTTTATAGATTGAAACATTTCCATCCATATCAGTTTTCTTCTTAAAGACCCATTTGCACTGACGGTCTTGCAATCTCTGTAGATCAACCAAGTTCCAAACTTGATTTTCATCCATGGACTTTATCTCGATCTCATGGCTCCAAGCCATGACTCGAATCGATCCCACCATCGCTCCGAATAATTTGCCGCTCATCACCGCTCAACAAGAATACATCACGAACACTTCGTAATCTTGCCGATCTTCGTAGTAGTGTGTCGCTATCGGCTCATCTGCCACGATCGGCTCATCCTCCAAGGTTTTTGCCGATTCGCTATTAGCCGATTCCTCTCGAATTTCTTCGAGTTGCACCATGCTCCCACTTACTCCCCGACTGAGAAACTCTTTCTCAAGGAAGACACCGTTCCGAGCGAAAAACACTTTGCCCTCTTCTCAGTTTTAGAAGTAGTAACCCAAGGTTTCCTTGGATACCCCACTAAAATACATTTATCCGACTTGGTCGTAAGCTTGTCCGATCAAGTCGCTCGCTGACAAAAGCTTCACAACCCCAAATCTTAAGAAAAGACAAACTCGGCTTTTTGCCCGTCCACATCTCATGCGGTGTCTTCTACCGATTTTGATGGTACTTTGTTTAGTGTGAACGCCAAGCTTTCTAGACAATAACCCCAAAATGATAAAGGTAGATCTGTCTGACTCATCATTGATCGCATACGTCCAACAAGGTCCGATTCCGCCTTTCCAAACACCATTCCTTTGTATGCTCTCGCGGAGTGTTGAGGAACTATTCCACAACTTTTCGATGGTCATCAAACTCATGGCTCATGTACTCGCCTCCTCGGTCCGAATCAAGAAACTTTATTTTCTTGCCGAGTTGATTCTCAGGTTTCATTCTCGAATTCTTTGAACTTTTCAAAGGCTTCCGACTTATGTTTCATTAAGTAGATATATCCATACCTACTCAAATCATCGCTGAAGGTAATGAAGTACTCATAACCACCCCTCGGTCGTCGTGCTCATTGGTCCACATACATCACTATGTACTAGTCCCAACAAGTCGGACGCCCTTTCGCAACTCTTTGCAAAAGGTGTCTTGGTCATTTTGCCGAGTAGGCAAGATTCAGATGTCTTGAAAGAGTCCAAGTCGAACGGGTTAGAGTCCATCATCATGGAGCTTCTTCATGCTTCCAACTTATATGACCAAGCCGATTGCCAAAAGTAAGTCATATTCAGATCATTTGGTTTCAACCTTTTAACATTTATGTTATAAACCGACTCACCATCAAGATTCAAAATAAATAACCCGTTCTGAACGGGTGCAAAGCCGTGAAACATATCATTCAAATACAAAGAACAACCATTATTCTTGATATTCGACTCATAGCCTTGCCTCATCAAACATGAAGCGTAAATAATGTTTCGATCGAGCAATCGAACATAATAACAATTATTTAGTTCCATAATGAACTGAAGGTAAATGAAGTTGCATCGCGTCGACTTCCAACGCAGCAACTCTTGCTTTGTTGCCGACTCAATATCAACCTCGCCTCTTGCTACGCCTCCTAGTTCTTACTACCCCTCGCAACGAGTTGCGATGTGAATAATCGATCCCAAGATCATATACCCAAGAACTATTAGGTGCATCAGCAAGATATATGTCTATAACATTGCAAACAAGTGTACCTGAGTCGGAAGTCATACCTCCACTCTTGGCTTTGTCGGCCAAGTACTTGCTGCAATTCCTCTTCCAATGGCCATCCGCCTTGCAGTAGAAGCAAGTGGATCCGGCTGAAGGAGATGGTTTAGTCCCTGAGGAAGCGCTTGGGACCGGGTCCTGAGCCTGCTTTCCTCCTGACTTAGCCTTCTTCTTAGTCCAAGAACTCTTCTTGAACTTAGCCTTATTCTCGCACCATCAACACTTGACCGGTGCCCTTCTTGAGATCCGCCTCGCTTGAGCATCCCATGCACCAAAGGAGCTTTATCCATACCATGCATGTGGTAGTTCAAATGAACCGCCCATATGCACTAGGAAGAGAGTTCAGAATTATATCCGTAGCGAACTCTTCGCTTATGGGGCCAAGCTGCTCTAGAGATCACGTAACCAACCATTTTGATCACATGCGACTCAAGGATCACCATCCTTGCTTGCAACTCAAAGAGCCCGAGAGACTTGATACCTCGCCTTCGCCGAGCTCGAACATACTTTTGAGGCTTTCGATCATATCGTAGGCCTCAACATGTTTGAACTGCTTGCAAGTCCGGTTCCATGTGAGCAAGCATAAGATGCCTAATATCCGTGGACTCATCTTTAGCCCGACTAGAGGCATTGGTGGTCATGACACTCGATTCTCATTTGGCTCATCCGAAGTGGGTTGTCTAGGACATGGTCCTTCTTTCTTGTTTGAGAACAATTTCGATTTCGATACCGCTTGGTAAAATTAGTGTCGCTCAGTTTATCTTTCTCAAGAATGGTTCTCAACGCAAAACCGGATATCCGAGAGTGACTGCTACTAGGTGCCATGATCTACAATGTAAAATATGCAAAACACTTAAGACATGTATTCATAAAAGAGCAAGCATATTAAACATTTTAATATTTTATGCTCCCACTAGAACCAACACCCTCCGATGGTTACTTAGTGATTCAGATCCTAAATAAGCAAGTCGGCTAGTGAGCTTTAGCATCACCGCTAGCCGCCAAGTGATCTAGGTAGACAACTCCTTGTCAATCGTGATCTCATGCGACTCTGTGGACGGGTGGCATCACATGCCCCTGCTCCCATCCGACCTTTCCCGAGTCCCACAACTGCTAGATAGACCCTGCCTAGCTTACCAAGTGTTTCAAAGAAGAGTCCGACTGAACCCACCTAGTCGAAAAGAATTGGCAGCACCTCAATTTTATGAGCCCACTACCAAAAATGTCCGACTTGTGATGGTGCAAACACCAAGGAAAACCGACTAGACCTTCTTTGAGGGATTAAATTTTACCGACTATCTAATAGAGGTAAAACCGAGACATAACAATAACACAAAATAAAGCAATTATAATGTGAAATGGTATGGCTCTTCATGGCGATCTCCATCTCCACAAAGCTCAGAATCCGACTCGCCAACTCTTGTCACTTGCCGCCTTACTCCATGTCGCCGACATGTACAACGCCTTGCATGCCTTCCGGTTCTCAAACAGCTACACTAGCTTAGTAAAGTAAATTACATAGAGAATCCGACACGCAGGTCGTTATACAATAACATGACAAAGACCTAGGCTCCAAAATCGACAAAAACCGTGATTCGCAGATCACGATGGATTACACATACATCACATGCACATGAACCATACCATTCACAACTTCCGCAAAACAAGTTATGCATAGATACAATATCTACCGCCAGGAAACTCGCAACGACATCTAAGGCGCCATTGTATGGCGGGCGGTCCCGCTAGCCGGATAGCGGGGATCGAAGGCGTCACAAGGGCAAATAACGATTTTTCCGAAAACGAGATCTCATCTACGATCCGAACATGGATTCCACCATCGCTCCGATTCGATCAAACTCTTTGATCTTCGATCACCGCTCGATTTACGTGTCACGCCTACCCCGATGGCGGAAGCCGACCCAGGGGTATGTCGCTCCACGACCTCAAGAAGATGATCACGGAAATCGATCTACCATTCCCTAGTACAGCTTGATCCAATCAACTTCATACAAAACCGATCTATCTCATAGATCGACCACCAAAACAGCACATAGATCTCATCTATAGCCTACCGCATATCACATATGCGAGATCTCGAGCCTAAAACCGAAGCTATCGCTCGATACCATCATGGGCCACGCAGAGATAAAACAAAACTTTTCCTCTAACGTGGTGATCCCAAGACCTAGCCGAGGTAGAAGGCCACGAGGTTTACCACTAGACGCCACGGCGGATTACATCGATGAAGCGCCGCTTGATGCAAAGGCAGTCCTCACGATCCGATCGTCCCGGTGCCGATCACACAGACCTCCGCCGTATCCACACGCATAAGGAGGAGCACCGGGCGAATCGCTAGGTTCGTTACGGCCGGACTGTGGAGCTAGGGTTTCAACACATGGAATAACCTAACCGAACAACGATTAACCTTTCCAGTTATCGTGCTCCACTATATAGGAGTGAACGTGGGCTCGCCACACCCATTCACTAAAGCCCATATAACATTAGTCACCGTGACTCCAACTCACTCTCAAATTCTAATGGTTTAGGTCCAACCCCAGATTATATGTTCGATCCAATCCGAACTTGTTCCCGCCTTAAGTGTGTGACCTCAAGGCTCATGGTTACTTGGACACGATTAGAGTCCAACTCACAATCGATCAATCGCATCGGCCCCAGCGTAACGCATCGATTCCCAAGTACCAAAGAGTCATGACGACTTGCCTTCCAATACGACTTACATCCGAGTCCCTTTTGCCTCACGATATACCTTGTCGACTATAGGCGAATATATGTCATCCCTTAAATAGTCCAACTCTCTTCTCGATCCGAGATAAGTGATTCACCGACTAACTCTTAGTCGATCGCTCGTTAACACTTAACCAAGTCGCATGGCCATGCTTTCCAATCATATCTCACGAGAGGGCCCAGAATATTCTCCGAGTGGAGGGCAAAATCCCATCTTGGTTATTCACATCACGCAGCTTGATTCTCAATGACCAACCCCGCTTTTATAACCGCCCCGCCACGGATCAGCTTGATGTAACCTAAGTCGGTGATCCTCAACTCGACTATGCAACAACCTCAGTCTAAGGATTACATTGATTGAGATATACAAATGACAACTTAGTTCGTTGTACCTCAATATGGGTCAATCCGACTCGCTAAACTCTTTAGCCTAGGCCGTAAGTTGAATAGCATCTCCATGCCCATGACAAGTGGAACCGAGTCATCAAGCCAACTTTCACATTGGTCTAAGTTGTGTGTCCAAAGACAACCTCAATGACTAAGGACATTTAGTACAAACAACATGAATGCATAGTTCCACAATAGAATCACATATTCAATGATACACATCGATGTTTATACAAGGACTACTTAATAACTTTATGAATACAATGGGAAATATCATCATACATGATTGCCTCTAGGGCATATTCTCAACAGAGTTCTAATCATGTTCTACCCACCAAGATACCTATACTAAATATAAGCATTCCATGTTGGTGGCCAAAACATTACCATTATAATACTTTAATCATTTATTACAAGTTCTTAGTTGGCTAAGAAGGGCTTTATCAATCCTACCTTTATTGTATGAAAATTATCTTCTTAGTATCTTATCGATTGCTTATTAATGGACTATGCCCTCATTAGAAGATTTAAGTAGATGTTCGATAAGCTCTAATATTAGATCAAAGACTAATAGATAAAGAAGTTGTTTTTCAAGGAATTATCCAACATTGATGAACAATGATATTGAGGTAAGTTCCATAAAGATTGTATAGAAAGAAAGATATATATAGTGGATGATCTTGACTTAATCTCTTTCCAGCTCCAACTCATCAAAAGAGTTTTAGGATTAGGTGTTACTATGATTCTCGTAATGTATGCAAATGGAATTGAAGATATAGTGGTTACATTCTTATTATTTGTTTTATATCCTCAACTTGGTACTTATGAATGGTTATAATGAATACTATAATATGATCACCTAATGATCAATATAATTCACATTATATTAGGGTTTAACTTATAGTACATTTGATCTACCCTTGATCAAATCTCTCTTACCCAAAATGAGGTTTTAATAAAGGTCTTATTGAAACTTATTGCGCCAACTTGATGATCTACTTCAATTCCATCAAGCTAGGAGAAGTTTCAATCACTTTGACAAGTTTTTATTTAAAAGCGCGAAAATTATTCAGATTTTCTATGCAGGAATGCAATGCACACATCTGGGTTCCACTTATTTCTAGGCTCTAATGCTGGGATGTTACAACATGCAAGATAACAAACAACACAGACATGATAGAATCATATAGACAAAACCATTAATCAATCTGATATAGTAATCTCAATATCCATCGGATCCCCGCAAACACAACATGCATGATTACAAATAGATTAGATCTTGATCACGAACGGAGCTCACAAGATCTATACATGAAAGCACAAGGAGGATATACAACCATCTAGCTACTACATGGACCCGTAGTCCAAGGTGGAACTACCCATGCATCATACCGGAGAAGAAGGCCTCCGGGATGATCTCCCCTCCGGCAGGGTGCCGGGAAGAACTTTAGATCCCTCAATCTAGGGATGATGGTGATGGCGGCTACGCATTTGCTTCGTGGAGTTTTGATCGGGTGCCTTGTCGTGGTATTGCCGATGAGTATGCCATGGAGGGCTCCTCACAGTTCGTGTTTAGAGACGTGGGGGAAGGCATACGGTTGACGGTTACGAGGTTACATAGCTCCAGGTTCATATCCCACAACGGCGGAATCCTAATCCTTTTATAAATCACTATAATGGCAATACGTCGAGTTAGTGGATCGATTCGATGCGCGATATGATTTGTGTCTTGCCTAAAGGTTCTATAGGTCTGACTTATATAGTCGCCGTGTCCTAGGGTTGCTGTAAAGTTTTAGCCGGACAGTTACGTAGTCCTACACCGCCACAACTAGTCTAGCGTGTCTTGCACTCCAAGGCTCCTGCACGGTGACTCCTCCATAACCTTTCTTTATTCGGCATGGCCATCCCTTCGATCCATCTAATCGGGTCGCCAAAGCCATGGGCCATGCTACCAACTGGCCACCGGTTATCCGGATAGGAGACATGCTATGAGGATACCCATATAGCATATCCTCAACAAGAGCTCGGAGAACTCCGAGATCTTGCGCCGCCTTGCCTCTTCAGTTGAATGCTCCATCTAGATGGATGTCAAATCGTCAAACAATATCTTGTAGTCCTCCCAAGAACCCTGCAAGGTTTTCTCTCGCCTTCAACTTGTAAGTCGGAGAATTGCTGAATCTTCTATCGCATTTCTCCCATAGCCGGATCGATCCGCCCATGTCGGAATATTCCGATGTGATGGTTCACCCATGGACAAATAGGACGAGACATAGGTCAACGACGCCAGAACTCACACATGCAGAGAACACAATCATGTCCGCTTTCCGCGAGAGATACGAACCGCTGGTGACGGTTGGGAACGTGGCGAATTTCCACGCACGTGGTCAAGACACGCCGTCACGCCACGACCATTCGATCGCCTTTGCACCTAATCATGACGCCAGGGGTTATAAATTATAATTGTGGTGGATTTTTACTTTTCACCTCATTCTCCTCCCCGCCATCTTCTTCCTACAGCGAGCACTCCTCAAGCCCTCCGGCCCACGCTGAAAACCCTAGCCTCCCAATCCTTCCAACACCACCACCTCTCTCCAATGGCAAGCAGCAGCAATCTGCTCCGCCCATGGCGGGCGTGAGGCGATGTGTCGCTGAAGCCGATTTAGCATCGCCCATGTGCCCTGAGGGCCTAGTGCTACCTGAAGTCTGCGGTGGTCAATCCACCATGGCGGGCACACCCAGCGCGCTAGAGGTTCTAGAAGAGGAGAGTGATTCCCACAAAGGGGACTGGCGCGTCTCGGACATCACGAACCGCGACATCAAGGAATTGCTTGTCGAGGCTACCTACCTGCAATGGAGGGGCTCGTCTGGCGGGCGGCGCCGGCCGGCGAGGTCCCCCCTTCTCCCCAAGCCGGAGAGAAGGTGTACCTCAAGGCCCAATTGGTACGCGGCGTTTCCTTGCCCATCTCCAATTTATTCCTAGATGTCCTTAGACATTACCGAGTACAAATGCCTTAACCTCTCCCCCAATAGCATCCTCGTGCTTAGCAACTACGCAACGCTCTGTGAGGTTTACTTAGGGATTAGGCCTAGGCTAGATGTCTTTATTTATTTCTTCACCGTCAAGAGAGAAGCCGGAGCCGGCAAGGACGAGCTCAGGAACTGTGGGACAATTAGTTTTAAGATCCGGCTTGGTGGCGGTTCCCGATGTCGCCGGCCATAAGTTCCGCAAGAACGGCAATGCATTTATTTCTACGACCAGATATCCCTCCGACAGCCGAGAAGAAACATATCCGACTTCCTAGATGGAGCCACCGCCAATCCCGACATGGAGATCCTGCTACCCTTCCCCCGACAACGAAGCCTCCCGCCATTAGGCACATAGAGTGGTTCATAGACACGGTCCGACCGGTTAGACTTAGCCATGTGCTGGTCGTCAGCGGATCCAGCCTCTCGCGGCACCGCCCAAGCCGATGCACAAGTACTCTAAGGAGAGGACAACTTATCGAGTGACTCACAAGCTCGCCAAGGACATCGCCAAGGTGAAGGATGTGAAGCGTGGCTTCGCCATCACCTATGACATGTTCGAGGAGGGCAAGTGCCTAGAGGTACCTATTTATTTTCCGTGCATGAAATTTATCGTAGCTTCTTCCGTCAAGCCATTATTATCTCATCTAACACTTTGGGATTTCACTTAACAGCTTAGCAGTATAGAGGAGGATAGCATGGTTGTCCAAATCTATGACCCCAAGATGAAGGAAGTCTCCATCGTGTCCGACGACGATGTCCCGTTGGCGCGAAAGCGAAAGAGCTCCACCTCTGACGCTGCCAACGGAGGCAAGAAGAAGAAGACGGAGGGTGCAACCTCCAAGAAGTCCACTGCCACCCTGGAGGCGGAGAAAAGAAAGGTTATCGGGATTCCTTTTGCCAAATAACCCCCTGTTGTGTAAGCCTCTTTCTCTCCGACATGTACATTGCTTGTCTTATTCCTGTACTTATACTTTTTACACGTTTCAGGAAGAAGGCTAGTACTAGTTTGAAGAAGACCTCCAAAACTTTGGGGGATTCTAGAAATATTAAAGATATGTTGCATCGTGACGTGTCACACCACGCATCTCCCGCCATCGCCCCATCACAGCCCACCCTACACCGCCCAACAAGCTCTCAAGCTAAGGATGTATCCGGCCCTTCCGCCATGGAAGTGGACTTAGCTGCCGCAGCTTGCCGTTGTCGCAACAGCAACGCAAGAAAGCGCCACAACTCAAAATGGCTGAAGCTTCGCCAAGGATGCCATCCAGAGGAAAGGCGTGTGGTGGGTGGAACGTCAAGGCGGCGCGCGCTCACCTAGAACAACCACGTAGTTCCCAAAGATAGTCTTCCCGACGCCACCGAGTAGCTCCACCGTTCCCCGGTGTAGTGACGACATCTCCAACCTGTGGTCTTCGTGGAGCCCGACAAGAAGATATCTTGTGAGGAAACAACCTTTCCTTCAGCAAGTTGTTTGCTGAGAGCGCTACCAATCTCAAGATCATCGCACTTGTAAGTTTTACTTGCCTTTTGCATTTCATATGAGTATCCCACTGTAGCCCCCGAGGATTTAGACGGAAAACCATAGGTCTTTGCATCTGAATACTCTAAGAGTGACTAAGCTAGAAAACTTCTCAATGTAGCCCCCAAGCATGTAGTTTGAATGAATCATTCCGACTAGATGCTTTCAGAGTAGCATACACAAGGTTTGTAAATTTCAACATCAGAGTTCCCAAGTCTCTAGTTGTAACTCAATTAGTTCCGACTAGATACTTAAAGAAAGACTAAGCATATGACCGAAGTTAAAAAACTTTATATCAGAGCCCTCAAGCTTCTAGTTGAAAACTGAATTAGTTCCGACTAGATGCTTGAAGAAATACTAAGTATATTTGCCGAGTTAAAAGTCTCACCGTAGTCCCTAAGACTCTAGGTGGATATTTATCCGCCAGATGTTCCAAGTAGACTAAACAACTTTAATTTTTCTTTCCACGTAATGAGAATGCTCGGAGAGACGTGCCAATGAGAAGTTCCAGAAGATGCGTATGATTTGGAAGTTTAAAAGAGTAAACCGCTTTCTTGAAGGATCAAATCACCAAGAGCAAGAGTCTTTTTCCTTTCATATTCGACTTGGTTTTGTGAACATTCTCCCGAGTACTCACCATGTACTTGTTATTTCTCCGACTTGCGTATTATTGCCATGGCTAAGGACATTGTTGAGCAATCCAAGCACGCTTGAGTTGCCGGATAGCAAAACAAGATCCTTAAGCAGGAGAGGAAGGATATGTCAAGATGCATGAGGACTCCATAAAGGTTCTGCAGAGTCCGCCAACACGGAGATGAACCGCTGAAGGAGGAGATTGTGTCGAAGAGAAGAAGAAAGTCATGAGCAAAATCAACAATCTTGAAGCATACAAGATCCTCCAAGAAGAACGGGACTCCATGGTGGATACACTCCAGCAGGCTGAGACTAGCATCTTCAGTAAGCGATTCTTCGTCTTGTACTTCTGTAAGTTAGATACTTTGAACTTTTGTGTTTATTGAATCCATGCATTCCTTTGTCGGAATTTGCAGCTCCTATTGGTTTGACCTAGTCGCCTCCTCCGCCAAAAGAATGCATGGTCCTTGCCGGCAACTTCATCCGCACCGCCATCAAGCCGAGGAGATAGCTAAGCCCTCCGTATTGACATCAAAGCTGTGGATTCCGTGATGAAGTTCTCGAGATCTTGCGCCAAGCCCCGAGCGATTGTAAGTCGAAAGCTTCATGTACCCGAGCCATGAGGATGGCGCCACGGTCAAGGCACACTATGAAAACGCCAACATCGAAACGGTGACCTCTCGGTATTCTTGATATGGACGCATGGCGTAAAATAGATCACAAAGCTATCTTGCTTTCACGGGTTATGATACCAGAGTCTTCGAGTTGGTTAATCATAACGTCTTCGTGCCTATGGAGATTATTGAGGGCGACAACCAAAGCTCCTTCGAGTCCCTCAAAACCACCGACTTCGAGGAAGATGGCTCTCCTCAAAGATGGTGCATCCAACTCCCGCCAGAGGAATAAAAAAATTTGTAATATTTGTTTCTCCGAATTTGTATGCGGAAAAACTACTTGTTAACTTAAGGCGGAAAACAATAGTTGTTGTTTCCTCGCTACTCAAGAACCGGTTCCAAAGATGTACATATTTTTAAGCAACCGCCGCCTTATCCATTACTTTGGTTTCTATGCTTGACCTTTCATGAGTCGGAAGACACGTTGTCGTAACTATGCGCAGCGATGATGCCCAAGGGCACCGCCAAAACCTAAGACAAAATCGCCGATAATAATTGCCGAAAAGTCACTACTCCGTAATCCACATGAAAACAACAAAGAACATGTAGACCATAAAACTTAAGCTAACGCCCGTAGGAGGAATTTCCACAAGTGCAATCGCAAAGCTTGTGCATAAAGATTTTATACGATCCAAAAATGAACACTAAAGGAGGTAAAAGACTCAGAAATATGAGTGAACTAGAAAGCTTTATTTCATTGATCATATAAGAGGTACACAATAGATAAAAATGCTATGTAGAGAGGACGACTGCTATGTTCCATGGCTGATCAAGTTCGGTAGTCATCATCCGGTCACGCCGCCACGCTTATGATCCTCGGGTCTATCCTCCAGCTCACGATTGTCAACGAGGTAGTAAGAACCATTGAGTAGCGCCTTGCTTATGATGAACAGTCCTTCCCATAGTAGGGATAATTTGTGTGACTTCTTCTGCTTAAGTCGGAGCACTAGGTCCCCTCTTTAAACGAGCGATGCCGAACGCGACGACTATGGTAGCTACGTAGATTTTGCTGGTAGATGGCGGATCTTTGTGCTAACACGTGTCTCCTCGAGAATGTCCACATCTAGGCATCCGGATTCTTCTGGCCATCTTCGCCATAGGGGCAACTCTTGGTGAATCGTGAAGGATGTCGAAAGGCGTGATGGCTTCGCCCATATACCATGAAATAAGGTGTAATCGGTAGATTCTGGGTGTAGTTCAGAACCCACAACACATATGGTAGTTCCTCCGCCTGTGCTCCAATGCTTATGCAATGCCTCGAGACGGCTTGATTCTCGCAGAATTAATCCATTGGCTCGCTCAACCGATCATTGGACCGTGGATGCGCCTACGTATGCAAGGTCAAGTCGAATGCCCTTCTCCCAACAATAAGCTTCCACTTCTTCGAAAGTGACAAGTTGCTGTTGTAAGTGATAATGCTATGTGGGAGACCAAATTCACCACTAGATCCCTGACAAACCTAAGGGCAGTTGCCCCATCAAGATTTCTAATGGGTTTAGCTTCTATCCATTTGGTGAATTTATCAACTGCTACTAGCAGATGCGTAAACCCACATGGTGCCGTTTGCAACGAACCAACCATGTCCATCCCCGCACTACAAACGCCAAGTTATTGGTATTGTTCGCAATTTTTAGTCGAACATGTGGTTTGGGCATACATCGCATCCAATGCATGTATCAACCAGCTTGTCTCGCATCCTCCTTCATGTCACCAAGAGAATCCTTGCCGAAAGCTTTAGCGACCAACGATCAAGGAGTGGTGTGATGCCCGCAATCTCCCAGAAGGATTTCGTGGAGGATTTCAATACCTTCTTTCCGGAAAACACACTTAAGGTATACACTAGTGGTGCTTCTTTTGTAGAGTTGTCCATTAATTATGGTATAGCCCTTAGCTCGACGCATTATTTGTCCGCTTTCGACTTCGTCGTCGGGCAAAGTTCCATGTACGAGATATTCCATGAACGGTTTTATCTAAGCCGGAGGGACCTTTGTCACGTCTGAGCAAAAGAGTCAACTATGTTCGGGTTTTCTATGTCCGCTCCCTTCATGGATGGTGTCCGGAGATTCTTCAGGAAAATGCCAGGCAGAATTTGTTTGCGCCCTGAACCAATCTTTGACAGCAGGTCAGCCGCCTCATTTTGCTCCCTAGGTACGTACTAGACCTCGTATCCCAAGAAGCTCTTGGATATCTCGTCCACTTCATCAAGATATGCCGCCATCATAGCGCTGCGGTTCCAAAAAAAGCCGCCACCACTGGAAACCAAGTCGGAATCTCCACAAAGAACTAAGCGCTTGATGCCAATATCCTTGGCTACGTAGTCTGTGAATGAGTGCCTCATACTCCGCCATGTTGTTTCGTAGCTCAAGTGGATCTGCAGAACGAGTGTAGCTTTTCCATGGTTGGTGACTCGGAGTACACCAGCCCCAAGCCATTGAGTAGCTTTGATTTGTCAAAGTGCATCACCCAATACTGCTCTGCATAGGGTAGTATCGCATCTCCGCCCATCATGATAAAATCCGCCAAGGCTTGTGACTTGATAGCGCCTCCTCTTGTAGGTGATCTCGATAGGCGAAGTTCAATGCCCCACTTTGTGACCCTTCCTCAGAAGGCCGCCGTTGTTTATGATGTTTGACAAAGTGGAGCTTTACTCACAATTGTAATGGGGTGCTCGAAGTAGTGCCTTAGCTTCCGAGAAGCAAGCAACACTCCATAAGATAGCAACACTCCATAAGTAATGGTAAGCCGCTGGTTAGCAAAATGGGAGCATTGTAGGGTTCGAAGCATGGAAAACAAAAAATTCTACCGCATGCAAAACAAACAAGCCAAGATCTATCTACTAGATCAGTAGCAACGAGTCGATAGAGGAACTCACCCTAAGTTTCCAAAGCTAAGCACGAGAGCAGATTCTCGTGGGTGATGTAGTCGCATTTTTCCGATCTCAAGATCGTAGACGATCCTTCCGGTGCTGCTCGACAAGCACTCCCAGCTTCACACACGCTCACTGGCGAAGACCTTCCTCTCCTTGTTCCAAGAAAAGGCGGAGTTTGTAGCACTCTCGCGATTCCTACAACACGACGCAAGGGTACCTAAGTAGAGGGGAGATCTCAGGCTTCGCTTTTAGCCTGAGCGAGTATGGTGGACTATGAGAGGCCTTGGCGATCTAGGGTTTAGAGGCACCAAGCATAGGGGATCTAGGCCGGCTGGAAAGGGACGCCCCAAGTCGGCGGGCTTGGGCAACCCTTAGGGCGGCATGACTTTGGTGGAGGCCAAGGCTAGGGTTAGGTTTAGAGGAGAGAGGTGAGGCAGAGGGGCACCCCTGCCTTCTTTTGTAGGAGGGAGGCGCCCAGGAGGAGGGATTCTCCTCCAACTCCTCCTCCTTGCTGGAGGGAGGGACTTCCTCCCAAGTAGGTTTCCTACTCTCCTCCACCAAGCAAAATTGTCGCTTGACTTTTCAAATTGGCGTTGACTTTTCAAACTAGGATTTGATTTATCCCTTTATATTGCTCACGATGACACCTCGGTACATGATGCAACCATTCCAACTTGTTATGACACATTCATGCACCCTTCCCTCCACACAGTTTTAACCTTCCTAGACCCTTCTAGAACATCCCGATGAAAACACCTAATCATTCCCCAACTCAAACAGGACTTTCCTTATATGAATCTTATTCTCCTGGACCATTCCATCTCCTCGTGATATGTTTGATCCCATACGAGACCAACAACATTCTGCCTCTTACTCATCATTCCATAACTACTCAACAACATCGAACTTATGTGTCTCCCCACGGTTCGTGAATTATGCATATGACCGATACACTTCTCCGATCAATAACCAATAGAGGAATCGAAATTCATATGGTTCTACATATTTCTACGATTACTTTAACATCGAATGAACCACTT
>CP125975.1:74559772-74802362 GCA_030063025.1 Avena longiglumis | reverse complement strand
TTTCCACATCTATATCTCCATTTAGGAAAGCCGCCTTAACGCCCATTTGATGAATGAGAAGACCATGCAAGGCGTAAGGATAGCAAAGCATTAATGGCGGTCAATCTAGCCACAGTGAATAAATATCAAAGAAGTCTTCGCCTTATTTCTCGGTATAACCCTTGGCAACAAGGTGTGCCTTGTACTTCAATAGTACCTTCATGTCTAAGATTCTTCTTGAACACCCACTTACATCCTAAAGGTTTGCACCCATAAGGACGATCGTAATTTCCCAAGTTCCTTTTGCTATGATGGAATCCATCTCATCGCTAACGCTTCTTTCCAAAGAATCGGCATCTTGAGATGCATAAGCTTCCTAAATAGAAGTGGAGTATCATCCACAAGGTATACAATGAAATCATCACCAAAGAACTTGCAACTTCTCCGCCTCTTTACTCGGTAGGAGCTTCATTGTTATCCTCCACGGGATTATCATGGTGTTCTATCAAAATGGTGGGTTCAAGAATTGTAATTAATTCTTGACTAGATAAACTAGGCATCTCCTGATTTGATGAACTAGACGAATCTTTCATGGGGAAGATGTCTTCAAAGAAAATCACATCATTCGACTCCATGATTGTACCAACATGCATGTCGGATACCTCAGATTTCACTATCAAAAATCTATAGCCAATGCTATGAAATGCATATCCTAGAAAGACACAATCCACGGTTTTTGGTCCAATCTTGCGCTTCTTATCGGCACATTCACTTTCGCCAAACATCCCCAAGTCCATAAGTAGGATAGTTTCAACCTTTTCCTTTCCCATTCCTCAAACGAAGTAATGGTTTTGTTCTTTTCGGGAACACGGTTTAGGACATGAGACGCCTTTATCGCCCCCCACCATTCCTTGATAGACCTGATGTATCTAAAATGGCATTAAAAAATATTTAGAGTACGGTTCTTTCTTTCGCCACCCCATTTGAGAGGCGAGTAGGGAGGCGCCCTCTCATGGATAATACCATGCTCTACACAAAAGAATCAAATTGCTGGAAAATACTCTCCACCACGATCGATCAAGATGCTTAATCTATAGATCAAGTTGGTTTTCGATTCATCTTTATAGATTTTGAAGTGATTAAAAGCTTCATCTTTAGATTTCAGAAGGTACACATAACAATATCAAGTGGAATCATCAATTAAAGTCATGAAATATCGCTTTCCACCTTTGTCAACTCACCATTCATTTCACAAAGATCTCAATGTATTTGTTCTAGTGGTGCTAAATCAACTCAGCAGCCTTGTGAGACTTGGCGAGGTTGCTTAGCTTGCACACACACTTGACACTTGGAACCTTGACAATAGTAAATTTTGGAATTAAATTCATATTGGTAAGCTACATGCACCCAAAATTAATATGACAAAGTCGTGAATGCCAAATATTTGATTCACTATCATTGCAAACATGATTAATAACTTGAGTACATAAGTCTTATAAATATAAGCTTAACAAGCCTTCGCACTCATAACCCTTTCCAACAAATTGTCCACACTTAGAAATTATAACTTTATTGGACTCAAAGACCAACTTAAAACCATATCGACACGTATGATCCGCCGACGAGATTTTTATTGATGGAGGGACGTGATGCACATTCTTCACCGCCGGTCTTCTCAAGTAAAATTCAACCACCATACCAACACCTTGAACAGAAGCATGCAAGCCGTTTCCCATCAGCGTGGAGCCAGCCCGTTCGACCCAGCATCCTTCATCTCAGTATCACCAAGAACAACATTAGCTGACTTGCACTGTTTCCATGTGAACGCTTGTCAAAGCTATTAGGGAAGCTTAGAGCTCAATGATTAGGATCACCAGACATGGCAGGATCCTTTCTTCTTATATTCAGTGTTCTTCTTGAAGTTGGTAGTCTACGGGGCCTTGTTTTTGCCATCAAACTTTCCTTTGCCATCAGACTGTTCTTATTCTTGAACTTGTGGGACTGGAAGTTATTTTTCTGCACTACATGTGCGCTTAGAGCTTCCACAAAACCTCGTGGACGGTATCTTTGCTCTCACCTTTCTTCAACATGAAGAGATCCGATGAGATCCGAAATAGAAAACTCTCGTCTCTTATGTTTCAGAGAGGTAGAAAAGTTCCTCCAGGAAGGAGGAAGCTTGGCAATAATGCCTCCGGCCACGAACTTGTCAGGTAAGGTACACTGAACTGCTCGAGTTCTTTGGTAAGGGATTGTATCTCATGAGCCCGATCCACGATGGGACGGTCATCACCATCTTGTAGTCATAGAATTGCTCCATGATTTACAACAGCGCCAAAGATCCGAAACACCAAACTTGGCCGAAAGTGCATCCTACGATCCTTGCCATTATCAAATGACATATAGGTGTCAACAATGTTGTCACCAAGAATGTTGAACAAAGCCTCCATAAACATGGTGTCGACTTTTCAAACGCCTCCTGAACAGGAGAAAGGTCTCCTCGCTTTGTTAAGAGTGGCGCTTATAGCAACCTAGGTTTTTCAACCATAGGACTGCTCTGCGCCATCTCTTATAGTTGACACCAAAGGAGGCGCCTTGTAGTCATGCTAAATTAGTTGAATTCAGTTGCCTATAATCAAGTTTTTGCATTGTTAAAAATATAAGCAAATTACCCTAATATTTAATCCGAAATAAGCAATAATAAAACATAAATATAAGTGCATGAATTAACCTAATCAGGTATACTAGCAGAATAGACGAACATATCACATTCAACCAGAATAAGCAGATTGCATCTATTCCAAAAGCTAGTACAAGAAACTGCAACAGAAACTAAACTAGATAGGAACAAATCGTGTACGGTGCTGGAGGGGGGATCGGATTCGCTTTCAGGTTAGCGTTGAGGTTCGTTGACACTAGTGTCGTCAGCCATGTCGTCGATGAAGAGGTTGCTGATGTACAGGAAGAAGTCCTCGTCGAGGAAGGAGTGGTCGGTCGACGTGATGCCTTCAGCAGTCGCGCAGACGCGCTTCCCAAAAACCTGATCGCCCCTCACCCGTACAGGTTCACGAGAGGCGGTGGTTCCGGAGGCGTACTGTCCCGTCGTCCGGTGCATGCCGGAAGAGGGGGTGGAAAAGGTGTAGCGGCGGCGCAAGGTTCTGGAGGCAGAGAGAAGGATGTGTGTAACTCGTACTAGGGTTTACGCCGAGGCCGTTTATATATAGCGCCGGTCGGGTAAGACGTGGCGCGCATCCCAGTCCGGTAGTAACAGCCCACGCTTTTGGAAAGACCGAAACGGCTGACAGAAACAACTCGCATAACAATTTTTCCGAGCAGCAAAAAGATAAGATCGCACCAAGGCACACTCGCAAACCACGCTGGCCGTGACGAGGCGGGCAGCTGGGAGGAGCGCACGTGTATGTCACTCCTCTTCACTCTCTTTAGGAGGTAGTGAAACACTCCACTATATATATTGGCCAACTCCCTCCAAACTAGCAAGGTGGGACTAAACTTTGGTGTCATCCCTTGCTAGGCATGAATAAGCCATGCGAATTTCAGAATTGTATTAGGCTACGGGCCAAAGCCCATACCCAAATTCCAACACCGAGTGAGCACTAAATTCAAAATAAAAATAAAAAATGATATTTTGTCTACTTGTTCCTTTTACTTTTTAGGTCAAAGCACTGCGAATATATTAAGCCGTAGTTGAGTCGGTTTACAATAATGTCTTTGAAAGCACAAGGATGGTCATACAAAATCCTCCATTCCTCCACCCATGTGATTGTTCTCTTCACAATAAACCGTGGGTCTTCAGTACGGTTGATTCACGTACATCATTGCAAGTAAGTCACATGTTATACACTACCACCATCGTCAAAGAAACCTTCTTCCTGTCCTCCTTGCCAATCCAATATCCAGCAGCCACCTCTTATGTTTCTTTACTATTGTCCGTCTTTCCTTTACTATGGTATGTGTTTGTGCAAATTTTCATACAAAAATCAGCATTTATGTTTCTCTAATTGAAAAAGATAAAGTTCGGTGATCTAAACAAAAATAAAATTCACACTTAACCTCGCCTTTTCGCACAAGTCAAACAACCCTCGACTGGCTCGAATGGTAAACATATCCAATATTTTTTCATATTTTTTGCACATTCATAAAATTATTTCTCTGCACGCTGGAGCATATGCTATTAGAAGCTGAATTGCATTTATGCTATATTTATAAGATGTTAATGTTTGAATATAAGCTTGGAGAATTAACACTACACCACAACAAAATATTCCCAACAGACATGTTGGTCGGGGAAGCTGCTTTCACCGACGGAAGGTCGGTCAGGAATCAGTTTTGCCGACCGACTTTGTCCGTCACCGTAAGTCCTGTCGGCAAAGGGCTTTCCTGACCAATTGATATTTGCTGACAGATAGTCCGACGTTTCTAGTCAATCTTTTCCGACAGACATATGTTTCCCGACCAACATTAAGTGCAAGCCTCATATTTCGGCCGTCTTTAGCAAAATTTGGATGTTTTTCATTAAAGTCTTTCCGAAGGAGAGAATCTGTCGGATGCCTAAGCAAACCATCTTGGGTGCATTGTTCTGTGTGCCATCTTGTGAGAGCTGCTGTTCTAAAGCATGCAAACAACCACTACACCACAACACTAGATTCTCGACCACTGTTCGTCGGCAAAAGTCTTGGTGCCAATAGATTGTTGGCGGGAAAAGTACGTGTCAAACAGTCGGTCAGGATAACACATACATAATGGCAGACTGTCGGTCGACAATGGATGAGACTTTTATGTCAAACGGTTGGTCGGTAATGTGTCCATTCGCATCCGCATGTCGGTCGGTAAATATTGCCGACCAACTGTGGGGTCGTTAATTGGGCCAACGCGCGCCAGTTTTTGGCCCAGTGCGCGGGCTAAAAAATATTAGCGCCAATAATTTAGCCTAGCGTGCATAACTTTTACCCTTATCCCTATCTCCACCAGTAGAGCAAACCTAAATCCTCAAATTCGTTCTCGCGGACGGCACACTCTCTCCCCGACGCTCTCGCTGCTCTCCAACACATGTGCCCTGCATTGAAGTTCCCTCCGGCCGATGGCGACGCTGCCCGTCCGGCACGGCACGACCTGCTCCTCGCGCTCCCATTTGGTGGCTAGATGACATCCCCACCATCCCCAAGTTGCGTCGCTGTCTACACCCAGTTGCAGGCCGCTGAATTCTTGTATACGCCCGAACTCCCGGTGAGTTCACTTCTCTCTCCAGTACATACGCAGCAACTGCTCTCTTTCTGTAGAATAATAGTTTGATTTTGTTTTTTATGGATTGATGTGTTGCTAGCTGGTTTACCCATTGTGATCCAACCTTTTTTTCTCAATAGTACGATGTGTGCATGTTCATGAGTTGGTGGCTATAGTTAATTGGATGTATCGTGTTGGTACTCCCTCCGATCCATATTAGCTGACTCAAATTTGCAGATTTTTATAAAAATACCATTTTATGGGGTTATAACTCAGAGGACAGGAAAACCATGTTTGTGTAATTTGTTGACTTTCCTAACCTTTGAGAACTCAAAAGGACCTGGATTTCTTACCAAGTATGTTTTTCATCGAAAGGAAGACCTCGAGAATTTGTATCTAATGAGGAAGTTCACGAGGACCAAGATGGGTGCCATGGCGCAACCAAGAAGGCATGTAGTGCCTTGGGGCCCAACTAGCGCCGTCCGATGCCGACCTTCGGCCCCTCGACTCCTATATAGATGGCCCCATTCGCAATCTCGTGAAGGGGCGAAGATGGAGAGGGGAAACATATAGAACAAAGAAACCAAGGTAGGACCTTCAAGATTGGAGGAGGGAAACACTGCTAGAGTCGCCCACAGTTGCATCTCTACCCTCTCCAATATCACCACCATCGTCTCCATGATGAAGAGAGATTAGTCCACCCATGAACTTGTTGGAGATATGCCCAAGAGGCAATAATAAAGTGGTTATTATCATATCTTCATACTTATGATAAATGTTTACATACCATGCTATAATTGTATTAACCGGAAACATTAATACATGTGTAATTTGTAAACATAAAAGAGTCCCTAGTAAAGCCTCTTGTTAAACTAGCTTGTTGGTTAATATATGATCATGGTTTCCTGATCATGAACATAGACATGTTATTGACAACAGGGTCATATCATTAGGAGAATGATGTGATGGACATACTCCTATAGATAAGCGTAGCATAAAGATCAAGTCATTTAATATAGTTCATTTGCTATAAGCTTTCTGATACATAGTAACCTAATTCCTTTGACCATGAGATCATGTTAATCACCATCACGGAAGGATGCTTTGATGACATCAAACACCACACCGTAATCGGGTGGCTATAAAGGTGGCATTGAGTGTTCGGAAAGTATGTGTTCAGCACATGGATCAAGAGGGATTTGTCCATCCATATGACGGATAGATATACTCTGAGCCCTCTCGGTGGAATGTCATCCAATTAGCTTGCAAGCATGTGACTGGCTCACAAGGGATCACATACCACGGGAACGAGAAAAGAGTACTTATCGGTAACGAGGTTGAACTAGGTATGCAGAGATACCGACGATCATAACCTCGGATAAGTAAACTATCGTGAGACAAAGGGAAATTGGTATCGTATGTAAGTGGTTCATTCGATCGCAAAGTAATCGTAGAAATATGTGGGATCCATATGAATTTCCATATTCCTCTATTGGTTATTGATCGGAGAAGTGTCTCGATCATGTCCGCATAATTCACGAAACGTAGGGAGACACACTAAAGGATTCGCCGTTGTTGAGTAGTTATGGAATGATGAGTAAGAGACCGAATGTTGTTCAGAGTCTCGGATGGGATCCGGATATCACGAGGAGATCCGGAATGGTCCGAGAATAAGATTCATATAAGGAAAGTCCTGTTCGGAGATAGGGAATGATTCCGTGTTTTCATCGGGAATGTTCTAGAAGGTTCCGGAATGTCCGGCACTCCGGAGGGGAAGTGGTACATGAATGTGTTATTAGAAGTTGGAATGATTGCATCATGTACTAGGTGTCATCGCTGTCCAAAATAAAGGGTTTATTCAAATCCTAGTTTGAAAAGTCAAACGGCTAGTTTGAAAAGTCAAACGGCAGTTTTTGGAAAGAGGAGGAGAGGTGGAAACCGAGTTGGGGAGAAGTTCCCTCCTCCAACCGATGGCCCATGTAACACCCTCAGAATCGGACCTATGCAAGTTTTAGCGAAAACCCGCCAACCCGCATAGAAACGATTCAAAGGTGCCCACCAGGCACTTGCGTGCGGGTGGAAAACGAAGTAATAACATTGCACAACAGTCCTCGATGGGACCCACAGAACAGATATATATATACAACGCGACTCCATGAGTCAAGAATACAGATATACAGTACAAAGATCCAAATCACCTTGAAAAGATGGAGCGTCCGACTATGGACAAGATGCAAATGGGGCTAAGAGCCCTGAAGAATAACCAATGGCGCCCATAACCGCCTGCCAAGCCGGAAGGGTAACCCCGCTAACGACGCCGATCTCAAACCTGCTTGAACAAAAGGGTGCCGACAAAGGGCAAAGGAAAAGAGGAGCGCCGATCGAGGCCAAGACACGGCGAGGCTAGAATTCGCGATCCTCGCCACATAGGTATGGTGGATCAAGCGGCAGCAAGATGCACTAAACAACCTATAGAGACTCGATACAACCGGAGGCTATCGAGAGGGTAAGAAAGACCTATCCGAACTGCAGATCGACACTTCCATCAAACAAAACCCATCTCGCGCTTCTCGAGACCAAACAAGGAAGTCAACCGAGGAACTCACACCGCTGGCGCTTTATTTATTCGCTTATCATTGCAGCGATTACTAGTCGATGTAGATAATCATCCCGATAAAGTAAGTGGGCACTTTAGTTGACCATTCCGTTATAGTTGCAGAATTACTAATCGACATGATAGCTCGATATAATCCCAAAACCCAAAGCTTGTTGGTACTTTTATTCAGCCATTCCGCTAGAAGTTGCAATACTTACTAGTCAGTACAATGGTCGTGGAGCGACACTCCAAACAAGCAATTGTGGGCGTATTAGTTAGCCATTCCATTATAGTGAAGCTGATTACTAGTCATTGTAAAGTCAAATTTATAGCAATAAACTTTAGTTATGCTTGTCTATGATCGAGATATCGTGCTCTAAGTCGCCCATATCCGCGACACGGCTTTCGAAAGTTTTACCCGCCGGGTGCACCAATAGCAACACACGCCGATCAACCTCGGAAAAACCAAATCAAAATCCAACGAGGCCTTCACGACTGAATAATCACAGGATTCAGAATATTTCAGGCCACCCCATTGAGTAGACCCAAGAACGGTAAGCAAGCTCGAGATGGACTCAAGGTTTGCGCTAATGGTCAGAAGCGATCGGGAACCCAAAACTGGCTTGTCGATACACAAATCACTCCGCTTACCTAAACAGACAAAGGTGCTATCTCGTCGCACAATTTAAATACTAAGTAGCATGGCATAAGTACAGGATAGTAAATAAAACCTCAAACTAGTTTGTGGCCCCAAGAAATAAGATCAATCAAGCTCGCTCGGGGGTCCCATATACCTCCGGATGTGGATAGCGATAAATCAAGGAACAGTATCAAGTACTGGGTCCCACGGGACACAAGTGGCTCGAAACCAAATATTATCTATCACCCACCGATGCCTCTGCTTACTTCAATTTTAGTTGTTAAACAGGAATTAAAGTGGACGGTAAGTAAAACCATGATCATCTCCAACATCAACATGCGGCAATACATCAACAACTATGGCATCGATTTACACGCAACAGCACTTGAGCAAGCGACTACGACGGGAAAGTCCAACTATCTACCAAACAACAGGTAATAGGATGTGTCCAAGGCAATATAAGGCTGCAAGTAATGTCAAGGGTACGGAAACTAGAGCATCGCACCATAGATAGCAATAGATCAACAGGAGGGAATAAATACTATAAAAGTAAGATAGGTAGAAAGGGGGAGATGCTCGCCTGAAAACATTGTCGAAGGTTCAACCGGAGATCGGGGCGAAGCTCACATCAACTCAACGGCCTTATCCGCGAAGAAGCAAAACACTAAAGGAAACAACGGATGCACTATTTAATACTACGGCAAAAGATCGGGCATGATGCATGTATGATGTATGGCATGGCAAGATGCGATGCAATTAGGTCATAATAAGCGGAACCGGGGTCCCAACAATTAATTAGGTGGTTCATGTGGTTTAGCTACCCCGCAATTTAAATGTTGTTTTAGCGTGGCAAAAGATAGCACCGGTTCGCTACACAAATTTAAATGAGGCCAATATGAGACTAGATTTGCCCGCATATGGGCCCCATATTTAATTATAAGGTGAATCGGCATAAGGCCCCCAAACCACACAATATGCATGCGAGTATGACAATTCAATATGCGACAAGTTGTTATTATATTATAAAATTAGGTGTCGGGAAGGGGTTCACACATTAGGGTTCGGCGATCTTGGGTTTCCGGGGTCGGGGTCGGTCTCAGGGGGGATCTGGGGTTCGGGGTTCGACGGAAACGTTCTCAGATAGCGGAGGTAGGTCTTGGCGCATCCGGAATCTTCCGAGTCGGTGTCGTTTTATCGCTATGGAAGGTCTTGTTGTCTCGCTGGAGAACTTACGCCGTGTCACGCGCCTTCGTTCCGTGAAGGCGTGCTTGGCTCGACGGTAGATCTTGTCGCCGAGAAGATCTTGTCGGGATCGCGGTCGCCGGGTCGGACTTGACGTCCGGATGAAGTGCTTGACGCCCCACGGTTCCGTCGACGGCCTTGCTGTCCTCGATGGAGAACTCGGTGCATCCGTGTCGTGGTTCTTGTCGGGGTTCTCGGCTTCGGCGCCGGGGTCGGACTTCGGGATTGGATCCGGGATGAAGACCTTGGGGTTACCATCTCGATCATCGGTCAACCCATTGGAAGTAGAACTTGGCGTGCTATGGTTCGGGTGCGACGGGATCGGTCGAGATGATCTTGTCGCCCCCTAAACTTGGTGTCGATTCCTCCTCGGGAGAGCTTGGCGATGGTCTGCGTGCACACGCGATGACACCGGAGCGTGGAGCATCTCTTGGTGGGGTTGGCGATGGAGAAGACCAGAGCATGGCACGGTTGACTCGAGGACAGGCTCAGGACGACGCGACACAGCTAGAAGACGGCACGGCAGATGAGCACTTCGCCAGCAGAACGCGGGCGCGCGCGCGGCAAGCAGACGAGCGCCTGCGGGCAGGGTTGGCGGGGCGGTTGAGGTCGGAACGGAGGAGCGGCCCTACGGCGGAGACGGTGGCGCACGGGGCCAGGGGAGGCCAGGCTCGCGGAGGAGGGACGGGGCCCGGGTCGGCGCTGCAGGACGTCGGTGACGCGAGGCGGGGTCGGGGGAGCGACCGAGGCCGGCGGCGGCCCTGTGACGGAGGAAGCTGGCGGAGGACCTGCGGCCGAGGAGGAGGAAGGTGGCCGGAGGCGCTGCGGCCGGGGAAGGCGGCGGGCGCGAGCTCATGGCGGAAGGAGAGGAGGGCGACGCTGGGGAGGCGAGGAGGCTTGCACCGGCGACGGGGCAAGGCAGAGGCGAAGGAGCTCGCGGAAGCGGAAGGAGAGGGTCGCGGTCACGAGGGGCTCGGAGACGGCGCCGGAGGGAGAGAGGCGGAGGGCAGCTGGGCGCGCCGGGGAGCCGAGAGGCGGGCCGGCGTCGGGGAAGGCGTGGCCTGGCCCGCCACCGCGCGCGGACGGAGCGGGGAGGCAGGAGGTTGGGAGGGCAACGCGCGAGGTGGGGATGGTTGAGGTCGGCGATGGGAGGGTCACCGAGAGGAGCCGGACGCCGAGGGGGGAGGTGAGAGCCGGGCCAGGGGATCGGGGGCTCATGGTCAAGGTGAGAGAGATGGGAGGAAGAGGATGAGGCGGGACAGGTGGGGCCAGGGGTGGGCTGAGAGGCGCGTGGCGCGGCGTGTGTGTGTGTAGCGCGTGTGCGTGTGTGGGGTGGGTCCGTGAGGCCGTGTGGTGGGGAGTGGGGAGAGAGGGGTGGGACCAGCCGATGTGGTGGGGGGATTGGGTGAGAGAGAGAGGTGAGGTGGCGAGGGATGATTGGTGGGGTGAGGTGGCGGTGGGTTGGGTAGACTAGGATGGTAGAAAAAGGTTTTGGGTTGGACTGCTTGTATTTTTTCCGGGTGGTCGCTCGGTCGCTCGCCCCGATCGCCCCACTAAAATAATTAAACATTTATTTGTTTTAAACGGGCCGTTTGCAAACCGATAGCGGCCAAAACAAAATAATCCGGAGACCCGGGTTTGGCGTTTGAATAAAAGAAGGGGCGTTTTAGAAAACAAAACTAGGTTTATCTGCAAATAGTTTTATGCAAGCAACTGCAAGATGATGACGATGCTCAAATGCAATGTGGCATGATGACATGAGCATGCGGTCATGATGATGCAATGCACAAAAACAACGCGATTTTCTAGTAGTGGTTTTGCGGGATGCCACAATTCGACACCACTAACAATGGATCTCGCCCTCGAGATCCGCCTCATGGTACCGGAAGAAGAGCGGCGACCTGAATCTTCTCGCTTCGTGTAGATCCTTGCGACACCACTAACAAGAGGTCGTTGTCTGTGGTCGTCGAGGGAACACTCCGGGAACAAAAGGTCGAAGGTAGAGGTATCAACAAATAAAGCCACC
The DNA here is from genome assembly GCA_030063025.1 of Avena longiglumis. Classification (NCBI taxonomy): domain Eukaryota; kingdom Viridiplantae; phylum Streptophyta; class Magnoliopsida; order Poales; family Poaceae; genus Avena; species Avena longiglumis. The sequence goes on along the minus strand of CP125975.1, from coordinate 74,790,641 downwards.
CTAACTTCCGTGGATGGAGTAAAACAATGGATCCACCGATTCGATGTACAAGAGCGAATGATAAGAGTAGTCGGATGGTGATAAGTCCATCGCACCCAAACCATTACCCGCACACGAATAGGCAGATTATGCAACCAACTCTCGAATTAGATGTAAGATCTCGAAGCGAGGTTCGAAACAAAGGAGTGATGCGACTTTGCATCGGATCTGGCGAGAGGATGTCGTCGCGTCGGAGAACACCGAAGGCACAAACAAGGAACAAAGAATGGTACCACAAAAACGGATTCCTCGAGCAGCTTGAACACCGGATGGCGTAAGAACACCATCATCGAGGGAGAAGCGAAACCTCAAGGTACGACGAAACCCAACCACGAGAATTCTGGACTCAAGAAAGAGAAGAGAGGATCTAAAACACGAGAGATAAGAGGAGAATAGCAGAGGGGTAAGGAGTAAAATCAGACCTAATCGTAACTATCCAACCGATTTTCAAAATAGTTTTGACACTCTACTTCGCCGTTAGCTAGGTTATCCTACAGTCGACTTGGGGTATCGCAACTGCTGTGCTCTGATACCACTCTGTAACACCCTCAGAATCGGACCTATGCAAGTTTTAGCGAAAACCCGCCAACCCGCATAGAAACGATTCAAAGGTGCCCACCAGGCACTTTCGTGCGGGTGGAAAACGAAGCAATAACATTACACAACAGTCCTCGATGGGACCCACAGAACAGATATATATACAACACGACTCCATGAGTCAAGAATACAGATATACATTACAAAGATCCAAATCACCTTGAAAAGATGGAGCGTCCGACTACGGACAAGATGCAAATGGGGCTAAGAGCCCTGAAGAATAACCAATGGCGTCCATAACCCTGCCAAAGCCGGAAGGGTAACCTCGCTAACGACGCCGATCTCAAACCTGCTTGAACAAAAGGTGCCGACAAAGGAAAAGGAAAAAGAGGAGCCAAGATCGAGGCCAAGACACGGCGAGGCTAGAATTCGCGGTCCTCGCCACATAGGTATGGTGGATCAAGCGGCAAAGATGCACTAAACAACCTATAGAGACTCGATACAACCGGCGGCTATCGAGAGGGTAAGAAAGACCTATCCGAACTGCATCGATACTTCCATCAAACAAAACCCATCTGGCTTTCTCGAGACCAAACGAGGAAGTCAACCGAGGAACTCACACCGCTGGCGCTTTATTTATTCAATTATCGCTGCAGCGATTACTAGTCGATGTAGATAATCATCCCGATAAAGTAAGCAAAGGCACTTTTAGTTGACCATTCCGTTATAGTTGCAGCAATTACTAATCGATACGATAGCGATATAATCCCAAAACCCAAAGCTTGTTGGTACTTTTATTCAGCCATTCCGCTAGAAGTTGCAATACTTACTAGTCAGTACAATGGTCGCGACCGACACTCCAAACAAGCAATTGTGGGCGTATTAGTTAGCCATTCCATTATAGTGAAGCTGATTACTAGTCATTATAAAGTCAAATTTATAGCAATAAACTTTAGTTATGCTTGTCTATGATCGAGATATCAGGCTCCAAGTCGCCCATATCCGCTGACACGGCTTTCGAAAGTTTTACCCTGGGTGCACCAATAGCAACACACGCTCGATCAACCTCGGAAAAACCAAATCAAAACCCAACGAGGCCTTCACGACTGAACAATCACAGGATTCAGAAATATTTCAGGGGGCCACCCCATTGAGTAGACCCGCAACAAAGTAAGCAAGCTCCGAGACGGACTCAAGGTTTGCGTCAATGGTCAGAAGCATCGGGAACCCAAACTGGCTTGTCGATACCGAAATCACTCCGCCACCTAAACAGTACAAAGGTGCTATCTGTCGCACAATTTAAATATGGAAGTAGCATGGCATAAGTACAGGATAGTAAATAAACCCTCAAACTAGTTTGTGGCCCCAAGAAATAAGACTGAATCAAGCTCTGGCTCAGGGGGGTCCCATATACTTCCCGGATGTGGATAGCGCGATAAATCAAGGAACAGTATCAAGTACTGGGTCCCACGGACACAAGTGGGCGTTCGGAAACCAAATATTATCTATCACCCACCGATGCCTCTGCTTACTTCAATTTTAGTTGTTAAACAGGAATTAAAGTGGACGGTAAGTAAAACCATGATCATCTCCAACATCAACATGCGGCAATACATCAACAATCTGTAATCGATTTGGACGACAACAAAGACTTGAGCAAGCGACTACGACGCGCAAGTCCAACTATCTACCAAACAACAGGTAAGAGGATGTGTCCAAGGCAATATAAGGCTGCAAGTAATGTCAAGGGTACGGAAACTAGAGCATCGCAACACAGATAGCAATAGATCAACAGGAGGGAATAAATACTATAAAAGTAAGATAGGTAGAAAGGGGGAGATGCTCGCCTGAAAACATTGTCGAAGGTTCAACCGGAGATCGGGGCGAAGCTCACATCAACTCAATGGCCTTATCCGCGAAGAAGCAAAACACTAAAGGAAACAACGGATGCACTATTTAATACTACGGCAAAAGATCGGGCATGATGCATGTATGATGTATGGCATGGCAAGATGCAATTAGGTCATAATAAGCGGAACCGGGGTCCCAACAATTAATTAGGTGGTTCATGTGGTTTAGCTACCCCGCAATTTAAATGTTGTTTTAGCGTGGCAAAAGATAGCACCGGTTCGCTACACAAATTTAAATGAGGCCAATATGAGACTAGATTTGCCCGCATATGGGCCCCATATTTAATTATAAGGTGAATCGGCATAAGGCCCCCAAACCACACAATATGCATGCGAGTATGACAATTCAATATGCGACAAGTTGTTATTATATTATAAAATTAGGTGTCGGGAAGGGGTTCACACATTAGGGTTCGGCGATCTTGGGTTTCCGGGGTCGGGGTCGGTCTCAGGGGGATCTGGGGTTCGGGGTTCGACGGAAACGTTCTCGGATAGCGGAGGTAGGTCTTGGCGCATCCGGATTCTTCCGGGTCGGTGTCGTTCTTATCGTTGCGAAGGTCTTGTTGTCTCGCGCGGAGAACTTGGCGTCCAGGTCACGACGTCTTCGGTTCCGTGAAGGCGTGCTTGGCGTTCGACGGTAGATCTTGTCGTCGAGAAGATCTTGTCGGGATCGCGGTCGTCGGGTCGGACTTGACGTCCGGGATGAAGTGCTTGACGTCCTACGGTTCCCTGTCGACGGCCTTGCTGTCCTCGATGGAGAACTCGGTGCATCCGTGTCGTGGTTCTTGTCGGGGTTCTCGGCTTCGGCGCCGGGGTCGGACTTCAGGATCGGATCCGGGATGAAGACCTTGGGGTTACCATCTCGATCATCGGTCAACCCATTGGAAGTAGAACTTGGCGTGCTATGGTTCGGGTGCGACGGGATCGGTCGAGATGATCTTGTCGCCCCCTAAACTTGGTGTCGGTTCCTCCTCGGGAGAGCTTGGCGATGGTCTGCGTGCACACGCGATGACACCGGAGCGTGGAGCATCTCTTGGTGGGGTTGGCGATGGATAAGACCAGAGCATGGCACGATTGACTCGAGGACGGGCTCAGGACGGCGCGACACAGCTAGAAGACGGCACGGCAGATGAGCACTTCGCCGCGCAGGAACGTCGGCGGCGCGATGCGGCAGCAGACGAGCGCCTGCGGGCAGGGTTGGCGGGGCGGTTGACGTCAGAACAGAGGAGCGGCCCTACGGCGGAGACGGTGGCGCACGGGGCCAGGGGAGGCCAGGCTCGCGGAGGAGGGACGGGGCCCGGGTCGGCGCTGCAGGACGTCGGTGACGCGAGGCGGGCGGCCGAGCGCCGGGCGGCCCCGGACCTGGAAGGAGGCGGAGGACTGCGGCCGAGGAGGAGGAGGTGGCCAGCAGGCTGCGTGGGGGAAGGCGTCGGGCGCGGAGCTCAAGGGCGGAAGGAGAGGAGGGCTACTGGGAGGCGAGGAGGCTTGCGCCGCGACGGGCAAGGCAGGCGGAGGAGCTCATGCGGAAGGAGAGGGTCATGATCGAGGCGCCGGAGACGCCGGGAGGAGAGGCGGAGGGCAGCAGCCGGGAGCCGAGAGGCGGGCCGGCGTCGGGGAAGGCGTGGCCTGGCCGGCCACCGCGCGCGGACGGAGCGGGGAGGCAGGAGGTTGGGAGGGCAACGCGTGCGAGGTGGGGGATGGTTGAGGTCGACGGCGATGGGGAGGGTCGCGCTGAGAGGAGCTGGACGCCGGAGGGGAGAGGGGGAGGTGAGAGCCGGCGGCGTCAGGGATCGGGGGGGCTCGCGGTCGGGCGGTGAGAGAGATGGGAGGAAGAGGATGAGGGCGGGACAGGTGGGGCCAGGGGGTGGGCCAGGAGAGGCGCGTGGCGTGCGTGTGTGTAGCGCGTGTGTGCGTGTGTGTGGGGTGGGTCTGGTGAGTGCTGTGTGGTGGGGAGTGGGGGAGAGAGAGGGGGTGGGACCAGGCTGATGTGGCAGGGGGGATTGGGTGAGAGAGAGAGAGGGGTGAGGTGGCGAGGGATGATTGGTGGGGGTGAGGTGGCCGGTGGGTTGGGTAGACTAGGATGGTAGAAAAAGGTTTTGGGTTGGACCGTTTGTATTTTTCTGGGGTGGTCGTTCGGGTCGTTCGGCCCGTTCGACTGCCCCACTAAAAATAATTAAACATTTTATTTGTTTTAAACGGGCCGTCTGCAAACCGATAGCGGCCAAAACAAAATAATCCGGAGACCCGGGTTTGGCGTTTGAATAAAAGACGGGGCGTTTTAGAAAACAAAACTAGGTTTATCTGCAAATAGTTTTATACAAGCAAATGCAAGATGATGCCGATGCTCAAATGCAATGTGGCATGATGACATGAGCATGCGGTCATGATGATGCAATGCACAAAAACAACGCGATTTTCTAGTAGTGGTTTTGCGGGATGCCACAGCCCACCTCCAAGCCGAGTTGGGGAGGGACTCCCCTCCCCTTGGCCGCACCTCCCACCTATAAAGGGAGGGGCAGGGCTGCCCCTCCTAGCACACAAGTTCCCTCCCTCTAAACCTAAACCCTAGCCACAGCCTAGGGATTTCTCCCAAGCCGCCGAGTTAGAGATTCTAATTGCCCTAGCCGCTAGTTTAGCCCCTTTCTAATTGGTGTGTCTAAACCTTAGATCACCAAGGCTCTCTCATAGTCCACCATACTCGCTCCGGCTTAAGGCAAAGCCCTGCGAGATCTCCCCTCTACTTCCGGTACCACGTCGTCGTGCTGCCGGAATCGCGAGGAGAGTGCTACAACCTCCGCTGCCTGCTGGAACAAGGGAGAGGAAAGTCTTCATCGAGTACCAAACGTGTGACCATTGATCGGAAGCGCCGAACGGAGCATGGCCGGAAGGATCGTCTCACGATCTTGAGATCGGGAGTATCGACTACATCATCCACGAATCGCTCTCGTTAAACGCTTTGGATCTTCGAGGTTAGTACTCTATTGACTCGTTGCTACAATCTAGTAGATAGATCTTGGCTTGATCATAGATTAGATCTTGATTGTGTGTTCATGCGGTAGAAATTTTTGTTTTCCATGCTACGAACCCCTATAGTGGTATCGCACCGTGTCTATATGTAGATCTGTTTGCAGAGTAGAACACAATGGTCATTGTGGGCGTTGATGCTTTATTGTCGATTGCTTCTTGTGTACTTTGCATCTTGCGGTATGTTGGGATGAAGCGTCTGCTAACCTTACATGACATCGTTCATGAGACTTGCTCCACGCTTGACATGCAACTTGTATTGCATAAGTGGCTTTGCGGGTGCCTGTTTCTCCTAGCATAGTTAAGATCCAATTTACAACGGGTGATTAACAATACTAGTATCAATGTTGTGGTTCTTGTTCCTAAGTTAGAACGACACTTATTGAAAGCCCCAAACCACGTAAAATACGCAAACAAAGTAGAGGCGTCTAACTTTGTTTTGCAGGGGTGTGCAGTGATGTGATATGGCCATGATTGTGATTATATATGATGTATGCAATGTTCCTTATTGTAAGTTGGCAACCGGCAGGAGCCATATGGTTGTCTTTAATTTCTGTTAAGACCCGCGTGTCTATTCAAAGTAGTTGTAATAGTTGAAGCCGGTGGACGACAACCATGGAGAAGCATCATTGACCTTGATGCAATGCCGATGATGATGGAGATCATGTTCGTGCTTGAAGATGGAGATCGGAAGCACAAAGAAGAAAGGCCATATCATATCACATATTATGAATTGCATGTGATGTTAATCCTTTTATGCATCTTGTATTGCTTAGTAGACGACGGTAGCATTATAAGATGATCCCTCATGCACATGAATTTCAAGTCATAAAGTGTTCACCCTTAGTTAGCACCGTTGCTAAAGCTTGTTGTTTCGAAGCACCACATGATGATCGGGTGTGTTAGATTCCGCAAGTGTATACAACGTGAGCAAGCCAGATTTGCTCATGCGGAAGCTAAGGTTGATCTTGACGAGCCTAGCATGTACATACATGGTCTCGGAACACGGATCACCGAAAGGTAAAGCATGAGTCATATAGTAGATATGATGACCATGTTGATTGTTCGCCATTGAAGATACATCAACTCTCGTGATGATCGGTTTTGATGTGGTGGATTTGGTTCGTGTGATCACTAAAACAATGTGAGGGATATTGTTTTGAGTGGGAGTTTAACAGAAATATGATTAAAAGTTGAACACTATTTATCATAAATTAAATCAAAGTGAATTTGCATAGTTGTTGTAGTCATTGGCATCCGTTTACCACCTTGCGCTTAGTTATAATTGAGATGATAGAACTATAGAATTCTGGTTAGTTACTTTACGAACTGGTATCGTACTGTTTTAAAGTGTTAATCTAAAGTTTCAAAAGTACTATTGCAAACTTTCAGTAAGTTCCGGTTACTCCATGAAGTTTAATAATTGGTATTAAAACAAAAGTGACAATTCCAAGAGTTAGTGTATGAGTATCATGTTTGTTTCCATGATTCTTGATATTCAAAGGATTGTCTTAATATCAAGGTTATCTAGGATCTGAAATAGTTGTTTCAGAAACCATGATGTGTGGAAGATATTGTGATATCTGAAATGAAGTTTTGGTTGCAACATGATAGAGTATAATATGACAAAAGTCATGTTCTCATATTTGATGAGAATTTGCAGAAGGTTGGAGACACTAGTTGTCCTAATCCTCCAAAAGGTTTTGGAGAGCAACATTATACTTGCAATTCACCGTTACAAGCTAAAAGTAGTTTAATCATGGATAATACCATGATGAGGGTGAATATTTGATGTAGGTAAAATGTTTACTACACCAAGAGATTACTAAAGAAAGGAATTTGAAAGAACACCAAATATTTGATAATGGTGATCTACTTCAAAGTGCAAGTCCAAAGACATTGGTATTTAACTATACACGCTTTGGACTATGTGTCATATGTATGACTCCACTATTGATGTTGATAGATTCTTTCAAATGTAGAAAGAAATCTTGAAGAGAATCTCATAAATATATGGCAGAAAAGAAAAGACTAGAATTGTTCAGTTTAAGTATATAGATGATATACATGTTATGGCTATATTCTTTGCTTATTAAACAATGTGGTTCTTAAGTATTTGATACCGAATTCGTTGGTGTGAATCGTCATACAAAACAACACAATTCATGAACTACAATGGCCTAAGTAACTAGCAAAAGAATATGTGATGATGTTCATTGAGAACAAATAAAGGGTTATTGTGTTACTCGTTAAACATCAAAGCTTGCCTTCAAGATTTGTTTTATCAGGTATTATGAGAACAAAAGGGTTGTTCAAATAATTGTCGTAATCCATAAAATATGGATGATTCACAAATCTCGTTGGAGAAATCACATCCATAAAACTAGTGCTAAATATGTCGAAAGACAAATTGATTGAAAGATCACTTAGAAAGTGACATCGCCGTTTAAATTATATTGGAAAGAAAACATGAAGAAACTCCATGTGGATGGAATTTTGAAGTCTTTTGATTTTTGATCAAATGACGCTTGTGAAACTTTCCTAGAGATAATTAAAACTTTGTTCATAGGCCAAAAGGGAACGAATGACTAGCTTATTGGAACTTGTACACATTGTTGTACGAAATCCATTATGTGTAGTCAAGAGCGATGGATTTCAACTTCATATGCTTTCTCCAAAAATTTGAGTGAATATATGAATATTTACTTAATAAGGATGAAGTGTGAAATATTTGAAAAATTCAAAGACTTTCAACATGAAGTGCAAAATCATTGTAACAAGAATATAAATAGTTTATGATAAGATCATAAAGGAAGATATTTGAGTTACAAGTTTAGCATAATACCTAAGATTTAAGGAATCGTTCCATGGATTTGCATTTTCCCGAAACACCATAAGAGTATGGAGCGTTCGAGATATGTAATTAAACCTTGTTTGACATGGGAAGATCAAAGGTGTAATTCATAAAACTGTCAATATATTTTAAAGATTAAAAGCTTTAGAAACTACCGTTTTTCCACTGAAAAGAGCTTCATCATAATCCGTTGAAATGACACATATAAAGTTATGGTTTGGGATAAAACCCAAGTTGTCCTTTCTTAAAACATTGGTATGCTATGCATAAGAAAGATGTTTGCAACCAAAGTCGTATGAACCTGTCTTTGTATGTTATTTCGAATAACTGTTCCTCCATAACATCGGAGACAAAAGTGTTTGTCACTTAGAACGTCAAGTTTCTTTGAGAAGGAATTTTTCGTGAAAAGTTAAGTGGGAGGACAAAAGAACTTTGATAAGGTTAAAAGAACCTTAGCTATATGTGCAGAGTTGCGCAGCACCGAAAAGTTTTCCGGAGGCAGCGATAATGCTCATGGCTCACGTGCCTTAAAGGTTGTGGTCACGGAGATCTAAGTTCCTATTGAAACAAGTAGGTCGGGTAAACAATCAAATACCAAGATTTGAGAGTTAAATAATTATTTGACAATAATGATCCGACTACATGCAAAGAAGCGATGATGGGCCCTGACTCCGTATAATGGCTTGAAGCCATAAAATCCGTGATAGTTCCATACAAGAAAAATCAAGTTTTGAACTTGAAGGACCCTCAAGATGTTGGAGATATGCCCAAGAGGCAATAATAAAGTGGTTATTATCATATCTTCACACTTATGATAAATGTTTACATACCATGCTATAATTGTATTAACCGGAAACATTAATACTTGTGTGATTTGTAAACTAAAATAAGAGTCCCTAGTAAAGCCTCTTGTTAAACTAGCTTGTTGGTTAATATATGATCATGGTTTCCTGATCATGAACATAGAGATGTTATTAACAAAAGGATCATATCATTAGGAGAATGATGTGATGGACATACTCCTATAGATAAGCGTAGCATAAAGATCAAGTCATTTCAATAGTTCAATTGCTATATGCTTTCTGATACATAGTAACCTAATTCCTTCGACCATGAGATCATGCCTATCACCTTTTCTGGATGGATGCTTTGATGTCATCAAACACCACACCGTAACAGGGTGGCTATAAAGGTGGCATTGAGTGTTCAGAAAGTATTGGTTGAAACACATGGATCAAGAGTGGGATTTGTCCATCCATATGACGGATAGATATACTCTAGGCCCTCTCGGTGAAATGTCATCCAATTAGATTGCAAGCATGTGACTGGCTCACAAGGGATCACATATCACGGGAACGAGAAAAGAGTACTTATCGATGTGAGGTTGAACTAGGTATGCGAGAGATACCGCGATCATAACCTCGGATAAGTAAACTATCGTGAGACAAAGGAAATTGGTATCGTATGTAAGTGGTTCATTCGATCGCAAAGTAATCGTAGAAATATGTGGGAGCCATATGAATTTCCAGATTCCTCTATTGGTTATTGTTCGGAGAAGTGTCTCGATCATGTCCGCATAATTCACGAACCGTAGGGAGACACACTTAAGGATTCGACGTTGTTTGAGTAGTTATGGTATTATGAGAAAGAGACCGAATGTTGTTCGGAGTCTCGGATGGGATCCGGGATATCACGAGGTGATCCGGAATGGTCCGGAGAATAAGATTCATATAAGGAAAGTCCCGTTTCGGAGTTCGGGAATGATTCCGGTGTTTTCATCGGGAATGTTCTAGAAGGTTCCGGAATGTCCGGCACTCCGGGGGGGGAGGGGTACATGAATGTTTCATTACATATTGGAATGATTGCATCATGTACTAAGTGTTCTCACTGTTCCAAATGAAGGATTAAATTGAATCCTAAACTGAAAAGTCAAATAGCAAGTTTGAAAAGTCAAACGGCTAAAACAGGAAAGAGAGGGAAAGAGGAAAGAGGGGGCAAACCGAGTTGGGAGGAATCCTCCTCCAGCCGGCGCCTCCACCAAGACGAGTTGGGGAGGGACTCCCCTCCCTCCCCTTGGCCGCCGGCCCCCTCCACCTATAAAAGGAGGGGCAGGGACCCCTCCTCTAGACACACAAGTTCATATCCTCTAAATCTAAACCCTAGCCACAACCTCCGGTTTAGAGCCGTTTTGGTTTAGAGCTTCTAATTGCCCTAGCCTTCGGTTTAGAGCCTTCTAATTGGTGTGTCTAAACCCTAGACCACTAATAGCTCTCTCATACTCCACCATACTCGCTCCGGCTTAAGGCGAAGCCCTGCGGGATCTCCCCTCTACTTCCGGTACCACACCGTTGTGCTGCCGGAATCGCGAGGAGAGTGCTACAACCTCCGCCTCTTGGAACAAGGGAGAGGAAGGTCTTCGTCAGTACCGAACGTGTGACCGACTACGGAAGCGTTGCGGAGCAGGTCTTGGGAAGGATCGTCTACGCGATCTTGAGATCGGCAAGTGTACGACTACATCACCCACGAGAATCTGCTCTCGTTAACCGCTTTGGAATCTTCGAGGGTGAGTTCCTCTATCGATTCGTTGCTACAATCTATTAGATAGATCTTGGCTTGTTTGTGTGCATGCGGTAGAAAATTTTTGTTTTCCATGCTACGAACCCCTACACAAGAAAGGTGTAAGACCTTACAGTTGTGTTTGGATCTATAAAGAAATAAGACATGGATGTTTCACATCTATGAAATAGTCGACATGTTGGGAAAGTATTCACAACAATGTTCAAAGGTTGTATATGACAAGATTTGATCTTTCATAGCGATATTTAGTCTAGACGGATTAATATAGCAACCACTACATATAATTTTGTTATATGGTAGTTGAATAAACAAAACAAGTTCTTCTAATAGAATTGTTACCTAGGACATGTGCATAACACGGTCCATAGGGTTTTGTTAATTCAAAGGATGCTAAAAAGCATATGCAAACTTCAATGGTTGAAGTAAGCATCGCGGAGTTGGAATCTTCACAATGATGAAATTGTTAAAAGAGTTTAAATTCATCAGAGACAATGAAGATGCTTGCATTTGCAAGAAATTAAGTGGGAGTGCTAAGACATGTTTATAATACATTATGTGGAAGACATATTGTTGATTGGAAATGATGTATATTTTATTAACACATATTAAGAATTTCATCCCGATGAAATACTTAGGCAAAACCAAATATTTGGCATCAATACGCTAATATGGTTGTGCCGAAGTACATAGATGATGTATTGAATGAGTTCAATATAGAAAGTACAAGAAAGGTTCTTGTCACACAGAAAAGATTGAATGAGTTCAATATTGATGATATATTCAAGTGTAATGACACTCGGTAAGTGAAACAAAGATTCAAGTATAGATTGATACTTGATGTATGAAATCACAAAGAGTATTTATATCAATCATCTTTGTGATGTGTACAAATCCAGATATGTCCTATGCTCTAAATGTTATGAGCATATACCAGAATGATTCATAAGATGATCATTGGACAATAGTAAGGATATTCTTATGATCTTTTGGAAGAACTAAGAAAATATTGTTTGTAGAAGTGACAAATAGATGGTTAGTTCATTGTAAAAGTACCACATTGATACTAGTTTTGTCACAAAGTACAAATTAAGTTTATCTCAATCTAAACTAAGGGTGGCACAATATAATGGAAAGTAAGTTCCATAATGGATTTGGATGAGTTCCAAAGTTAAAGACATTGTGACAGATACTACAACAAAAGGCTAAGTGTATGACTGCTATTTTAGCAGGAAAAGAGGGCATTTGTGTCAAGTAGTTTGTTATCAAACTAGGTGTAGTTCACAGTGGGATAATACTATGAAAATATATTGTACGACAATATTTTTTAACCCCAAAGAACTAAAGGTCACACCAACGGACCAAATTTGTACGAAGCCATCTCATTAGAGAATGAGTGATGCGTAGAGACGCAAAGACATGCAATTACACACGGACCTAGAAGTGTCTGATCCGAGATCGATTGACCACTAGCAATCGTGTACATACGACCTTGAAAGCCATAGGTGTTGAATACACAAAGGTTTGAAACTAGATTATTGACTCTAGTGCAAGTGGGAGACTGTTGGAGATATGCCCAAGAGGCAATAATAAAGTGGTTATTATCATATCTTCATACTTATGATAAATGTTTACATACCATGCTATAATTGTATTAACCGGAAACATTAATACATGTGTAATTTGTAAACATAAAAGAGTCCCTAGTAAAGCCTCTTGTTAAACTAGCTTGTTGGTTAATATATGATCATGGTTTCCTGATCATGAACATAGAGATGTTATTGACAACAGGGTCATATCATTAGGAGAATGATGTGATGGACATACTCCTATAGATAAGCGTAGCATAAAGATCAAGTCATTTAATATAGTTCATTTGCTATAAGCTTTCTGATACATAGTAACCTAATTCCTTCGACCATGAGATCATGTTAATCACCATCACCGGAAGGATGCTTTGATGACATCAAACACCACACCGTAACTAGGTGGCTATAAAGGTGGCATTGAGTGTTCGGAAAGTATGTGTTGAGGCACATGGATCAAGAGTGGGATTTGTCCATCCATATGACGGATAGATATACTCTGGGCCCTCTCGGTGGAATGTCATCCAATTAGCTTACAAGCATGTGACTGGCTCACAAGGGATCACATACCACGGGAACAAGAAAAGAGTACTTATCGGTAACGAGGTTGAACTAGGTATGCAGAGATACCGACGATCATAACCTCGGATAAGTAAACTATCGTGAGACAAAGGGAAATTGGTATCGTATGTAAGTGGTTCATTCGATCGCAAAGTAATCGTAGAAATATGTGGGAGCCATATGAATTTCCAGATTCCTCTATTGGTTATTGATCGGAGAAGTGTCTCGATCATGTCCGCATAATTCACGAACCGTAGGGAGACACACTTAAGGATTCGATGTTGTTGAGTAGTTATGGAATGATGAGTAAGAGACCGAATGTTGTTCGGAGTCTTGGATGGGATCCGAGATATCACGAGGAGATCCGGAATGGTCCGGATAATAAGATTCATATAAGGAAAGTCCTGTTTCGGAGATAGGGAATGATTCCGGTGTTTTCATCGGGAATGTTCTAGAAGGTTCCGGAATGTCCGGCACTCCGGAGGGGAAGTGGTACATGAATGTGTTATTACAAGTTGGAATGATTGCATCATGTACTAGGTGTCATCGCTGTCCAAAATAAAGGGTTTATTCAAATCCTAGTTTGAAAAGTCAAACGGCTAGTTTGAAAAGTCAAACGGCAGTTTTTGGAAAGAGGAGGAGAGGTGGAAACCGAGTTGGGGAGGAGTTCCCTCCTCCAACCGGCGGCCCACCTCCAAGCCGAGTTGGGGAGGGACTCCCCTCCCCTTGGCCGCACCTCCCACCTATAAAGGGAGGGGCAGGGCTGCCCCTCCTAGCACACAAAAGTTGCCTCCCTCTAAACCTAAACCCTAGCCACAGCCTAGGGATTTCTACCAAGCCGCCAAGTTAGAGCTTCTAATTGCCCTAGCCGCTGGTTTAGCCCCTTTCTAATTGGTGTGTCTAAACCCTAGATCACCAAGGCTCTCTCATAGTCCATCATACTCGCTCCGGCTTAAGGCGAAGCCCTGCGAGATCTCCCCTCTACTTCCGGTACCACGCCGTCGTGCTGCCGGAATCGCGAGGAGAGTGCTACAACCTCCATTTTCTTTGGAACAAGGGAGAGGAAAGTCTTCATCGAAAATCGAGCGTGTGACCGATCATGCGAAGCGCTGCGGAGCGGCGCGGAAGGATCGTCTGCGATCTTGAGATCGGGAGTATACGACTACATCATCCACGAGAATCTGCTCTCGTTAAACGCTTTGGATCTTCGAGGGTTAGTACTCTATTGACTCGTTGCTACAATCTAGTAGATAGATCTTGGCTTGATCATAGATTAGATCTTGATTGTGTGTTCATGCGGTAGAAATTTTTTGTTTTCCATGCTACGAACCCCTACAGAACTATGGTTTTGTGGCAGTAGATTGATCTATCACTCTCTTGTACTATCAATATATTAAAACCATATGAGGTTCCCTACATGCTTATGGTTATATATGTAATTCCCTTATGGTGGGTATTTTGTTTTATGCTATGAGTATACGAGATTGCAATTTTCAGTATGTGTTTCATGCATTTCTAGATGCATATTACTACTTGGTCCATGTATACAAGATCTGACCAAACTAGTATGCGAGGACCCATGTGGGGGAACATGTATGTTAGTTGGAGTAATTGATAGTATCAATTGGATAGTGACAAAAAATTCAAGATCTGCTATGATTTTTCTCTTTCCGTTGTTACCTCACAATCAATGGCGGACCATCATGGAGACCAAACTGGGCCATGCCCCCCCCCCAACATTGGTGAAATGTTTCTAATTAGTAGTGTTATTAAGACAAAATTAATGAGAATTAGGAATAATTATAGCTATTAAGTGGTTTAATCAGCATCTTGGCCCCTCCTTGATTTTGCTCCAAGGTTCGCCACGGCTCACAATGGATAAATATATATACATGTGTTATTATCATCTAGTGATATCAAAGGTGAGCTCTTTTTGTCAGGTATAGCATATTTTTTATTCAACATCATGTCAAAGTGCCAAATGCAATACTCCGTTTATCTTAAAACTAGTATGTAGAGTTTTCTCTTACTATAGGAGTCTTAGAAAGATCTGTTGCATCATCTTTATTATAGAACATGATGCACATATAAATGTGTATCAAACAATATATAGGAACTTGGATCAAATATCTTATTTTATGGAGATATTTTCCATGATAGCATTTTTTGAGAGAGTACATGAGTGAACCCATAAACCCTGGTATATTTTTAATGATAAGAAACACCTTTTACTTGCATTTAGATCATCTTTTATTCTATGCATTTATTTAATTCAAAAATACAAAAATACTTTTATCTCTTGCATTCATAGTTTTCACATCATATTTATCACTTCCATTAATACTTCACTTAGTTTTATCATTGCATAGAGTTATGTATTATTTTTATTTTATTTTATTTTCAGTTCACTCACATGTCATTAAGAAACAGTAAAACTAAGCTACTTAGAACCTCCCACAGTGATTTGGCGTTCAGAACCATAGGATCGGCCCATCCAATGCTCCAGATCATCCCAGTAATCCCAAACCATCGGTAATCTCGCTTACTTCGTCAAAACACGGTTACCTGGCCTCGTTCGCCGTTTCTGGTCGATAGTATCAGCCAACGAATATGTCTGGGCTGCTACTCCGCAGATCTACTTGAATGCTCTGACCTTAAATGGACTTACAATCTGTTAAACGGGCCGCCGGGTGGATACACGACGTCGCATATTTGTCTCCTCTCTCCCGTTGCTACCAGTCCAACGTCCGGTAGTCTCCTCTTTTATTTCTGCAGGTTTCGTTCAGTCCGATTTGAAACTGTTGTTGGTGCCGTGATTAGTCATTCGTGTTGATAAATCCTGACCGTGTCCCTCCGTAATAGTGGTGATAAGCTCGGTCCGTACTGCTTTATACTTCAATTTCCGTTTGCCTCATGTTTTTATGGGAGGCGGCGGATACATCCCTATATATCTTCGCTTCCATCTCCTTCACCCTTCAAAGCCCAGACCTGGCCATTCTTTGAAGCGCCCCTGCCCAACTCCTTTTATGCATCCTATTCTTGAAATGTCGATGTGCTAATATTTCTTGTAGGTTCTGTTGGAGGAAGAGAATAGAAAAAATTTCTTGATTTCTTTGTCAAGATCTCTTCTTTATTCATGACTACATTTTCTCAAGAGTTATTTATTGTAATTTATCATGTGTAGTTTCTTTCCATGTAGATGGAAAAAAATGAATTAGCGTCAATCAACCTGCTATCAGCTATAGAAAAATTACTATGGACAAAGAGATGAAAAAGCGTCTACGGACGAAATCAGGTTTGCTTCTTCTCACTTATGTGCATTTTCCCTATACAATATTAGCATATAGTATAATCATATGTGTTTCTTGTTTCTAATTATTATTATTATTTGGTATATGATTCAGAGTTTTTGATGAATCCAGTTTTCCACACCTGTGCAAAAATAACAACTAAACCCTAAACCCTAAACTCGGAATGGAAATGTTGTACTCCATGCTAGAAGTAAAAGAGGAAAGGTAAAGATATTATGCTTGCCATCTTCCACCACCCCTCTTGCCTTTTTTCGAATTGAAGAGCTCACCTCCCTGATGTCATTGAAACAAATAAACACTAATATGTCTACCTAAGGAGGTTGAGGAAACAGTTGCCAAAACAAAAAGAAAACTTTAGACAATCATCACCACCTGACCTCAAAACCCAAGAACTAGGGCTAGAGTATATTACCAGAACATGTAACTTCAGGACATTGCAACAGCCATCCCTCTTCATATGGAATTGGAGTGGCATCATGACCACAACCTCGTGGTAGGGCATTGGCAAAGGTGGTCTGTGGCAAAGCATAGTTGTCAAACATGCTGCAAACTATGATTACAAGAAAGGCGTGGTCAGTGGTGGCGGTCACTTGCCATATGCATGTATGGTTTCTCCCTCTCTCGATGGATGATCATTCCAATTCTATATTTTGATCTGTTATTAGATATACGTTTATTCAACTGCATATGTTAGATGAACATTATTTAATCTCACGTGCATCTATTTCTTAGCATTTCCTCTTAATTTATATTTGTTCCAAATGCATAGGATGGTAGACTGTAACACCCTGCCTTCTCCGGACGAGTGGCTGTAACTTCTGGCAGCTCAATAGGATCTCTAAATTAGCCTCACAGACCAACACTAGTCTTTTCTCCGCACTTTGCCCTCACTCGTGCGCATCCGGTATCCACTTTTCGGTCGGTCACCCATCCTCAAATTGCTCCAGGCCAAGTACGCTTAACCTCAGAGTTCTAACTTCTGGAAAAGAAGTTATAACTTGTTGATATGGGTATCCTATCAATCCTATTAAGCCATGTGCCAGGGTCTCACACAGACAGGGAACAATGCGGTTGTGTTGACTCCATGTATTGGGATGTGAACAAGGTGTTTGGCAAAATCTCAGGGATACACTAAAAAGGGTACACCTATGAGCAATGAGGTTGTGCTGACTTCATGTATTAGAATCATCGATTTGATGTACATCAGATTTGTTGGATACCGATGAAATGCTAATTTTCTTTATTATATTGATGACATTTACACTATTTTGTGACATCACTTGAGTTGAATATGTTTCAACTTGTGTAGCTAATGCACGATATTTACATTAATAATAGAAAAGGTACAAGAAATATGAATATGGTAAAGGCATTAGAAAGATTTATTTTGACATCAAGCAATGCATAAGTAGATATATGAAGTTCATGTTGAAGTGGAAGCACATGTTGATAAAGTGAAGATATTCGTTCACTTCCACACACTCACTGGTCGACAAAAGGGAGAACTTCTCCACTTTCACGATGTTGATATTTAAAAATAATAAACATAAATCTCCATATGTGCTGACAGTCACAAGATGAACTATAGTTCTTGTCTTAATTGGTTTTATTTTCACTTTGTCTTTTGCCGAAAATGAGTCTTTGAACAAATATGCTCCACCATCTACATGGAGAAATTGTAATTGAAATTGAAAAGGCTCAATTTGTATCATAATCTTATACTGCTTCGCTTTTTCAAAGACTTCTGTCACAACTTTCTCATAATGGACGGGCGCGGCAAAGCGTGACTAACTAGTCTAGTTTGCTTGACAACCACTTGGAGTTGGAGACACAATATAAGGTATCTTGTTTTGCATATTGCTAGAAGAGGATGATGAAAGGGATTCTAATATTTCCTAAGAGTTCGATATTAAACTCCGAGTCACCCTTATGGAGAAAACATTCTTGTTACATAACTTCGTGTTTAGAGTACCAATAAATTGGTGTCCACGTCGATTGGTGCCATCATATGGTCTTAAAGTGCAAGGAGCGTAGTCCAGCCATGGCCATGATCGATGACAAGGGTATATGTACTTAAGTAGCACTTTTATTATTGATATGCGTGGTGAACTTGAGTAGTAACGTTTCGGGTGAACTATTCCCTTATATATGCATGCTATTATATCTGCTTGCCTCTACTTTACTTGCTTGTTTACGTGTACTATTGGTGTCCTTTTGTTCCGCACAAATGGGCTAGTAACTTCACCTCTACAAGAAGATCTTACCACACCGTACGTCTTGCACATAACCAAACACATGTACGTTGCGGGAGTAAATTAGAGTTGTGGAAAGTTTCAGTGATTTTGGCTATCCGCGTATCTCGTAAAGCAGAGCGCCACCATTTTTTTTTTGAACGGTAAAGGGGTCGAAGACCCCAGAAGCTGCTCATTTATCCAAGCGGTGGGTACATTTTACAGAAAAGCACCTAGAGAAGGCGCAAGGTAAAAGCAGTACTTGCAACATTGCAAAGAAACCCCTGAAACTATCAGTAAAAAAGCAATCGGGTCCCCGGGTTTCTTCTCCACCGCAACCGACGACGAGCTTCTTCCATTGGACTCCATGGCGCCGCCGGGGACGAACCACTTGGCAGCACCTAGGAGGGAAACCCGACGAGAAGCTCCATACAGGGCCTCCGTCATGGAGGTTGGAGATTGCGCAGACACGGCGCAAAAACGGTCGCCCTTCGACCAGAGCAGGCAACAGCTCCATAGTTGAGCCACTGCGATTTTGCCTCAGAGGGAGCAGCTTGAGGAGAAGCAGAAAAAGTTGATGAAGGATCGCCGTCCACTGGAGACCACCACCTCGATGACTCCAAGCAGATAGGTCACCCTCCATCCACCAGCACCGCTTCTCCAGAACGACGATCTTCCCCGCAGGGGAGATCACAATCCATCGATGAGGAGGAAGAAAAGAAGGGCCTTGGACGCCAGACCTACCCTCGCCGCCACGGCCGGCCATAGGGAGCGCATCCACCGCCTTCACAGCACCGCTCCTCCTTGCCACCTCGGCGGCCAGAGCGCCACCGCACCATTACGCCTCCACACCAATGGAACAAAGCGGCTTTATTGACAGAGAGGACCTCTCCACGTCCATCACAACATCCACTTTCGACCACGAGCACCACCGCGAGCAGGGGCGGAGAAGTGTCCAGATCCAGCCGAAGAAATCTGGAGACTTCCTCCCACGGCAACACCAGACACGGCAAAACGCCAAAACCTACACCTACAACCTCTACAAGGACCTACATCTATGCGGCACCAACCTCTCGCCGCCACTCACCGGCTAATCCAGCGAGGAGGCATGAGAGGGGCCAGGAGGAGAAGGGACTCTCAAGGAAAGTTGCCTCTCGTTTAAATGCGAGGGGTGCGTGTGTAGGAGTAGGATAATATGCTGCTGCAAACTATCCAGGCGCCACCATATGGTAACCTGGGAGGACTTATAGAGCCATCAGACGGTGACACAAGAGAGAGTGTAAAGAATAGGAGACCAAGGAAACCATTCGGCCGAAGTCGAATAAGCTCCACGCAAGATGATGACTTCAACGTGCTGCACCGGATGGAACCTAAACACCTCGGCAACGCCTCCAAGTGGGTAATGACACGACGCCACCGCCACCGGCCTGCAACAATGGTCTAGGGTTTTCACCGGAACCCAATCATAAGGAGGATATTCGAAGAACGCCTCCAAAAGGGTAATGACACCCAAAGGCATCACCGTCATTGGTGCCAAATCGCGGATCTTTCTCTCATATCCTCACCCGTGTCATCGAAGATACCAAGGTACCATCCAAAGAGTTGCCTAGCCTGCATGAGGCCTCCAGATCTTGGCTAGAGAGTTGCCGTCGCAAAAGCCACATTGACACCTGGACTAGCCCGATTTCTTGCAGAGCTTGAATGAAAGAAAATAATAATCCATGTAAACCTCGACTAAGAGTGATGTTTAAACTCATCGACCATGTTTGCTCGGGATGATATATGTTTATTGGCCATTCGTGCATCTAGGCGGTTTTCCACACATTTGATCGAAACTTTTTCAAACTTTTGCTATGTATATTAATAGCTAGCATGCCCGCCCGGTGAAAACACAGTCGTAAACCAAATCCTATGGCTCCCCAACCAAAGCATCCTACGGCCATCAAGACGCCCACTATGGGGAATTTGTTGACAAGCTAGTCCCAGCTCATGGACTAAGGCCCAGTTCTTTTGGCGGCTTCTTCCAGAAGCTGCCCTACCCCCAGTTTTCTGGAAAAGCCGGTTCAAAAAATTTATAAGGCTTCCAAATTTGTTTAGACTTAACTATTTTGAAAGCCTCACAATTTTTTTTAGACCGGCTTCTCCACAAAGCTGGGAGAGGGCGGCTTCTCGAAAAAGCCCCCAAAAGAACTGGGTCTACTATGGTGGATTCATGGGCATCCGTCCTATAGTTTAAGTAATAATAAAGGCGTGTTTGGCAGCCCGAGTCAGCTCAGCTATTTCCATCTTAATTGAGATATTTGCAAATTTTGTTGTTTGTTAGCCTGACTCGACAGAGTGGGCTGTGCCTAGTTCACCCAAAAAATGCCCCTCATCCCTGCCCGAGAGAGAAGCTCTATTCAAGTTTCCCAACTCGGCAGGGCTAGACTCGCCCGAGAAACCAGCCCCACGTCCCCGCACCGCAACGTCGCGTGTAGGGGTCTCAGACCCGCGGCCTCATTTCCCCCCCAAGCCCGTCTCTCTCACCTCTCTCTCCGAAAACTGTCGCCACCGGCCTCCGCCTCCTCGACGTCGGGATTCGCCGCCGTCACCTCGACACTGGGGCACCACGGCCCGCGGCCAGCGCCGCCACCTCCACGTCCAGCCCGAGCGCGGCCACCGCCTCCACGGCCAGCCCCTGGACGGCCCGCCCTTCACAGCGCGAAGGCTGCCACTGCTCGTCGTGCATACCACCTCGTCGCCATGAGCCCTGCCCGACGAGCAACTCGCCGTCCCAACCCCGATCTTCACCGCAGCTCGTCGTCCTGCCTCGATTCCCACCGGCGGCGGCGCCCAGAGTCAACATTTCCAGCCACCAGCACCACACACGAGAGGACTGGATTGATTTTTTTATTCAGGGTGTTGTGTGTAAAATGTTGGACTTGTTTACAATTTAATTTCTGGTAAAAGGTCCTATGTAGTAAGCAGATCTAACTTAGATCTCAATGTATACAAGCTACCAAAAAACATCTAGACACAACATGGACGAACACACACGAGTCACCAAACAGGTGACAAGATCTCGATAAAGCTTGTATGAGGTAAGAATATCTTAGATGAGAACGTCATTCTCTGATGATCCGACCTACCAAACACATCCGAAATGTACCGAGTCCCGTGAGGATGGTGCGATGTCTGGAACATACAAACCCCACCGTCTGATCTACAACTCGATCCCTCTTTTTAGAGCGACCAGGAAAACTTTACTGGTTTCGTAGAGTTTATTATTAATGTCCTGACTTCGTCTCTTGGTTTGGCGATGCATGCAACAAGCAACAAATCTAGCACCTGGTTGGGGGAGTGGATATACAAACCCAACACCTGAGTTCAAATCCTTACATAAGCGAATTAAGGTTCCTATATACTTGAGGACCAGGCTTTCGTGGTATTCATGCAATTTATCTTGAGGACCAGTCTTGGTGTTTAACCAAGTTTATGTATGGTTCGCAGCATAGAAAACAAAAAATTTCCTACGATGGGAACAACTAAGTACCAAGATCTATCTACTAGATACAAGCAACGGGTGGATATACATCCATAGAATACATACCCTCGAAGACCGAATAGCGTTAACGAGGTTGTACTCGTGGATGATGTAGACGAACGCTTGCCGATCTCAAGATCGTGATGAAGTCCATCTGGTCCAGCCGGTCCAGCACGATCAAGTCCAGCACCTCAAAGCAGTGGTGCATCCGTGATCGCACACACGTACGGGTACCCCGACAACCTCCGCGCCCTCGCTCCAGCGAAGCAGCGGAAGCAACAAATCCTTCCAGAAAAAGCCACCGGGAACATGTATCTCGCTGATCCGAGACCATGGGGAAATTCTAAAGGGGGGAGAGAGATCCTTCGCGAGGAGGTGTGAGTGAGAGAGAGGGAGGGGGACTCCTTTTATAGGGAGAGGGGGGCACCCAAGGGGCCATGCGCCCAGCCATGGGGCTGCCCCCACTTCTTCCACATTCATGTGGGTGGACACTCCACTCACAAAATGGCCCTTCAATTTTCTCCACTCAAAAACCCACTCAAATTCCCATTAAATTTCCACCAAATTTAATGCAAACTCTCATTAAATAAAACTCTTTTATTTTATTCAGAATTTTGTCAATTACTTTAATGACAAACATTCACAAATAACCCCTTGCTAGAATTCTATTTCACATGCAGAACCAGTTTCAGCAATTTCAACCGAAACAGTTCTGGTGTCTAGTGAAATAAATTCCTCCGCTTTCCTTTTCTTTTTCTGCCATATCATTTGCTCCGAATGGTGTCGGCATCCCTTAAGTGTGTCACCCTACGGTTCGCGAATAATGCGGACATGATCGAGACCCTTCTCCGATCAATAATCAGTAGCGGGACCTGGAGATCCATACTGACTCCCACACATTCAACGATGACTTCGTGATCGTGTGAAACTTTACGCTAGTATCTTAATCCCTTTGTTTCATGATATATTACATGTCCAAGATTCGATCGGTATCTCCATACCTAGTTTGATCTCGTTACCGACATGCACTCTTTTCTCGTTCCCGTGATATAACATTCTAGTGATCAAATCACTTGCTTGCAAGCTAATCAATATGATATCACCGAGAGGGCCCAGAGCATATGTATTCGTCATCGGGATGAACAAATTCCACTCTCGATACATGGGTCTCAACATAACACTTTAGTAGTTCTGAAGCCATCTTTATAATCACCCAGTTACGGTGTGACGTTTGATGTCATCGAGAAACTCTTCCGGTGTTAGTGATTGACATGATCTCATGGTCTAAGGATTAGGATCACTTTGTAAGTTGTTATAGCAATATAAACTCAATGACTTTGATCGTAATGCTATACTTTGGATGAATGTTCATCACATCATTACACTAATGTTGTGACCTCGTTATTAATAACATCCAATGTCCATGATCAGGAAATTTTGATCATCATCTTAATCAACGAGCTAGTTTATAAGAGAGGCATAACTAGGAACTTCCTTTTTGTTTATTAAACACACATGTATTAACGTTTCCGTATTAATACAATTATAGAATGCAAAATAAACATTTATCATAAATAAGGAATACGATAATAACCACTTTATTATTGCCTCTCGGGCATATTCCTTGATCTCCCACTTGCACTAGAGACAATAATCTAGTTTGAAAACTTTGTGTATTGAACACCTATGGCTTTCTGGTGTTCCATATACGCAATTGCAAGTGGTTAACATAATCTACGGATCTGACGCTTTCAGGGCCGTGTGTATTTGCATGTCTTTGCGTCTTCACGCATCACTCATTCTCCAATGAGATGGCATTGTATAAATTTGGTCTTTCGGTGAGACCTTTAGTTCCTTGGGGTTAAAACACGTCGATACTATTGTCATACAATATATCTTTAGTGTTAGCCGTTATGAACACACCTTAGTTTGATAACAAACTACTTGACACAAATTCCCTCCTTTGCTGCTACTATAGCAGTCATATACTTAGCCTTTTGTTGTAGTATTCGTCACAATGTCTTAACTTTGGAATTCATCCAAATCCATCATGGAATCTCCTTTCCATTACATTGTTCCACCCATAGTTTAAATTGAGATAAACTTAATTTGTATCTTGTGACAAACCTAGTATCAATGTAACGCTTTACAATGAACTATTTATAATTGTTTGTGACCTCTACACAAATATATTCTTATTTCTTTCAAAAGATCATAAGAATATCCTCACTATCGTCCAATGATCATTTTATGATTCATTCTGGTATATGCTCATCACACTTCGAGCATAGGACATATCTGGATGTGTACATATCATGGTATGATTGATCAAAACATTCTCGTGATTTCACTCATCAAGTGTCAAAGCACTTGAATCTTGTTTCACTTATCAAGTGTCGATACACTTGAATCTTGATTCAATTCCTTTCCATGCAATAAGAAATGTTTCTTGTCGTTTCTATATTGAACTCCTTCAATATCTCATATATGTACGTTTGGCACAACCATATTGGCGTCACAGTCTATCCACTATAGACATTCACGCTAAATATTCGGGTTTTGCCTAAGTATTTCATCGAAATGAAATTCTTAACCTTTGTCAATAAAAGATACATCATTTCTAATCAACAAGATGTCATCCACATAATGTATTAGAAATATGTCTCAGCGCTCCCACTTAATTTCTTGCAAATGCAAGCATCTTCATCGTCTCCTGATGAAAACTCTTTTTCATCACGGTGAAGATTCCAACTTCGCGATGCTTAATTCAACCATTGAAGTTTGCATGCCCTTTTTAGCATCCTTTGAATTAACAAAACCCTTTGGATCGTGTCATGTACACGTCCTAGGTAACCATTCTATTAGAAGAACTTTGTTTTGTTTATTCATCTACCATATAACAAATTATATGTAGTGGTTTCTAATTTAATCCGTCCAGACTAAATATCGCTATGAAAGATCAAATCTTGTCATAGTCAACTCCTTCAACATTGTCGTAAAATACTTTACCGATATGTCGACTATTTCATAGATGTAAAACATCCATGTCTGTTTCTTTATAGATCCAAATACGACCGATAGGTTTTTACACCTTTCCGGAGGGTCTTCCAAGTTCAAAACTTGATTTATCGTGTATGGAACTATCACCGATTTTATGGCTTCAAGCCATTTGACGGAGTCAGGGCCCATCATCGCTTCTTTGTAGTCGGTTCATCATTGTCAAACAATAATGATTTATTCTCAAATCTCAATCATTTGATTGTTTATCCGACCTTCTTGGTTCAATAGGAACTTTAGACCTCCGTGACCGCAACCTTTGAGGCACATAAGCTATGAGCATTATGGCAGCCTCTAACGATTTCGGCCAAGAACTCAGCACATTTAGCTAAGGTTCGTTAACCTTATCAAAGTTTTATTCTCCTCCCACTTAACATTTATGAAAAATTCCTTATTCAAGAAACTTCACGTTTCAAGCGACAAACCCTTTTGTCCTTGGTGTTATGGAGGAATAACCAATTGTTATTCAAAATAACCTACAAAGACATGCTCATCTGACTTCGGTTGTAAACATCTTACTTATGTTTAGCATACCAAAATTTAAGAAATGACAACTTGGGTTTTACCCCAAACCATAACTTCCATGGTTTCATTTCAACGGATCAAGATGGAGCTCATTTCAGTGTAAAAGCGGTAGTCTCTAAAGCTTTAATCTTTAAAACATAATGGCAGTTTTATCAATAACACCTTTGATCCAACCATGTCAAACAAGGTTTCATTACAAATCTCAAACACTCCATACTCCTATGGTGTTTAGGGAAATGCAAATCTGGGTGTTTTGCTAAACTTGAAACTCAAATAAATCCCTTTATGATAAAATCATAATTCATTTATTTTCTTGTTACACTTGTAACTCAAATAAATCCCTTATGATAAAATCATAAACCATTTATTTTCTTGTCACAATGATTTTCACTTCATCTTGAAAGTCTTTGAACATTTTCAAATATTTCACACTTCTTTCTCATTAAGTGAACATTCACTCAAATTTCCGGAGAAAGTATATGAAGTTGAAACCCATCGCTTACGACTATATATAATGTACTACATGCATCGATATGTATACATTTCAATAATTTAGTCGTTCGTTCTTATTTGGCCTTTGAACGAAGTTTTTAATTATCCCGAGGAAAGTCTCACAAGCGTCCCTTGATCAAATAAAAGACTCCAAAAATCCATGAATATGGAGATTCTTCATGTTTTCTTTCCTATATAATTTAAACAGCGATGTCACTTCATAAGTGATCTTTCAATCATTTGTCTTGCGACATTTTAGCAATAGGCTTTATGGATGTGATTTCTCCAACTAGATTTGTAAATCATCCATCTTATATGGAATATGGTAATTATTTGAACAACCTTTGTTCTCATAATACCTGATTCAAATAACAATTATTAAAACAAATCTTGAAGTCAAGCTTTGATGTCAACGAGAAATACAAACAACGGTTTGTTTGTTTTCGATGAACATCATCACATAATCTCTTGCTAGTTAATTAGGCCATTGTGGTTCATGAATTGCGTCGTTCCGTATGAAATTTCATACCAACCAATTCGGTATCCAATACCCAAGAACCACATTGTTTAACAAGCAAAGAATACAACCATAACATGTATATCATCCATATACCTAAATTGGATATTTCCAATCTTTTATTTTCTGCCAAATATATTTTATAGATTCTCTTTCAGCATTTCCTTTTCCTTTTCCTTTTTAAAAGAATCTATCAACATCAAAAGTGGCGCCATATACATGACACATAGTCCAAAGCGTGTATATTCAAATAATAATACCTTTGGACTTGCACTTTGAAGTAGATCACCATCATCAAAATGATCGGTATTCTTTCAAAATCCATTCTTTAGTAATCTTATAGTGTAGTAAACACTTTACATACATCTTCTATTCATCCTTATCATGATGACTTTCATGATCAAGCTACTGTAGCTTATAAGGAGAATCGTGAGTATAACATTACTTTCCAAAACTCTTTTTGGATGATTAGGATGTCTAGCATCTCCAACCTTCGTAAATTCTCATCCAATATGAGAACACATATTATACTCTATCATATTGCAACCAAAACATTGTTTCAGATATCGTTATATCTGCCACACATGATGGTTTCTGAAACAATTCTTTCAGCTCCTAGATAAACTTGATATTAAAATAATCAAGAATCATGGAGGCAAACATGATACTTAAGATACTAACACTGGAATTGTTACTCTCGATTTAATACCAACTATTAAATTTCAGGGAGTAAATATAATTTTGCTGAAAGTTTGCAATAGGACTTTAAACTTTAGATTGACACTCAACACAATACGATACCAGTTCGTAAAGTATATATCCAGAATTCTATAGTTCTATTATCTCAATTACAACTATGCATAAGGTGGTGAACGAATGACAATGACTACAACAAATTATGAAAATTCACTCTGATTTAATTTATGATAAATTGAGTTCTACTAATCCAAATTAGAAATGAACTCCCACTCAAAAACGACATCCCTCGTGTCTTTTTGGTGATTACATGAACCAAATCCACTACACCAAGTCTGATCATCACGTGAGTCGGTGTAGCTTCAAAGGCGAGCATCAAATGGGCATCATATCTACTATATGACTCATGATTAACCTTTCGGTCCGTGTTCCGAGGCCATGTTTGTACATGCTAGGCTCGCCAAGTAAGAACCTTAGTATTCGCGTGTGTAACTGTCTTACACCCGAGATATGCTCGTGGATTCAAGTACACCCGATCATCACGTGATGCCTTGAAGCGACGAAACATTGTCGGTGCATACTTAAGGAAGACCACATTTTTATCTTGATATCTAAATGAGGGATCATCTTATTATGCTAATAAAATGCCAAACAAGCAATATAAGATGCTATTAAACATCACATGTTTATAAGTGAAATGATATGGTTCCCGCATATGATCTCCATCATGTGCACCGTGGTATGATCTCTATCAAACCTTTATGTGTAAGGCCAAGGTCTATGGAACTTACACGCTATGTGTGTTGTAAGAGTATCATCTCATACTTCTACTTACAACATCACCATATCATAACACTAGCCCAGCAACAATCTAAACTAGATGCCTCTAATTTATCCATTGCAAGTTTTATGTGGCTTAGGGCTTTCGAAGATAGAACCGTTCTTACCTACGAACATGAACCATAACGAGGATAACCAAATTGTTGACAACTCGTTGCAAATTAGATATTGACTATAGTAGGATAGACAGACACCCGCTAGCCACTTATGCAAAACTAGTTGCATGTCAAGCGTGGAACAGGTCTCATGTGCGAGGACATGTAAAGTTTGTCCGGGCCGCTTCATCCCATTATGCCACCAATATCCAAAGTACAACAAAGAAGCAATAAAATGATCATCATCGCCCACATACTTATATGTGTACTACCCGTGCAAAGCATCTACGCATAGATCCGGCTCTGATACCACTGTAGGGTTGCAGCATAGAAAACAAAAAATTTCCTACGATGGGAACAACTAAGTACCAAGATCTATCTACTAGATACAAGCAACGGGTGGATATACATTCATAGAATACATACCCGCGAAGACCGAATAGCGTTAACGAGGTTGTACTCGTGGATGATGTAGACGAACGCTTGCCGATCTCAAGATCGTGATGAAGTCCATCTGGTCCAGCCGGTCCAAAGACGATCAAGTCCAGCACCTCAAAGCAAGGTGCATCCGTGATCACACACACGCACGGGTACCCGATAACCTTCGGCCTCGCCTCCAATGAGGCAGCGGAAGCAACAAATCCTTCCGGAAAAAGCCACCGGAACATGTATCTCACGATCCGAGACCATGGCAAAATTCTAAAGGGGGAGAGAGATCCTTCAGGAGGTGTGTGAGTGAGAGAGAGGAGGGGCTCCTTTTATAGGGAGAGGGGGGCACCCAAGGGGCCATGCGCCCAGCCATGGGGCTGCCCCCACCTCTTCCACATTCATGTGGGTGGACACTCCACTCACAAAAATGCCTTTCAATTTCCTCCACTAAAAAACCCACTCAAATTCCCATTAAATTTCCACCAAATTTAATGCAAACTCTCATTAAATAAAACTCTTTTATTTTATTCAGAATTTTTTCAATTACTTTAATGACAAACATTCACAAATAACCCCTTGCTAGAATTCTATTTCACATGCGTAACCAGTTTGAGCAATTTCAACCGAAAGCAGTTCCTTGTCTAGTGAAATAAATTCTGCGCTTTCTTTTCTTTTTTACGGCATATCATTTGTTCAATGGTGTCGAATCCCTTAAGTGTGTCACCCTACGGTTCATGAATAATGCGTACATGATCGAGACCCTTCTCCGATCAATAATCGAAGCGGGACACGAGATCCATATTGACTCCCACACATTCAACGATGACTTCTGTGATCGTGTGAACATTTTACGCTAGTATCTTAATCCCTTTGTTTCACGATATATTACATGTCCGAGATTCGATCATCGGTATCTCCATACCTAGTTTGATCTCGTTACCGACATGCACTCTTTTCTCGTTCCCGTGATGTAACATTCTAGTGATCAAATCACTTGCTTGCAAGCTAATCAATGTGATATCACCGAGAGGGCCCAGAGCATATCTATCTGTCATCGGGATGAACAAATTCCACTCTCGATCCATGGGTCTCAACATAACACTTTAGTAGTTCTAAAGCCATCTTTTTAATCACCTAGTTACGGTGTGACGTTTGATGTCATCGAGAAACTCTTCCGGTGTTAGTGATTGACATGATCTCATGGTATAAGGATTAGGATCACTTCGTAAGTTGTTATAGCAATATAAACTCAATGACTTTGATCGTAATGCTATACTTCGGATGAATGTTCATCACATCATTACACTAATGTTGTGACCTCATTATTAACAACATCCAATGTCCATGATCAGGAAACTTTGATCATCATCTTAATCAACGAGCTAGTTTATAAGAGAGGCATAACTAGGAACTTCCTTTTTGTTTATTAAACACACATGTATTAACGTTTATGTATTAATACAATTATAGCATGCAAAATAAACATTTATCATAAATAAGGAATACGATAATAACCACTTTAATATTGCCTCTCGGGTATATTCCCTTCAGTTTAAAAATCCTGGTACTCATGCTTAATGGCTGTGTGCATCCCTAGTTGGTGCAGAGGTCGGGGAAGTGAAATCCTCCCTCCATTTAAGAAAACGCCATGGAGGCGCTAAGACTCTGACCTGAAAGGAGCTCAGTCCATCATCTGCCCCCGCTGGTGGCCGCCATGGAGGCGCTACCGGTCGCTGGTCGGTGACATCGCGCCGTCCTCGGTAGTCGCTTTCATGCCGACGGATCTCGTGGAGAACCATGTCGTGATCCGGATGGCGAAGAGGCTCGAAGAAGGAGAATGGACGATGTTGTCTCGCCGAAGGACCACCGGAGTTTGCCGCAGCCTTCGGGAGGGGGCGCTATCCTCACGCACCTCGCCATCGGGAGCTCTGGAAGGCCGTCGCTCGGGCCGGATCCTCCCGGATTCTCCATGCAAGATCTTCGTCGCCCCCGACGTCTGGTCTGGCGCTGCGTGATCGCCGGTGTTCCTCGTCGTTGCCGTCGGGCCTACGGTTGTCGTACCGTCCGCGCATGGGCATGTGGCGAGGTCCTCTGCCGAGGCGTAGGATCACGCCGCCTCCTACGCTCGCGGAGTTCGTTCCTTCTTTTGTGGCGAATGTGGTGGAGTCGGGTGGACCCACTGACGCGGAATCTCTGGTATCGAGGCCAGGCGGGACTCGGTCATGGGCGGGAGACCTAGCGGGGTCGGGATCGGGCCGTAAACGTGCTCCGTGCCTTCAGAGACCGATTCCCCTCGACACCTCAATGTTTTGTCGTTCGACTATTGCGCCTGCTCTTTCCTCTGTGCCGCCATCGTCCTCGTTTTGCCCTAACGTTCGCTGCATCTGGACGCCGGGTCGCTTCTTCGCCCGCATAATGATGGCGGTGTGCCAGCCACCTACGCCGGTGGGAGGAACTGCTGGCTGCACCAACCATGCCTCAAGTGAGGTGGAACTGCTGCTACGACAGCCAATCCAGTGTTGCTCTCGGTGTCTTCTCTGCCTGGTGGAGGACAACCAGGGATGGCTAATCAAATTCCTTTCAGGCCTCTTCACCACCGCTCGACCTGCGGGTCCATCGGTTCACTACTCAGCCCACGGGCAGTTCTTCCACCACGTATGAATTTTGCTAGGCCGGTTTTCCCACCAATCATCCCGCCTCAGCAATATGCGCAGATGTTTCCGCAATTTGCGCAACCTCCCGCTGCTGTTACTGATCCTGTGGTGCCGCGGAATAAGCGTAAGAAAAAGAAGAATGTTCAGGGAGCACAGCAGCCCATCTCATGCGGTGCCTACAGACTTTTCAGCATCAGTTTCAGCCTACACCGGTGCTCACACCGGGCGTGATGTATGGTCCTCCGCCGGCCGTGAGCATGCCAGCGCCGCTCGTTTCTGCTTTCTCTACATCTGTGGTTGCTATTGGGGATTCTTCTGGTCAGGCTGATCCTGGAAAGACCAAGAAGATGGTGAAGTGTTCGAAATGCTCTGGTGATACTCATTCTTCCAAAAATTGTCCGGTTCAGCATTACTGTTTGGTTTGTAATAATTCTGCTCACCCCACCGCCAAGTGTCCAACACTGAAATTTCCCAAGCCTACGATGATTGTGGAAGGTAATGGTACCGAAGATACTCTTTTCAATCAGTTGCCTGATAGCATTTTCAAGGCAAACTTGGCTCCAAAGTGTACACCGACGGCTAAGGTGACTATGGTGGTTGCGGTGGTGCTCAAGCGTCATTGAGTCTCAGATGACAAGGATCTGCCCTCTCAGTACTCAGTGGAAATGGGAGGCCCTTCCGCATGGTGATGATTCTTTCCTTGTAAGCTTCCCTTCTTTCGAGGATTTACAGCGTGTCGATGGCATACAGATGCCGGCCCCTTCTCATAATGCTCGGATTGTTATCAGTGTTTGGGAGATGCAGGATATCTAGCCGAGTTTTGTACTACCTCAGGTGTGGGTTCATGTGGAGGGTGTTCCTCATACCATCCGGCACTTCCATGGCTTGTGGGAGGTTGGCTCTCTTCTGGGTACGACAGTGGATGTGGATTTGCCGACGCTGTATAGTCGCAATATTGTGCGTATTTGTGTGGCAATGATGAATCTAAATGCGCTTCATAAGTGTGTGGATGCTAGAGGTCCCTACATTGGTACTACTGCTACTCTGAAGTTGAAGGGCTATGAATTTACTTTTCGCCCGGAGTCCCAAGATTTCTCCCCTGATCCTACGTTTACCCCTATGTTCTAGAGACGTAAGGGAGATGATTCAGATGAGGACGATGGTACTGGACAGAAGGGGAAGGACCCCTCTACTGATGATACCACTACTCGGACTCAGGGGGATCAGATGGATATTGATGCGAGTTCCCAGACAGTTGTGGGTGGTCCTCAAGCCAACAAGCTTTCTACTTTGCCTGTGTTTGCGGTCACGCCTTTCAATCCTAGTCCCCAAACTCCCAGGGGTAAAGCCATTGTTGCTGCTGCACGGCTCTCTCACTCTTGCTTTCAGAGGCGTAGTTTGATCTCTCACATCGCATCTTTGGTTTTGGATGAGGCGGATCTTTCTAGAGCCACGATCTTCATTGGCCTCCTCTCTCGCACCGCCTATGGTGCAAACTCTTCACCCTGACAACGCCAACGCGTCTTCACTTCGGGTGGGACGCCGTGGACTTGGCTGCCGTGGGTCAGCATCACCTACTTATTCTCAGCCGGCCTCGTCGACTACCTCTTTCCCTTCTGCTGCGCGGGAGACACAGGAGGTTCAGCCCACTACGTGGCAGGCACCTCTGTGCTGGGCCAGGAGGCCGATGGTCTTGGGCCACATGATGTCCAGGGCCGTGGGCATATTTCGGCTGAGGCGCTCGAGCTGGGTTCGTTGACGGATGCAGTTGTGGAGGATGATCAGCATTTGCAGTTCTCAAGGTCTCTCGATACCGGTCTTTTGCAGAGTGCAAGGCATCCGTGAGTACCGATGGTGCTTCGTCTACTGACATGGATTCTTTAGAGAAGGCCATGCGCAGGAAGGCGAAGAAGAACCTCGACATGGCTGGTAATCCCTCTTCATCCAAGTCTTTTATTCCTTTTTCATCGACTTGCATTAATTCTAAGCTTAATTATGTTGGAATTAGTTTAGTTAAGAACGTAAGTGATGTTTCTATTTCTGCTAAGGTCTTGAAGCGGATGGAATTTGACCGGTTAACGGTTGTTCCAAAAGCCTCGGCCTCTTATATTTCCACCTACTCGGATGATGAGGATACAGACATCTCAACAGATGGTCTGATCCTATCTCATCTAGTAGGTGAAGTTCTTGAAGTTGGTTTGGTCGAAGATAGATTAAGCTCAATTTATGAGCTAACCGCTCGTCATAAATCAACTGGAAAAAATGTAATAAATCTCGTAAACAAGAACTTGCCTAAATCTATTATTGTTCGATGAATGGCATGTTTTTGAATATCGAGGTCTTGAGACTTGGCTAAACATTTACACATTGCACTATGTTCTAGGAACATAATTTGGATTTTGTGGCTATCTCAAAACAGGTAGATGAGAATTTTCATAGACTATACTAGATCGCCTATCGGTAGTATAGATTTTATGTGGCATTCTCATCCACCCGTGGGACGATCTGGGGCATTTTACTTGGCGCGGCGTATACACAATGGATATATTAGGCATTGCGGACGGGGAGTTTCATATTAAACTACACATCCGTAACAAAGTGATAATTTCGTGTGGACTCGTTGTCAGATATGGTGCGGCTCAAGAGGCTTTCAAGGCCGATTTCCTTCGAGAATTGGTGAACTTAGCAAAAGACAATCTGTACCCTATCCTTATAGGGGGGATTTTAACTTGCTTCGGTTTCCATTTGAGAAGAGCAAAGGCCGCTTCGACGATCATTGGTCCTTCCTTTTTAATGTTGTCATTGACAGTCTTGATTTGAAGGAAGTAAACATGATTGGTCGACAGTTTACTTGGGCTAATTCTTTGGCGGAACCAAACATACGAAAAACTTGATCGAGTACTGATGGACTCAGAATGGGAAGAGCACTTCCCTCTAGTTTTGGTACGCGCTCTAGAACGTATTGAGTCTATGTCAGATCATGCTTGTTGGAGATATGCCCAAGAGGCAATAATAAAGTGGCAATTATCATATCTTCATACTTATGATAAATGTTTACATACCATGCTATAATTGTATTAACCGGAAACATTAATACTTGTGTGATTTGTAAACATAAAAGAGTCCCTAGTAAAGCCTCTTGTTAAACTAGCTTGTTGGTTAATATATGATCATGGTTTTCTGATCATGAACATAGAGATGTTATTAATAACAGGGTCATATCATTAGGAGAATGATGTGATGGACATACTCCTATAGTTAAGCGTAGCATAAAGATTAAGTCATTTAATATAGTTCATTTGCTATAAGCTTTCTGATACATAGTAACCTAATTCCTTCGACCATGAGATCATGCTTATCACCATCACCGGAAGGATGCTTTGATGACATCAAACACCACACCGTAACTGGGTGGCTATAAAGGTGGCATTGAGTGTTCTAAAAGTATGGGTTGAGGCTCATGGATTAAGAGTGGGATTTGTCCATCCATATGACGGATAGATATACTCTGGGCCCTCTCGGTGGAATGTCATCCAATTAGCTTGCAAGCATGTGACTGGCTCACAAGGGATCACATACCACGGGAACGAGAAAAGAGTACTTATCGGTAATGAGGTTAAACTAGGTATGCAGATACCCGACGATCAAAACCTCGGATAAGTAAACTATCGTGAGACAAAGGAAATTGGTACCGTATGTAAGTGGTTCATTCGATCGCAAAGTAATCGTAAAAATGTGGGAGCCATATGAATTTCCAGATTCCTCTATTGGTTATTGATCGAGAAGTGTCATGTCTCGCATAATTCACGAACCGTAGGGAGACACACTTAAGGATTCGATGTTGTTGAGTAGTTATGGAATGATGAGTAAGAGACCGAATGTTGTTGGTCTCGTATGGGATCCGACATATCACGAGGAGATCCGGAATGGTCCGGAGAATAAGATTCATATAAGGAAAGTCCTGTTTCGGAGTTGGGGAATGATTCCGGTGTTTTCATCGGGGATGTTCTAGAAGGGTCCGGAAGGTCCGGCACTCCGGAGGGGAAGGGTGCATGAATGTGTCATAACAAGTTGGAATGGTTGCATCATGTACCAGGTGTCATCGCTGAGCAATATAAAGGGATAAATCAAATCCTAGTTTGAAAAGTCAAACGCCAATTTGAAAAGTCAAACGACAATTTTGCTTGGTGGAGGGAGAGTAGGAAACCTACTTGGGGAGGAAGTCCCACTCCCTCCACCCGCTGGCCAAGGAGGAGGAGTTGGAGGAGGAATCCCTCCTCCTAGGCGCCTCCCTCCTACCTGTAAAAGAAGGGGCAGGGGTGCCCCCTCTACCTACACCTCTCTCCTCTAAACCTAACCCTAGCCGCCGGCCTCCACCAAAGTCGCCGCCGCCCTAAGGGTTTGCCCAAGCCGCCGACTTGGGGCAATCCCCTTTCCCTAGTCGCCGGCCTAGATCCCTATACTTGGTGCCTCTAAACCCTAGATCGCCAAGGCCTCTCTCATAGTCCACCATACTCGCTCCGGCTAAAGGCGAAGCCCTGCGAGATCTCCTCTACTTCCGCATCGTCGTCGTCTTCGGAATCGCGAGGAGAGTGCTACAAACTCCGTCATGGAACAAGGAGAGGAAGGTCTTCATCGAAATCCGAACGTGTGACCGATCATGGAGTCTTTGTCGAACGCAGCACCGGAAGGATCGTCTACACGATCTTGAGATCGGAAAGAGTACGACTACATCACCCACGAGAATCTGCTCTCATTAACCACTTTGGAAACTTCGAGGGTGAGTTCCTCTATCGACTCGTTGCTACAATCTAGTAGATAGATCTTGGCTTGTTTGTTTGCATGCGGTAGAATTTTTTTGTTTTCCATGCTACGAACCCCTACAATGCTCCCATTTTGCTAACCACTGGCTTACCATTACCACGTTGTGGCCGTCCTTTAAAATTTGAGCTTGGATGGATGCTTCGGGATGGTTTCCATGATATGATGAAAGCAGTTTGGGAAAGGCCGGTTGCTTGTGGTACCCCAATCCAGAGATGGAATAATAAAATGTGTTTGACACGAAAACATCTCGCGGGTTGGGCGCGTCACACTGCTGGTATTATCAAAAAAGAAAAACTTAGACTTTCTGCTACTATTGATGACCTCGAAGCTTTAGCAGAAACCCGGTTGCTCACTCCACGGGAAATTGAGCTAAAAAGCCAATCAAATGCGGAGATTGCCCGGTTACTGCGCGAGGAGGAACTCAAATGGTATCAACGCTCTAAATCACAATTTATTTTGCATGGGGATTCGAATACTAGATACTTCCATAGTGTTGACAATGGCAGACACAAGAAGAAACGTATTCATTCCTTAAAACATAATGACGAGCTGATTGAAGGACATGAGCAACTAAAGTCTTACATTACGAATTATTATAAGGGTTTGTTTGGGGATCCGGAGGAAGGCACATTCTCAATGGATGAATCCCAAATTAATGATATACCCCAAGTTTCTGTGGAGGAAAACAAATATCTGACTGCTCCCTATTCTGAGGAGGAAGTCAAATTAGCTGTTTTCCAAATGGAGCATAATAAGGCACCTGGTCCGGATGGTTTCCCCGCTGAGTTTTACCAAACTTTTTGGGATGTAATCAAGCCAGATCTCTTGAACATGTTTAGTGCTTTACATGAGGGTCAACTAGATCTGTTTCGGTTGAACTTTGGTGATATCATATTACTGCCTAAGGTTAATGAAGCAGAACGGATCCAACAATATAGACTGATATGTCTTCTTAATGTTTGCTTCAAGATTTTTACCAAGGTTGCCACTATCAGGTTGAACTCTGTGGCTGATCATGTTGTTAGGCCTTCACAAACCGCCTTCATGCAAGGTAGACACATTCTGGATGGTGTGGCTGTAGGGGTTCGTAGCATGGAAAACAAAATTTTCTACCGCATGAACACACAATCAAGATCTAATCTATGATCAAGCCAAGATCTATCTACTAGATTGTAGCAACGAGTCGATAGAGGAACTCACCCTCGAAGATTCCAAAGCGGTTAACGAGAGCAGATTCTCGTGGGTGATGTAGTCGTACACTTGCCGATCTCAAGATCGCGTAGACGATCCTTCCGGTGCTGTGTTCCGGCAGCGCTTCCGCAGTCGGTCACACGTTCGATACTCGATGAAGACCTTCCTCTCCCTTGTTCCAGCAGGCAGCGGAGGTTGTAGCACTCTCCTCGTGATTTCGGCAGCACGACGGCGTGGTACCGGAAGTAGAGGGGAGATCTCGCAAGGCTTCGCCTTAAGCCGGAGCGAGTATGGTGGAGTAAGAGAGAGCCTTGGTGATCTAGATTTTAGACACACCAAGTAGAAGGGGCTAGGCCGGCGGCTAGGGCATCTGGAAGCCCTAACTCGGCGGCTTGGGAGAAAACCCTAGGCTGTGGCTAGGGTTTAGGTTTAGAGGGAGGGAACTTGTGTGCTTGGAGGGGCAGCCCTGCCCCTCCTTATATAGGTGGAGGGAGGAGCGCAAGGGGAGGGGAGTCCCTCCCCAACTCGGCCTCCAAGTGCGCCGGCGGTGGAGGGGAGGAACTCTCCCCCAAGTAGGTTTCCTACTTCCCCTCCACCTTCCAAAATAGCCGTTTGACTTTTCAAATTGGCGTTTGACTTTTCAAACTAGGATTTGATTAAACCCTCTATTTTGTTCAGCGATGACACCTAGTACAAGATGCAATCGTTCCAACTTGATATGACACATTCATGTACCCTTCCCCTCCGGAGTGCCGGACATTCCGGAACCTTCTAGAACATTCCCGATGAAAACACCGGAACCATTCTCCAACCCCGAAACAAGACTTTCCTTATTTGAATCTTATTCTCCGGACCATTCCGGATCTCCTCGTGATATCCCGGATCCCATCCGAGACTCCGAACAACATTCGGTCTCTTACTCACCATTCCATAACTACTCAACAACATCGAATCCTTAAGTGTGTCTCCCTACGGTTCGTGAATTATGCGGACATGATCAAGACACTTCTCCGATCAATAACCAATAGAGTAATCTGGGAATTCATATGGCTCCCACATATTTCTACGATTACTTTGCGATCGAATGAACCACTTACATATGATACCAATTTCCCTTTGTCTCACGATAGTTTACTTATCCGAGGTTTTGATCGTCGGTATCTCTGCATACCTAGTTCAACCTCGTTACCGATAAGTACTCTTTTCTCGTTCCCGTGGTATGTGATCCCTTGTGAGCCAGTCACATGCTTGCAAGCTAATTGGATGACATTCCACCGAGAGGGCCTAGAGTATATCTATCTGTCATATGGATGGACAAATCCCACTCTTAATCCATGAGCATCAACCCATACTTTCCGAACACTCAATGCCACCTTTATAGCCACCCAGTTACGGTGTGGTGTTTGATGTCATCAAAGCATCCTTCCGGTGATGGTGATTAACATGATCTCATGGTCGAAGGAATTAGGTTACTATGTATCAGAAAGCTTATAGCAAATGAACTATATTAAATGACTTGATCTTTATGCTACGCTTTAACTATAGGAGTATGTCCATCACATCATTCTCCTAATGATATGACCCTGTTGTTAATAACATCTCCATGTTCATGATCAGGAAACCATGATCATATATTAACCAACAAGCTAGTTTAACAAGAGGCTTTACTAGGGACTCTTTTATGTTTACAAATCACACAAGTATTAATGTTTCATGTTAATACAATTATAGCATGGTATGTGAACATTTATCATAAGTATGAAGATATGATAATAACCACTTTATTATTGCCTCTTGGGAATATCTCCAACAGTGGCTACCTTACATGAAACGGTTCATGAACTCCATAGAAATAAACTGAATGGGGTAATTCTTAAAATTGACTTTGAGAAAGCCTATGACAAAGTTAATTGGTCCTTTCTACAACAAGCTCTCAGAATGAAAGGTTTTTCAGCAGATTGGTGCTCCTTGATCGAAAGCTTTGTAGTCGGAGGTAGTGTTGCCATCAAAGTCAATGACAATGTTGGCAGCTACTTCCAGATTAAGAAGGGGCTAAGACAAGGAGACCCATTATCGCCCATGCTTTTCAATATAGTAGCTGATATGTTATCCATCTTGATTGAGCGTGTTAAGTCTGATGGCCAGATTGAAGGTGTGATCCCTCATCTTGTAGATGGGGGGTTATCTATACTTCAATATGCAGACGATACAATTATTTTCATGGAACATGATCTTGAAAAAGCCAAGAATCTGAAACTCATACATTCGGCTTTTGAGCATCATTCGGGATTAAAAATTAATTTCCATACAAGTGAATTGTTTTGTTTCGGCGAGGCTCAAGAGGAGATTGGCCTTTATAATGAACTCTTCGGCTGTTGTCATGGCACTTTTCCGATTAGATATTTGGGTATTCCGGTACACTACCGAAGTCTTACAAATACTGAGTGGAAAATTGTCGAGGAAAGATTACAAATACGTTTGAGTAGTTGGAAAGGCAAACTTCTCTCTATAGGGGGAAGACTGGTGCTCATCAACTCAGTCCTTAGTAATATGGTTTTGTTTATGCTTTCTTTTTTTCAACTTCCAAAAGGTGTCTTAAAAAGGTTGGATTATTTTCGATCAAGATTCTTTTGGCAGGGAGATAATGAGAAAAAGAAGTATAGACTGGCTAAATGGATTGTTTTGTGTAGACCCAAAGAACAGGGTGGGCTCGGTATTCATGATCTACATGTTAAGAATACAGCCCTCCTTAGTAAATGGCTCTTCAAGTTATTAAATGAGGAAGGGATTTGGCAAACTATTATTAAAAGGAAGTATATTGGTTCAAAGGCATTGTCCCAAATGGTTTGGAAACCTGGTGACTCTCACTTTTGGGCTGGTCTAATGGCGTCAAAAAACATTTTTTACGCTTCGAGACTTTCTCTATTAATAATGGGACGCAGATAAGGTTCTAGGAGGATAAATGGCTAGATAATGCTACCATTCGAGAACAATATCCTTCGTTATATTCTATTGTTCGTTATAAGGTGGAAACGGTTGCCACAGTGCTCGAATCATTCCCGCCTAATATAACGTTCAGAAGGGATCTAATTGATTCTAGACTTGACTCTTGGATCATGTTGCTACATCGCCTGGCACATGTACAACTGTCGGACGAGCCAG
Organism: Avena longiglumis; assembly: GCA_030063025.1. Lineage (NCBI taxonomy): Eukaryota > Viridiplantae > Streptophyta > Magnoliopsida > Poales > Poaceae > Avena > Avena longiglumis. Next base: position 74,750,009 of record CP125975.1, on the reverse strand, counting down.
ATAAATTCCGATGGAATCTAACTAAGAACGGGTCCTTTTATGTTAGCTCTTTGTATGATGCTTTAATCCAGACGTCTATTCCAGTGGTAGATAATAGGATGATCTGGAAGATGAAGATACCTCTTAAAAACAAAAATTTTGTTTGGTATCTTCGTCGTGGGATTATCCTTACAAAGGACAACCTTATTAAGCGAAATTGGCATGGAAATCTTGGGTGCGTGTTCTGTCACCATGATGAGACAATCAAACACCTATTTTTCCGATGTAGTTTTGCCCGGTCTATATGATCAATCACCCAAGCAGCTTCAAGCTTGTATCCACCACGTAGTATTGCCAACATTTTTGGGAATTTGTTACATGATATTAATAACAAGTACAAAAATCTTCTTAGGGTCGGAGCGATAGCCATTATATGGTCGCTATGGCTATATAGAAATAATAAGGTTTTTAATGATATAAACTGCTCTCTTCTGCAGGTTCTCTACAGGTGTACTCATACCCTTTGGGCCTGGTCGACTTTGCATCGTGTGGAATATCGCGATCTTTTCATGGAGATGTGCACACGGCTGGAGGATACGGCACGTGACTTTCTTACCAGACATGGATGACAGCATAATCTTCGGATAGACATGTCCTCTGCATCCTAGGCGTTTTACAATTTCTCAGTTTGATATGTAATTCGGCTGTATTTTCTATTTTATGTTTGGACCATATGAATTGGTGTCGGCTGTGTGCATTTATATGCAGAGACCGGGTGTAAGTTATGTCTAAGTAATAAAAGAGCTCCTTATCAAAAAAAATCCAGAAGTCCAAAGCACGTCAACCCTGCTCATTGGATCACGAGGTTGACATGTGCCAACCATCGAAAGTACCCATTATATCCGTATAACCCACCCCGAATTTTTAGCTACTAGGATCGATGGAGAGCTTCGTTGAGGTCAGCCAGTTGAAACTGATCAAGACTAAGCAGGTAAAGGGTGTCGATCCGTACGGAAATCAAGAACAAATTAAACAACTCAGAGAGCTCCTAGAAAAGCTGATCCATGGGTACGATTTGTGCAACCTGATCCGTGAGTTGACCCCGACGGTTCCCATGCCCGGTTGTTGTGCTGGGAACGCAATGATGTGGCTGGCCGGCAAACATAAGTCAAACCTCCTAGAAAAGCTGACACCAACGGGCACTGTACCTGTACATAAGCAGATGCTCTACGATGATACTTTCTCCATACCAAAACTAAGGCCTATAATTTTTTTAAAGTCAAGTCATGTAAAATTTGACCAAACTTTTAGAAAAAACTATCAGAAAACTATTATGTTATATAGATATCATGTGAAAATATGTTTCATGACGAATGAAAGAATATGGGTTACGTATTATAAATATTAATATTTTTCTTTAAAAACTTGGTCAAACTTTAGGTAGTTTAATTTTTAAAAAAAGTTATAAACCTTAAGCCGTGGGACGAAGTTAGTATATGATAGCTAGATAGAGCGGAACTCTCAAAAAGATAAGAACATGCAAAGTGAGAATTACAGTGTGGCTCCCACACCCATACCTGGAAAAAGACGACCAGGTATGCTACTTGTGTAAAAATATTTCCTAGAAATTACTTTCATTGCATCTGGGTAAAGAAAACAAATTCGAAACGTCCCATAACTAGGTACTATTCACCTTTGATTTATCATATTTTTGTTTTTTGCCCTAAAGACTATGCGAATCATTTACTTTCCAAATATTTTTATAGGAGTAGCATATCTGGTCATCTTTAATTTCCAAAAAAGTTCGAACTTTTTAAACATTTTTATTTTATTTTTCCAAGTATGGGGGTGTGTAGCACCCGAGAGCCAAAAGTCTGCGTTACATGCAAAGTCATGCTATAAATCTGTTTTCAACAGTAACATAAAAACTCAAACCCTACAATGTCTGCTTGACATCTTAGTAAAAAAGTTAACTAGCATCTATTAATTATTCCAAGACAAAAAAGAATTATTAAGTTCAAGTCAATTTTGTTTTATCCATGGGTTTTTATTGACGGGGAGAACTACTAAAAACAACGCAGAACAGTGTGAGTAAATCAGTGTACTGAGCTTATATAGGAACTACAAACTACAAAGTACATGTAAGCTATATCAGGAAATGGGTGAAAATTCTAGCAGTAAACAAACAAAAGTGTAGATCGGTTCAAAATGAACTAGCGTCGGAGCTTCCCCAGGAATTGAGAGTGGGCAAAACATAGTTGAGAGGCTAATATTTTGAATTTTGCTATGTATGATGTAAAAGTATGCTAATTATCAACTAAGTATTAGAAGAAAATTTTAAGAGATGGGGGGTGAGGGGGGTTGGCTCCCTTTTGCCCCTCACAAAGCTACGTCACTACTTCTGCCCAAACGGCATGATGGCACAAGAGTCTTGCGCCGATACCAGTGTATAGTTGATCAGAAGCCTCCTCTTCGGCTCCGAGGAATGTCTCAAGGTCCTCAACACTATCCAGCATAGTTTTAAAAACCGGACCGGACCGCCGGTTGAACCGGAAAAAACCGGAACCGAAGCCCTTGTCGGTTCATTAAGCGCATAGGACCGGACGCGCCGTCGAACCGGAATTAACCGGGTGAACCGCTGGTTTCGCGCATTAAACCGCTGACTGGTTCGACCGGTTCAATTACCTGAGTGTTTTAAAAATTTATTTGCCATAGAAGTGGGACTCGAACCCTGGACCTCACAGGTAAGTCAAGTGCCAATGTGCACCTGACCAATTAAGCCATCATCGCTTCATGTAGAAAACCAAGACTGATATCAATTCTATTTATTCTTTGTAGCAGCATTAAGTCTTTGCTTTGATATGACAACATTCTTAAAAATTAAACCAATGGAACAAGTAACGTTCTTGTTGGCCTGCTAAGAACGCATGCAAAACATGAGCACATGAACGTTTGCTACTACAATACATTTTTGAAAGTCAAATTGCAGCTTATTATCTCATGTATTATGTCAAATTCTAATTTTAAAATATTTTGCATAAATAATTCTTTAATTATTACATCATTTATAAGTAAAAATATAATACTTTATATCTTAAAAAACCAGACAGCGAACCGATGAACCAGTGGTCCGACCGGTAAAAACCTAAACCGATGGTCCTACCGGTTCAATCACCGGTCCGGTTTTTTAAACTATGCTATCCAGTCGGTGGGGCAGCCTATCATCATGGATTGGGACTGCGTCAAGACGATCGTTCGTATCTTCGATGAGCGATGCGGGCCTCTAACGCAGAACAGAATGAAGCACATGCGGTCGATAGCCAATATCTGCAACGCAGGAGGCAATGGACAAGCCTGCATCACGGGTGTTTCCTATTAATTATCCTTCCATACTTTGATCAAGTTGTTTAATTGATCCATCACATCAATCACTCAATATTTAATGTTATCAATATGTATAAATATTCAATCATGCTAACTACAAAAGTATATTAGATTGAAATGGATATGGTTCGATATACAGTGTCGTAATTAGTTTTGAGAACCAACCGAGTACATATATGGTCATGATAATTATGGGAGGATGTCAAAATAAAAATGACTGCTTTGCCTTGAATAAATAAACTAAAATACTTCCTCCATTTCATAATTCTTGTCATGGGTTTAGTTCAAATTTGAACTAAAACCACGAGAAGAATTATCAAACGCGAGAGAGTATTTATTAACACAAAATATGCATACATTTTTCTTTACAGAAATGGTTTGCACTTCAATAAATTTATTCATTCTTAAAAAATTCATTGTCTAATTTCACAGATTATACAAATTTATTATTGAACTAACTAATATGTGAACCAAGAACCGACTGTCCTTTCACCAATTCAGACGGTTAAATGGCAACAAGCTACTTGAATTACTTGCAATTATTTATGTTTAATATTCTTTTCATATCTCCAATATACAACGCAAACATCTATCGGACATACATGAACACATACTTCATAAGCAATATATTTATCAAATTCAAAGTGTATTCGTTCTAGAAACGCTCCGATGAGCTCACTAACTTACTGACCTTCTTCAGACGAGTAATAATAACTACACCCACTAGTAGAAAAAGAGCCATACGTCTACCCCAGTTTGGAGCATTACTCCCGGTTATAGTTGGACCCGGGACTAATGTCAGCATTAGTCCCGGTTCCAACGGCTAGAACGCCAGCAATCTTTAGTCCCGTGTCAAACGGGTCCTTTTGTCTCGGTTCGTATCACCAACCGTGACTAAAAGGGGTGTCCTTGGTGCCAACCCCTTTAGTCTCGGTTCATATTACCAACCGGGACTAAAGGTGTGACCTTTAGTCCCGGTTCGTATTACCAACCCGGACTAAAGAAAGTGGGCAAAAAAAATTATAAAGTTCTGCCGTGGCAGTAAAACGGGCACAAATCCGTCTGAAAAATGTCTTTTCTAGATTCAAAACCATGCCAAAAAATTCTAAAAACTTCTAAAAATAAAATCCTTCGAACTGTAGTTATATTAAGTGATTTAGTTGTTACAAAGATTAACAAATATAAATTTCGACATAATTTACAAAAAACTGTTATGAAAAATTCAAATGTCCATAACTTTTACATACGATGTAAAAAAAAGTACAACCTATCAAAACATGCAGAAAAAATTAGCTCTTTGATTTCAACATCCTTAGGCCGTTTTGGATTCTTAAAATTCGAAAAGAAAAAAATTATTTCAGAAATTTAATTATTTTAGTATTTTTATGTCATATTTGAATTCCTGCATTTTTCTGATAATTATGGATATATTATTTGTCGAATTTCGATTTACATATTTGAAGATATTATTTATGCCATATTAAATGAATAAATGGCAAAAAATGAATAAAATATTAATTACTTTTTACATTCATTAGAATAAAATATTATTATTACTTTTTATTGTTGTTTACTAAACGTAGTTGTTCTTAATTTCAAAAAAATAAAAACGTGTTATATATTGATATGAGTTAATAGGATTGATATACTAGTCTTGACAACAAGTTACTAATGTCCTTCGCATGGGGTGGGAGAGATGGAATGAAGAAGTTAAGCGTGCTAAGTAAGATTTAAACTAAGATTAAATATAATTAGTGTTAAAAATGAGAGATGTGGGAGATTAACGAGTCAAACAATTCAAAAGTTTAAGAAAAAAATTGAAAAAAAATGGATTTTTTTTTTTAAAAAAAAACTTTGGTCCGGATTCGTATTACAAACCGGGACTAAAGGTCCCGCGCGCTCGACGCTGCCCTTTAATCCCGGTTTGTGGCCGAACCGGGACTAAAGGATGGAGGCTTTAGTCCCGATTGTCCCGTTCCGGTTGGGCAACCGGGACTAAATCCCTTTACCAACCGAGACACATGGCCCTGTTTGTACTAGTGACCCATAATAAAGAAACATAGACAAGAAAAAAACCCATGGGTCCATGTAAAAAGAATTACTATTGCCAAAAAAAGCATAGTGGTTTTGTTTTGAAGTCATTGAAGTCGCATAGGGTGCGTTTATTTTACTATAGTACTTTTCACATGGCAATATGTTGATCGAGGATATGTACATAAAAGTAGGACATGCGGGATAAGTAGGATCCCACTTTTGCATCCTAGTCTAACTCTAACTAAGTAGGATTTGACAAATCTCACTTATCTCATTTATCCCACTTAGTCTAGTGTTAGTCTAGTGGTGTAAAAATGAGATCCCACTTGTCTTACTTCTACATCCCTTGCTAGTCGAGGAGAAGTCACGTGAAAAAGATCCACTATAACAATTCTCTAGGCGTAGAAGTGTTTTTTTAGAGGAGTCGTAGTGTTAGGAGTGATTAGCCAAGCAGTATGAAATTAGGCTTGTGGAGTAGAAAACCACCTTGAACGACTCCCAAGCCAAATCGAACTGTACCCCAAACCTAGCCTCCTACGGCCAACACTACATCCAGTCCAAGACATTTGTGGTACTCTGGAACCCGGTTCTCCCACGATCCCAAAAGTTAGTACTCTCTCTGATTCATATTAGTTTTTACTAAAATAGACGTATGTAAACATGTTTTAGTGTTAGATATATCTATTTTTACGACGAATAATATAAATTAAAAGGAGTATTTCGAATCTTTAAAAAAAATCATGCATGTGAATATAACATTGATACTTATGCGTACCAGTTTTCAAGAAAAAATAGTATGTATGTGGCCTACAGAAGAAAAAAAAAGACAAATCTGGAACTTGCACAGTAAAATCTCGTAACTTGTAGTATTCATCAGCAACTTTGTCTTTTTTTTTCCCGCAAGTTACATACTTTTTCAAGTTTAAGTTTGAAACTTGCTACGCACATACCTGCATCCATCTTCTACATGCAAGATTTTATTTTGCGTTTTCTGATTTTATTTTATACTGTATTTGTTTTGATTTTACTGTTTATTCAGGCCCTGGAGAGTACTATGTGACAAAAATTCACTCTCGACTTGGTCGCTCACATGGATTTATTTTGACCAGCTAGTCGCAGCACATGGGCCGGGTCCACTAGGGTGGACTCACGAGCATCCTTCTTATAGTTTAAGCGATACGAAATCATATGATGATGGTGCACATGTACCAGACATGCAACCCTACCGTCTCATCTAACTAATCCATATTCCACTCAAAAAAAAAATCTAACTAAACCATCGTTTTTTAGAGCGAGGCAACGACTAGTTTAATGGTTTCGTAGAGTTGATCTCCTCGCTTCTCTTTTCGTTTTTGGCGATGCATATTATGCAACAAGTCCAGCAAAATCCAAAGCACGCCAACCCTTCTCGCTGGATCACGAGGTTGACATGTGCCAACCATCGAAAGCACCCATTATACCCGTATTATTCATCCGACTTTGTTAGCTAGGATCGATGAGGAGCTTCGTGGAGGTCAGCCAGTTGAAACTTAAAATGGCATCCTCAAGACTAAGCAAAGATGTCGATCTGTACGGAACTCGAGAACTAAACAGCTCATGTGTACTGCCCTGCTCGATGGGTTGACCCCGATGGTGCCCATGCCATGCATGTTGTTGTGCTCGGAACGCAATGATGTGGCAGCCAGATGAAGTATCACGGTTAAAGATAAACAAGTTGAAACCTGCTAGTTAGGCTACAAATTGAGCACCACTTGAGGTACTTTATGCAGCCGACCATGCATCCATCACCGTACCTCATGCAGGCAAAACTGCCAAACCTTTTTTGTCACATTTATGTCCAAGATGTTGCAGCATGTGTGGCCTCTCCTATGATCACTCAATTGCTAGCTCGGAGAAAGAGAAATTATTAGCTTCAACATCTATTTATGGGATAATTCACGGATCGCTAACTGTTACCTCTGGCCTCTTGCCTCTGCATCAAAATAACGCACACATCTTTATTATTTATTATTCAATACAACTTTACAAAAAGAATACAAAAGTTCCATGTCGGAGTTAGCACTCTGGCCGTACACCAAAGTACAACATCACAAACCCGGAGGCTCCAAAACTATCCAACGGCAAGCTAGGAGCACAAACCGGTCTAGCCGATCCTCGGCACACACCAGCGTGCATGCTCGAAACACTGTTGCGGTCGTCTTCCACGAAACCATCTTCGGAAGGATGAAAGTAATGATCTTGTCGGGTCTGTCATCGATGCCACCACGCGCCAAAAATCGCCACCACCATGGGAGTGTCCATCACGCATGGTCACCACCAAGACCCCTCGACGCCATGCTACAGAGTCCCGCCTTCCGACACAGCTTGAAACCTTCGAAAGATCTGTCATGTGTAGCACATACCAAACCAGGCATGACTGAGCGTAGCACCTCGCGGTTAGGAATCTTGGCATCTCCGCCAAAGACTCCATGTAAGACGAAACCGCTCCATCATCTTCCCGTTTGACTAGAAGCTGCTATAAAGGCGATGCCCATATGCGTGTAGTGTCTCCATCATCCGATCTGAGAGACCTAGATTTAGGGTTTCCCTCGAAGTATCTTGAGTAAAGACACGAGAGTTTCATCGGCAGTCACACATCTCCAATGTCTGATCCGTGATGCAGCCATCGAGAGAGACCTGATGGATGCATGACAATCATGGCCCGAAGATCAAGCCCTAGCATTCTTGCCACCGCACAGACCCCGGCCGGCCATGAAGTCTGTGCCGCTCGCCGCTCTTTCCTCCCAGAGAATGACGAGTTGACGACCGATGCCGCTATCATTTGGACACAAAACGTCGTTCTCCATCAGCCAAAACACTGTAGGGTAGCCGTGTTGTGACGTCGCTACCCGCCCCGCCCCAAGCCTAGGCCGTCATCCCGTGCCAATGACCGCAAACGAAGGGGGGAGGATGGCCCCGCCGCCGACCAGGCTTTTCCTAGACGCACCCACTGGCGGCGGCTAGGGTTCGGCTAGGGTTCCCCTAGGTCACTAGACGGACGACGCGAGAGCAGTTACATCATCGTACATACACCACTCGTTCACTATGATTTCTGCTAGTTTGGCAGTATAGATCTTCTCTGTTCCATTGAGAAACAGTACCATCAGATCTCTGAACCTAAAAGAACGTTGTCAGCAGTACTAGTACCATGCAATTTACTCCTGTCATTTAACTAGTAATTAGTAAATTAACATGCACACTCAGGGAGAAATTCTTGAAGGCTATGCATCAATGACACAAATGTACTGTAGATGATTTTATTGCAGAGCACACATGGGCAGGTTGTACAGATGGGCGACATGCAGGAAACGATGTATATCGATCGAGGGATCAAAACTGAATACACACACATAACACTAGGTACAAATTCTCCAAATTGAACAAACTATCCGGGGCGACCAGAATGAAATTATCTACTCCGTACTGCCAATTCACCAACATTAATTTACCACCTAGACAAGGGAAGAAAAGAGCTTCTCTTTTGGATCCCTCTTCCAGCTGCTTCCTCCTCGTTTACATTACATCAGTGCCCGGGCGGCGAGACGGGGTAGTCCGGCGTGGTGGGCACGCTGCCGTGGGGGTTGGTGTTGGCCTTGGGCTCATCGTAGTCCATCACCGTCGACACCATCGCCTCCTGCAACCGGACGCCGCGGAGGGGCGCGCGCCACCGCCCGGAGTCTTCCATCGCCCTCAGCGCCTGCACCTTCCTCCCCTCCACCACCACCACCGCCCCTGCATCCACAAACTTACGTCAGTTAATTTTTACGGAACTGACGAGATGCACGGGAGGGCATTGATCCAGCGGAACACACGCACGTACCTGGCGAAAAGGAGAGCGCGAGGAGAGCGGTGACGAGGAGGACGGCGAGGAATCTCTGCGTGGCCATGGTGGCCGGAGTGACAGAGAGGAGGGGAGTTGAAGGGGAGCAGGGAGAGGGAGATAGGATCGAGGGAGGAAGAAGGATGCAGTGGTTTGGTGGGCTTTAAATGAGGCTTTCGGAGGCTTCGAAGCGGCCGGGTTTGCCTGCGTAAGCAGCAGCAGCTGGCCGGGCGGCGTGCCCGCCTAATTCGGTGTGCCACTGCCACCTGGGGTCCGCAGCGCTGAAGAGTTTAGAAAGAGAAAGGTCAGACGTGACTCCTGTCACTATGTGCAGCCTCTCCTGGATGTTTGTACACGTGGTCTGCTGATCGTGTGGAGGCTCCGATTGCTTGTTTGACTACGAGTGACATGTCTGCACGCACACGTGTGAAAACAAAACAAAATTACAATGAAAACTTCGTGAAGGGCATATTTGGAAGTCCCTACGAATTGGCAATATATAATATACTACGGTGCATCAGAAAGTTTATGTGTTATAAGTATATATAAAACTTTGAAACACGGTTTTCATTTGGTTTCGATGTTGATTTGCCATGTCAAAAAAAGTCCGGTTTTCAGTCTGGGTTCACCCAACGAGTGAAGATGGTCTAAGTGCCTAGGCCAGCCGGTCTAGATGTCTCGATTGTGAACTTTCCTCGCTTACATTCAGTGAGGGTGTGGCTTGCTAAGGGCAAGTAATTATCGGGTTGGTGGATATGTCGCTCCTGTTCATATCTTAGATCCATCCTTCACTATGTTCGTTGGCCAAGGATCAAGTATATAATGTGTATTTTATCATCATAATGAGACAATCAAACATTTATTCTTTCAATGTAAATTTTCTTGAGCTATATGGTCAATCATCCAAGTAGCCTTCGGTTTATCTCCTCTTCGTTCGGTTGTCAATGTCTTTGATAACTGGTTGCATGGGATTGAGGATAAATTTAGGACATTCTTTAGGGTGGAAGCGCTTGTCATTATTTGGTCGCTTTGGCTATATAGAAATGATAGGATTTTCAATGACATCTTTTGCTCTACTCTGCAGGTTATCTACCGAGCCACGGCTATCCTCCGGTCATGGACTACTCTTCAGCCTATGGAGTTTCGCGATTTATTTGTGGAGGGGTGTACGCGATTGGAGGACACGGCGAGGGGTATTTTCTCCCGACATGGATGACAGCGTGACTTTCGGCTAGATACAGCATAGTTCGAGTAAGGATTTAGCTTTCTTATTATTGTAATTTTCGTAACTTGGTTGGTTTTTTGTCGTGTGATTGATCGGCTGTGTGCATCTTAGCTATGCAGAGGCTAGATGTAAACATTACTATGAGTAATAAAGCGCCTAATTTTTTTTTAAAAATGTTCGTTGGCCAACCTCCTGCCCCGATCATGGGGTTTTCTAACACACAAATTCACCCGCAATTCAAGCAAAAGGTAAAAACACAATATGAATAGTAGAAGTTATTTCAGAATGGGTCCTGAATTTGGCCCATAAACATGACCAGGTCCAAATTTTTATTTTTAATTATGTTCCAAATTTAGATTTGATTTGCTGCTACATTCTAGATGTATATCATGTCTACATTGTAATTTTATTTTTATTCTTTTGTATCTTGTAAGGTGTGTTTGGAACATGGATGCACGCATTGCACCACAAGTGTGGATCCCTTGGATATATTCTCTCGGATCCAGGGACAAAGCCGTGTCCTAGCACCGGTCCAGTCAAAAGCCCCGAGACATGTAAAATGGTCATAAAGAGGTGTGCTTTGGTCCCCCACCCTCACCCCCACCCATCACTCTCACCCAAACTTGTGGAATTAAAAATATAAGGACGTCCAAGATTAGCCAATACCCCGTCATTCATTCCGATCGAAGGGTACCAACCAATCATGACCATCTTTGTGTTTTTAGTTTCATATGTTTGATTAAAAGGGGACACCAAAGCAAAAGTCAGCCATAGATTAGTAGCCTGTGAACTGAAACATTGGTCATGTGAGGCTCTACTTGTCCCCACATGCTGCTGGCCTGTTCGATCGCTCCCATGTCCCATCCTTGGTCCGAGCTCCCGATCGAAACAACAATCCCCGGTCGCCGGTTCCTGATCGAAATGACACACTCCCTCCCCGGCAGGTCGCCTCGTGCGGTTCATCTCACTTTGTTCCTCCTCGATTCCATCTCGCTTGGTTGCCTCCGACGGCAGTCAACCTAGCTAGACGTCTAATGATCCTTGGCGCGATGGCGTTCTAGCCGACAACGGGAAGCGATCAGTCACTGTCCAAGTGTCCATGATCTGCCCCCTCTGAGCTCCACCAATCTGCCCTATACAATGATCCCTTTGCCCTCGCGTGTTACGGTGTGATTTCTATCTCTTAAAACTTGAATGGGTATGTACCAAGAAAAATAGGCAATAATTTAGCACCCCCCCCCCCCCCCCTCTCACTTTCTGGCTCCTCCACTGCTCGGATCCAACATTCATGTCGATGCAAGTTTGGCATTGGAACTATCGAAGGGCTTGTTTGATTCAAAGAAATTTTATAGAAAATTTGGAGGATTTTAATTCTTAAGATTTTTTTCTTGGTGTGTCATTTGATTCGTAGGATTAGAACCTTAGACATTTTTTTCATAGGATTGCATAGCATTATCTTTTGGACAAAAATTTCCATCCACGCAAACCTCACGTTACAATTTCTTTGCCTTTGATGTGATTCAAACACTATTTCAAAAAAAACTCCGTAGGCTCCAAATCCTATAGAATTCAACTGGACAAGACATTGTAATCCTGTGTTTTTCCGATCCCGCAAATCAAACAGCCCAATGTGTGTAAGGCCACTAAAAAGTAAGTTACCAAGATGGGATGGACTTCAGACTAGAAAATTAGGCATTTTGTAGATAATATGACATCACTAGTGGAAACGAGGCCAGCGTGGCCCCTGTGCAAAAAAGGACACTGCAACAGTGGCCCGCGCAGCCCCCCCCCTTTAACACCGGTTCGTGGCATGAACCGGTGTTAAAGGAGGGGGGCTATATATAAGACACCAGCCCACACACACACCCCACTCTTTCATTCTTTCACTATCTCATTTTGGAGCCTAGCAAGAGGGTGTGAAGAGTGCTAGTTTTTTTTTTCATATGCACAAGAGGTGTTCGGTGAAATGCCCGAGAGCTCAAAATAAGTTTTTTTGTTGCTCTTTTCGTCTCGGTCGAGGTCGGCAACTATCCTTTCATGTGTCATTGATGTACTATATATATAAATGGTCATCTCCCTATTATTTTTTGATATATACTACATATTAATGCAGATGAACCGGCAATGGATGTACGGTGACCGCCGCACTTCCGAGTATATTACGGGCCTCCAAAATTTCATCGTTGTGGCTAATGCAAACCGTGGTCACAATGGTTTTATGTGTTGTCCGTGTGTTCACTGTCAGAACAAGAAAGACTACTCAAATACCAGAACCATTCACGCCCACCTGCTTCAATCCGGTTTCATGCCCAGCTATGATTGTTGGACCAAGCACGGAGAAAAAGGGGTTGTGATGGAAGACAACGAAGAAGAAGAGGATGATGACAACTATCATAATATGTATCCTGAATATGATGATACTGCAACGGGGGTAGATAATGAAGATCAAGAGGGAGCAGATGGGCCCGCTGATGACGATCTTGGTCGGGCCATTACTGATGCAAAGGAAGAATGTGAAACTGAAAAGGAGAAGGAGAAGTTGGAGCAGATGTTAAAGGATCACAAAACATTGTTGTATCCAACTTGCGAAGATGGCCACGAAAAGCTAGGTACCACACTGGATTTGCTACAATGGAAGGCAGAGAATGGTGTGACTGACAACGCATTTTCAAAGTTATTGGTAAAAATGAAGAATCTTCTTCCAAGAAATAATGAGTTGCCCGACAGTACATACCAAGCAAAGAAGGTTGTTTGCCCTCTAGGATTAGACGTGCAGAAGATACATGCCTGCATTAATGACTGCATCCTCTACCGCGGTGAGAAGTACGAGAATTTGGATGCATGCCCGGTATGCACTGCACTGCGGTATAAGATCAAACGAGACGATCCTGGCGATGTTGAGGGCGAGGCCCCTAGGAAGAAGGTTCCCGCCAAGGTTATGTGGTATGCTCCTATAATACCACGGTTAAAACGTCTCTTCAGAAATAAAGAGCATGCCAAGTTGTTGCGATGGCACATGGAAGACCGTAAGAAAGACGCGATGTTGAGACCCACCGATGGGTCACGTGGAGAAAAGTCGGCGAGAGTACCCGGACTTCGTGACGTGCAAGGAACTTAAGGTTTGGTCTAAGTTCGCACGACATGAATCCTTTTGGTGAGCAGAGCTGCATACAGCACCGTGGCCCTATGTATCTATAACCTTCCTCCTTGATTGTGTATGAAGAGGAAGTTCATTATGATGCGGTGCTCATCCAAGGCCCGAGGCAACCCGGCAACGACATTGATGTGTACCTAAGGCCATTAGTTGAAGAACTTTTACAGTGTGCCAAACCAGGTGTACGTGTGGGATGAGCACAAAGGGAGCCATTTGACCTACGAGCATTGCTTTTCAGAACCATCAATGATTGGCTGCTCTTAGTAAAATTTCAGGCAGACAAACAAGGGATACAATGCATGCACACACTGTTTAGATGAGACGAAAGTGTATATTTGGATAAATGTAAGAAGGTTGTGTACCTAGGGTATCGCCGATTTCTTCCGAACTCGCATCCAAAGAAGAAAGAAAGGCAAGCATTTCAAACGTCTGGCGTAACCCGGAGGAAGCCTGTCTCCGTGCGGTGAGGAGGTCTTTGGTATGGTCAAGGACCTAGAAGTAATCTTTGGAAAAGGTCATGGCAGTCTTACATTCGAATGACGATGCGGACAGCGCCCATGTGGAAGAAGCAATCTATATTTTGGGACCTACCCTATTGGAAAGTCTTAGAGGTCCGCTTCAATTGACGTGATGCACGTGATGAAGAATGTTTGCGTGAACTGCTAGGATTTCTAGGAGTGTATGGGAAGACAAAGATACACCGGAAGCACGCAGGACCAGAACGCCCAAAGCCCTCAAGAGCCTATGCATCCCGAGAACGAGAAGGGTAAACGATGCCACTTAACTCCCGCCATACGCTCTTACCAAAGCGGAGAAGGAAATCTTTTTGAATGTCCGAGCGATATCAAGGTCCCGTCTGCTTCTCGTCGAATATAAAGGGAATAATAAATATGGTAGATAAAAATTCCAAAACCTGAAGTCTCATGATCGCCACGTGATTATGACACAATTGCTTCCGATTGCATTGAGGGGGCTTCTACCTGAAAATGTTCGAGTACCCATTGTGAAGCTATGTGCATTCCTCAATGCAATATCTCAGAAGGTAATCGATCCAGAAAGCCTACCAGGGTTACAAACAGATGTGGCCCACTGTCTTGTCAGCTTTGAGTTGGTGTTCCCACCATCCTTCTTCAATATTATGACGCATCTCCTGGTTCACCTAGTAGAAGAGATTGCCATTCTCGGTCCTGTATTTCTACACAATATGTTCCCCTTTGAGAGGTACATGGGAGTCTTAAAGAAATATGTTCATAATCGTGCTAGGCCAGAAGGAAGCATCTCCAAGGGATATGTAACAAAGGAGGTCATTGAGTTCTGTGTTGATTTTATTCCTGACCTTAAGGCGATTGGTGTTCCAGAATCACGACATGAGGGGATACTGCGTGGAAAAGGCACCCTAGGATGTAAAGCAATGATATGTAGGGATGGGCATTCTCTCAATCAAGCACACTACACAGTTTTACAAAGATCTATCTTGGTTGCCCCGTATATCAATGAACACAAGAATTTAATACGCCTCAAACACCCGTGGCAGTCTGATGAATGGATTATAAGTGAACACATGGCGAGTTTTGGCGGCTGGCTGCAAAGACTTCTCACGAATAAAACCAATGTTGGGGATCAGCTGTACTTGTTGGCCAGGACACCATCTTCGACTGTATGTATTTTCCAAGGGTACGAGATAAATGGGAATACATTTTACACGATAGGCCAAGATAAAAAGAGCACCAACCAAAATAGTGGTGTCCGCTTCGATGCAGCAGAAGACAATGGGAAGAAGACCACGTATTATGGGTTCATAGAGGAGATATGGGAACTTGACTATGGACCTAATTTTAAGGTCCCCTTGTTTCGATGCAAATGGGTCAAGCTAACAGGAGGAGGGGTTGAGGTAGACAAGAAGTACGGAATGACAACGGTGGATCTCAACAATCTTATGAAGGTAGACAAGAACTTAGACGAACCATTCGTCCTAGCCAATGATGTGGCTCGGGTTTTCTATGTGAAGGACATGTCCTCCAGACCAAAAAAAAGAAAAAATATGCAAACGAATACATCATATGATGAGCCAAAGCGTCACATAGTTCTTTCAGGGAAAAGAAACATCGTGGGAATCGAGGACAAGACAGACATGTCAGAAGATTATAATAAGTTTGATGAAATTCCGCCCTTCACAGTGAAAACTGACCCAAGCATTCCGTTAAGTAAAGAAGATGCTCCATGGTTACGTCTAAAGCGATCATAAGGAAGGACATATGCCAAGAAGTTCATGCTCATATTATGTAACTCTAGTTCATGTTTTTAATATTAATACATGTCTTGAGTGTTAGTATTGTTTTTTGGATGGACCGGGACTATGAGAAGAAGTTGTCCCGATTCGTACTTACCATTAAGATCTGATCTCCAAACGCGCGCGGTCACATATTAGGGAGTGCCTCTATGACCAGTTTCTTGAAGATGCCGGAGGACTAGGCTCAAGCATCTCCCTCGAACCGGCCGTAGTGGTGTCCTGCTCGAAAAACCATCTTGCAGCTTTGTAACTTCTCTAACTAGATCAATACACAGGAGCTAAGTAATTTCACATATTAGGAGTGCCTCTATGACCAGTTTCTCGGAGATGCCGAGGATCGGGCTCCGGCATCTCCCCTAAATCGGCCGTAGTGGTGTCCTCGCCTCGAAAACCATCTTGGAGATGCCTCAAACTGGCCGGAGGACTGGACTCACAAGGATGCCTATTTATAGTACAAGCAGCTCGACATAGTGTCGACACTTACAAAATAATGTCGACACTCACCCCTATTATTAGTGTTGACTGTGTTTTGTCCGTTGGTGTCTCCAACGGGACTAAAGGTTAAATCTTTAGTCGGTTGGTGTCTCCAACCGACTAAAACGTCTTTAGTCCCGGTTGGTGTCTCCAACCGGGACTAAAGGTTCGTCTTTAGTCCCGGTTGGTGTCTCCAACCGGGACTAAAGGTTCGTCTTTAGTCCCGGTTGGTGTATCCAACCGGGACTAAAGGTTCATCTTTAGTCCCGATTGGTGACACCATCTGGGACAAGGTACACGCCGCACGACATAATATCGACACTCACCCCTATTATTAGTGCTGACTCGTGTTTTGTCCCGGTTGGTGTCTCCAACCGGGACTAAAGGTTCATCCCTCCATTTTTCTTCCCGCCATTTTTCTTCCCGCCAGTTCTTCTTCCCGCCATTTTTCTTCCCGCCAATTCTTCTTCCCGCCAGTTCTTCCCTCTAGTTCTTCCCGCTAGTTCACTATATATATATGTAGGGTTGGCCTCCATTGTCATTGCACATCTCTAGACTCATATCTGCAACCTCATCACTCTTTCCCATGGCTTCCACCGTAGCACTAACCCCCAGGGAGGCGGAGGCGCTTTGCCTCGAACTACCCGCCCGGCCACTGTGTCCCCGTCGGCTGGATCTTTGGCCGAGGCGTGCAGTTCCTCCTGTCCCTCTAGGTGTGGCGCGGATGGCCATCACGAACCACTACTACTGAGCTCACGCCGAGCAGCGGAGGAATCCCAGATGGCATCCCGACTATTTCCCTACTTGGGAAGCCTTCGTGGATCGGCATGAGAGGGCGCCCGCACGAGGAGGACGGCCCACCTCCTCCTAACTTCAACGAGGCCGGCCGTCGGCTATGGTGGCGGTCGGACTCCGAGCGTCATGGCCTGTGACACCGCCACGACTCTAACCCGTCTGCGCTACCCTCAAGTCCAGCCCACGTGCTACCCTCAAGTCCAGCCCACGTACTCTCCAGAGGTTCAATTACGACCCGACGACGATGATGACGGCGGCGAGTACGACGACTACGATGGCGAGTATTACAGGTAGGCGGAGCATGACTGAATCACTCCAACATTCCGAAACAAGTTCGGCCGATTGTTACTTAATCTGGCCATGTATCTTAATTTTCAGTTCTTTTATGTATCTTAATTTTCAGTTCCAGTTCGGCTTTATGTAACTTACTATTAGTTGCATTCTCATTCGAGGTTGACAATATGCTATTTTATCAAAGAAACAATGCAAGTTGAGCGAGACTTGGCCCCGAGCTAAGAATCATCATGCCCGTTGTTTGACAAAGTTTGTCGATAGTTTAAAACGGGGATAAAAAATAAAAAAAAGATCGAAGCAGTGCAAAACCTTCGCGTGGTGTTATATTATGTGACATAGTTAGAAGGAAAAATATCAAACTTGGTATATTGATTATGTCTCGAAAAAACCTTCACAAAATGACCTATCTCATTCGAGGTTTCTTGGCTTTCGGGTCAAATGACCAATGTTATGGATAGAATCAAGGCATAGTTTGTGATAATATGGCCATATGGTGCATACATGTGCATTATGGCATGGCAAACAATGTTGCAAGAGGAAGTTTTCCTTTTTATCGCACCAAAAAGGCATTTTTCATTTTCCGAGCATAAAAAACGGACGGTTTTGTGAAGCAACCACCAAATGGCTAATTCAAAAAACCACCAACACATTTTACAAAAATACTAGACTACCTTATATGCACAATGTACCAACAGGGAGATCTGAAACCTTTCCTTCCACATCTGGTGAAAAAGACAAATTCCTGCCGAATCGGTAGGAAGTGGGTCAGATATGAACTACAGGTACATGATACGATGATCATGATTTTTTACAAAAATCATTTTTAGGTTCACAATATGCTATTTTATCAAAAAAACAATGCAAGTTGAGCGAGGCTTGGCCCCGAGCTAAGAATCATCATGCCCGTTGTTCGACAAAGTTTGTCGATAGTTTAAAACGGGGATAAAAAAATAAAAAAAGATCGAAACAGTGCGAAACCTTCGCGTGGTGTTATATTATGTGACATAGTTAGAAGGAAAAATCTCAAACTTGGTATATTGATTATGTCTCGAAAAAACCTTCACAAAATGACCTATCTCATTCGAGGTTTCTTGGCTTTCGGGTCAAATGACCAATGTTATGGCTAGAATCAAGGCATAGTTTGTGATAATATGGCCATATTGTTGATGGGGATGTGCCTACCGGGGTATACCCAGCAGGACGTTTCCGACTGGCCTAAGAACTGGCGAGTGGGCCTGCAAGACGACGACTGGATCGAAGCCCAGCGAGGATCCAAGCGACTGAAAGCTGAAGGCCCAGGCGAGTAGATAGGCCCAATCGGATTAGGTTAAACGAGTACCGAAGCCTTAACTGATTCGATTGAGATATGTAAACCCTAGGGGAGGTGAGCCTATATAAACCTCCCTGCAGGGCGTGTAGATATACGTTCCATCATACACCCAAGCGACTCGTCACCTAGCCGCCGAGCTCGCCCATTGTACCACCTCCATAATACAATCTAGCAGGAGTAGGTCTTTACCCTTCGGAGGCGAACGGTAAAACCACGTGTCTCGCCCTCATCTCGCACCGCAGATGCCTGGCCGCCCTTGCCCCTCGTTCTACTACTCGCTGCCGATTGCAGCATCTGCCGTGACCATTCCAACGACAGTGGCGCCCACTGTGGGGCTTGGCCGGTCTGGCCGGTGTTCTGCGGCGAGATCCAATCTGCCCATCAACGAGACGGTCGCCACCGGCCGCATGATAGCGATCGGCGAGATGCTCCAAATCTTGCCGAGCAGCTACGTCCCGGCGGCGCGACCCATCACGCCTGGCAAGTGATCCTGCCGGTCGGCACGATCAGCCTCTTCGTCGGCCTCACCGACGTCATCGTCTTGGAGGACTCGGCTCGCATCCGCGAGTCGCCGCCACGCGATCGACTCTCCGAGAGCCAGATCCGCACGATCCATCGCCTTGCCTCTGAGTACAACTCGGCCCACAGGGACGTGGCCGAACTTCGCCGCCGCAGACGCGCCCTCAACGACGACGCCGACGGCGACCCGGCGTCACTCGCCGGTCCATCATCGGCTTCACCCGCGGGCTCCATCACCAGTCTCCAACGGGAGACTTCGAGACCCTCCATCCTCGAGATCTTCGACCGACCGGTCGGAAAACTCCGCCGACCTCCACGACGGAACGGCCGCCACGCCGCGACCTACATGGCGACCGGCACCGAGCCGGAGGACCCTTCTCCACCCAATCCTCCTAATGCCACGGCAGCGGAGGTCGAGCAACTCCGCTAAAACTGGCGGAGGCGGTGCCTACAAGCGAGTCACGAAAAATTTCGCCTCGGCGGTGACGACGCAGAACTATCGGCGCTACCATCGCAGCCGGATCGTCGCTGAACCCCACCGCTCAGGGCGCTGAACTTCGATGACGCAACGACCCGGCCAGCGTGGCGAAGCGCGATCTGCGAGAACGCCGCCACCGGAGGAAGCGCCCGCCAAGGTCGACGGCGATGGGCGCCACCTCCGCCAACCGTGATACCTCCTGTGGACCAGCGGATAGTAGTCTCCTCATGGGAGCGAGACGCAAACGGCCTCCCATCGTTCTCCACCCCGATGGACAACCTCGTGGCGAGCGGCAAGCCGACAACATCACGCCCATGGGGACGGCGCCCTCTGATCCAAGACATTAGGGCCCTCGCCGCAAAGGCCGTCGAGCAGCAAAACACGCGCCGACTGCAGGTCGAGTATACTCGCGTTCTTCGGGAAGCGAGCGGCCTCAGCGGCCGCCCAATGGCGGCAAACACCGAACTGCCGCCACCGAGCCAGAGCTCCAACACCGACCAACGCGGCACTCTCCACCAACCCAAATAACGACCAACTTCGTCGCCGCCAACGGTCAACCCATTGACGCCCGCACCCACATCATCAACAACCAAAGTTGGCGCGCACGCCAGCCCGACGACCTGCGACACACCCTAACCAATCGCCGCGACAGCGAGCCCATGGGGTCGCTCAGTCGACTCGGCCCCAAGTGCTTCGGACCAATGATCCGAGGCGAGAAGTACCCGCCAAACTTCAAGGCGCCGAAGGAGATAGAAAATTACTTCCCCTTGTACGACCCCGCTGTTTGGCTCGATACATACCTCATGGCGATGGGGATCGCAGGCCACACCGGCCTGCTAGCCGCCCGTTACGTCCCCCTGATGATGGAGGGGATGTGCAGGCAGTGGATCAACACCCTCCCCCAGGACAGTATCGACTCCTGGGAGGAGATGCGCGTCGCCTTCGTCAGGCACTTCGAATGCTCCTACACCCGCGCCACCACCATCGAGGACCTGGAGCGATGCGTCCAGGAACCCCGCGAGTCGACCCGCAACTGGGTCCAACGGTGGCAAGAACTCTAGTACAACGCGGTCGGCATCCACCCGGACACCGCGATCCATTGCTTCAAGACCTCGTGCCGCTACGAGCCTCCGGTCGCCAAGCTCAAGCGACACTCCCGCACACTCGACAACATACCAGACCTCCTCGAGATCGCCAAATGGTACGCGGAGGAAGATGCAAACCAGGAAACCGACGACGAGTCGGGAGGTCAACGCCGCACGAGCGGCAACGACGGCGAACGACGGTCCGACCTACGCTACAGCAACACTCGCCTCACCGGCAAGCGCCGCAGTGACGGGCGAGTCGACTTCGTCGCCAACGCCGGGCACGCACAACGTGAGCCCAAGAGCTTCTGCCGCGACGGAGGACAACGCCGCGACGGCGGCAACTACAAGGCCAAGCCAAGGTTCGACCCCGCGGACCTCCTTAACCAACCGTGTGCGTTTCATAGTAGGGAAGGGAAGCCCGCAACGCATACAACCACCGACTGCCACACCCTCAAGGAGATCGAGAAGGCACGACGAGCACGGGAGGACCCCGACAACGACCCGCCAAACGGCGGAAAATTTGGCAAAGTGTCCGGCTCGCTCCATACCTTCACAGGCTTCAACACGAAGTGCGAGAAGAAGGTCATCGCCCGCGCCGTCGCCGTCAACGCGGTGGCTCAGGTGGATGTTCCCCAGTTCCTCAACTGGTCGGAGCAGCCCATCACCTGGAGCCGCCAAGACCACTCGCCACGCATCGAGTACCCAGGCCGAGTCGCCCTGGTGGTCAAGCCTAAGGTCGGCGACTACTGGCTCCCCAAGACATTGATGGACGGCGGTAGCTCCATCAACATCCTGTACCTGGACACCTTCAGGCGGCTGCGACTCTCGCAGTCGATGATCGAGACGACCCACACCACGTTCCATGGCATCGTCCCCGGTCGGAAGGCGTACCCGATCGGCAAGGTCACGCTGCCACCTTCGCACACCAGCAAACTTCCGACCGGCGGATCGTCTTCGAGCCGGTGCCTTCGACAACCTACCATCTGCGTCTGGGCGCCAGCATTCGCCAAGTTCATGGCAGCGCCACCACGCTGCATAACGCAATGAAGCTCCTCGGGCCGTGCGGCGTCATCACCATCAACGGCGACCCCGACATGGCCGCCGAGTGCGAGGCCAAAGGAGCCGAACTCGCTGATGCCGTCATCGCGGCAGAGACCAACCACGCCGATGAGCTCGCCAAATACGCAAGCGGGGTCAACAACAATGACCCCACCATACTCAAGAAGCCCAACTCGGAGGGCGCAAACACCTCAACCTTCAAGGCGACGACGCACACTCGCACCGTCGAGCTGGTCCCAGGCGACTCCAGCCATACGGTGACGATCGGGACGGGTATGCGCCCAGCCTAGGAAGGCGCGCTCATCGAGTTCCTCCGTGAGAACAGTAACATCTTCGCATGGAAGCCCTCTGACATGCCTGGTGTCCCTAGGGAGCTCGCTGAGCACAAGCTAAACGCCGACCCCAAAGTGCGACCCGTCAAACAGTCGCTGCGGCCCTTCAATGAAGAGCGCCGCCGAGGAGGTGCAGCGTCTACTCGCTGCAGGCTTCATTCGGCCAATCAAATACTCCAAGTGGCTGGCAAACCTAGTCCTGGTCGAGAAGAAGAACGGGACCTGGAGGATGTGTATCGACTACACAAACTTGAACAGCGCCTGCCCAAAGGAGCAGTTCGTCCTCCCGCGGATCGACCCAATAATCGATTCCACCGCGGGCTCGGAGTCGCTATGTTTGCTCGACGCCTACTCTGGGTACAACCAGATCAAAATGGCCGTCGAGGATGAGGATAAGACGATGTTTATCATGCCATTCGGAGCCTTCTGCTACACCGCCATGACCTTCGGCCTCAAGAACGCCGGGGCGACCTACCAGCGGTGCATGCAAGAGTGCCTCGCGAGCCAAATTGGCCGCAACATCCACGTCTACATCGATGACGTGGTCGTAAAGTCCGCTCTCCAGGGTGACCTACTCGCCGACCTGGCGGAAACATTCGCCAACTTGCGAAAATACAAGATAAAGCTTAACCCAGGCAAATGCACCTTCGGTGTACCAACAGGACAACTACTGGGGTACGTCGTCTCCAAGCGAGGGATCGAGGCGAACCCCACGAAAATCAACACGATCGCCCGGCTCAGCAAACCCGAGTGCCTGCGCGACATCCAGAAACTGGCCGGGCGAGTAGCGGCTCTCAGTCGCTTCATCCCCCGCCTGGGCGAAAAGGCGATGCCCCTATACCGCCTGATGCGCAAGAACCCCACCTTCGTGGGACAAGGAGGCGGATGACGCTCCACGACGTCAAGAAGGTGCTACTCGCCGCTACTCGCTACCGCCGACAAAGAACCCATGATGGTTTATGCGGCTTCCGGCCGGCGTCGTCGGCGCCATGGTCGCCGAGCGACCGGAGGAAGGAAAGGACCGCCCAGTGCAGCGACCGGTGTACTACATCAGCGAGGTCCTCACCGAGTCGCGCCAGCGGTACCCGCAGTACCAAAAGCTGGTATACGCGGTCTTCAGAGCTCAGCGGCACCTACCGCACTACTTACAGGAGCACCCGATCACGGTCGTCTCCTCAGCACCACTGCAAGACATCATCCGAATCATGAGGCGACGGCGGTCGCCAAGTGGGCCGTCGAGATCGGCGTCCACAACATCAAATACGAGCCACGAAAAGCGATCAAGTCGCAGGCCCTAGCGGACTTCATCGCCGACTGGGAAGAGGCCCAGCAGCCAGAGAAGCTGCCATACCTCCATTACTGGAGCCTGCACTTCAACGGCTCCAAGAACGCGGACGGCGCAGGCGCAGGGATCGTGCTAACTTCACCGAAGGGGGACAAGCTCCGCTACATCCTCTGCCTCGACTTCACACCCTGCACCAACAACATGGCCGAGTACGAGGCCTTACTCCACGGCATGCGAGCTGCCAAGGAGATGAATGTCAACCGCCTATGCTGCTACGGAGACTCGGACCTCGTCGCGGGGCAAGTCGCTGGCACCTGCGACGCCGTCTCCCCCACCATGGCGGCGTACTGCCAAGCAGGGGACAAGCTGAGTGGATCGACAGGCGGAAGAACGAGGAGGCCGACGCACTCTCTCGCATTGGGTCGGCTCGACTCGCACCACCCGCCGGCGTCTTCCTCGATAACCAAGCCATCAGTCTCTCCCCCGAGGGAGATCGAAATCGGAGTCCCTTTACAGCCGGAGGCAGCCCTGGTCGCACTCGTCACCGAGCCAGACGACTGGACCAAGCCCTACATCGCCTAGCTGGAGGCCGGCACCTTGCCGGCAGACGAGACGGACACTCGGATGATTGCACGCCGATGCAAGTCCTACACCATCATCGACGGCGAGATCCACAAGCGCAGCGTCACCGGCGTGTTCCAACGCTGCGTCCAACCCGCCGAAGGACGCAAGATCCTCCACGATATCCACTCCGGTGACTGCGGCCACCACGCCGGCGCCCGCTCTCTGGTCGCCAAGGCTATGCGGCATGGCTTTTACTGGCCCACCGCACACGCCGATGCTGTCGACATTGTCCAGCGGTGCGCCGGGTGCCAGAAGTACGCCAACCAGACGACGTGCGAGCTCGCGCTCAAAAATCCCCATCACCGCCATTCGCCGTGTGGGGCATGGACATGGTAGGCCCTTCAAAAGGCTCCCTTCGCTACACCCACCTCCTGGTCGCGTCGACAAATTCACAAAGTGGGTGGAGGCCAAGCCCGAAATGCGACGGGAAGACCGCCACTAAATTCCTACGCGAGCTCATATATCGCTACGGGTTCCCAAACAACATCATCACGGACAACGGCACCAACTTCGCCAAAGGAGCCATGGCCGAATTCTGCGAAGAGCACCACATCCAGCTCGACCTCGCGTCGGTCGCCCACCCGGAATCCAACGGCCAAGCGGAACGGGCCAATCAAAGCATCCTCCACGGCCTGAAGCCGCGACTCCAAGTACCACTCGAGCACCGGGCCGGGTCGAGTCGAGCTGCCCTCGTCATCCGGGGATCCGCACCTCGGTCAACAGGTCGACAGGATTCACCCCCTTCTTCATGGTATACGGCGCCGAGGCAGTCATGCCCACCGACCTCGAGCACGACTCGCCACGGGTCGTCCACTACACGAAGGCTGCAAACGAACTCGCCCGCCAAGACGAAGTCGATCAACTCGACGAGGCACGTGACCTCGCTCGGTCACGCACCGCCATCTACCAGTAGGGACTCCGCCGCTACCACAGCCGGCGGGTGAAAACTCACACCTTCCAAGAAGGCGACCTGGTGTTGCGCCTCATCCAGGACAAGAAGGGCATGCACAATCTCTCCCCTCCGTGGGAGGGACCATTCGCCATCGGGCGAGTACTTGGCAACGACGCCTACTACCTCATCGACGTCCGCGGGGACGGCGAACTTGACGTCAAGCGACCATGGAATGTAAACCTCCTACGGAAGCTCTACCCCTAGAACCCCACATATGTACTCTCCAGTCGCTATGAAATAAAAAGAATCGGTTACCTCAAATTGCGTCTACTCTCCGTGTCTTGTGCCACTCGCAGTCGTACTAACAGCGTCAAGCTAACCGCAGAAGTCAACCTTTGGTCAAGCGATCGGCACGGCTAAGTAGTGCGATGCAAAAGCACTGGGTCACCTCAGGTTTTACATCGTCCACGAAAAACGCCTACCCGGAGCCCCATCGGAGTCGCCTAGCCGATCGCTCTGAGCCAAGACAATCGCCGCTTCTCAGAGCGACCACGATCCTCCGCATCCTCGACATAGCGACTCGAACGGCCATGTACCACGCTCGGGGACTAATGACCAGATCAGCGCGAGCGGCTCGAGAAAACGCCAAGTATGAGAGCATGCCCAGGACTCGCCACGCGACTGACCCCACGGGACAGGCAGGAGTGATGTGGCATCCCGCAAAAACCACTACTAGAAAATAGCGTTGAATTTGTGCATTGCATCGTCATCATCATGCATTGTTTGCCTAAACCTATTTTTCGCAAAGCCTGTTTTGTTTTCTAAAACGCCCCGTCTTGTTTACAAATTCAAACCCGGGTCTCCGGAATATTTTATTTGTCTGCTACCGGTTTGCCAAAGGCCTGTTTGGAATAAATAAAATCTTTAATTATTTTAGTGGGGCAGTCGAACGGGCCGAATGACCCGAACGACCACACCAGAAAATAAAACGGCCCACCCCTTAATCCTAAAACTACCAACCTATCTACCCACCCCTTTGGCCACCTCACCCCGGCCAACCCCGTCGCGCCACCTCACCCCTCCCCAAAACCCCCACCACTAAGAAGCTGCCACCTAACCAACCCTCTTCCCTCCCCCTCTCTCTCTCCCTGGGACCACCTGCCAACACACACCCACCCACACACACACACAGCCACACAACACCACACAGGAACCGGTCCACCCCCCTGACGCGACCCCACGCCTGGGACCCACCCCCACCTACCATGCCCGCTTCCCACCCCGTGGCTCTCTTCCTCCTGGCCTCTCTCTCAGCCGCCTCGCCTCCGCCGCCTCCCCTCAAGCTCCTCGCCAGCGCCTCGAGCCCTCCACAAGGCCCACCACCGACCTCCGCCCACCGCTCCGCCTCCCACCTCGCTCTCCCGCCGCCACTGCCACCGTCCTCATGAGCTCCTCCTCCGACCGAGCTTGCCGCGCCTCCTCTGCGAGCCCTGCCGCCGGTCTCGCCAAGCTCGCTGTCCTCACGCCTCGCAGCCTCGCCTGTGACGTCCACTTCTCCGCTCACTTGTGAGCCTGCGCCCATAGCCGCCACCCGACTGAAGCTTCACGCCAGCCCCTCCGCCTAAGCTCGCGCGTCGCCGGCTGCGCGCCTCCATGCGACCAGCGCACCGTCGCCGCCGCCGCCTCTCGTCACTGCTTGGCCAGCGCCCCGCATAAGCACCACCGAGCTACCTTCTTGCGCCGCCGTTGCGTTGGCCGCCGAGCCCGCCTCGTGGGTCTCCCCAAGCCACGACGCCCGCCGCGCCGACCGACGCTCAAAACTGCTGCCGGCAGTTAGCCCCGTTTCGCCCGCCGTGGAAGACACCGAGTCCCTCTGCGTGGGCCCCTCTCGACTTCATGGCCATGTCCCTGGATGCGCCATGAGCTGTCTCTGCCTAGTGCGACCGTGCACCACCTGTGGGGATCACGCTGCGCCACCATCTGTCTCCGTGCAAGAGTTGACGAGTGCGCCGCGGCCCGTCAAGTTCCACTACAAGGAATATGGCAATATATGACCCTCCATTTTCGTCACAGAATCGTCATAGTAGTCTATTTATGACGATTCTATGACGATTTTGAGATCGTCGAAAGCTGAGCGTCGCAAATGAACTATAACGACGTTTTTGATAAAATCGTCATAACTGTCTATGACGATATTGGATCGTCATAACGTCTATGACGATTCAATATCGTCACGGGCCATCTAGCCATGCCATGTCAGATCCTACGTGGCTGATCCTACGTGGCAAAATTGTGACGAAATTAAATTGTCTTAAATCGGAATCAGCCCAATCCATTATGGTGGTCTATATGGGCCAGCCCAATAATTACAGCCTTTTTCTTTTTGTGTCGTGGTCTTTATGGTACATTTCTTCTATGGGCCATGGCTTTATTAGGGTGTATTCCCTTTTGGGCCTTTATTCGTACATCGATTTCTCTTTATTTTTCACCTTTTTATATCGAGCAGGAAGCTACTACCAAACCATCCCAGCAACATTTCCAAATATATATTTTACACAACACAACAATTTAACATCTAGAATTTAAATATGACAGCCACGAGGTAACGGTATAACAGGACCTCGATATAACAGGACATGACAGCCAGATCATCATATAACACTATAACAGATATAAATAGCTGATATAGTAGATATACACATGACAGCAGATACAAAGAAACAGCAGCCAAAATTGATACACAATAACCAAATAATCAGCAGATGTAAACATTCCAGATTAGCTACTGGACTGGCCTGGAGCATAGCTCCCTACTACTCCTTATGGCGCCCTTGTTGCTGGCCTATACCACATCCAAGAACTTCGAAATATCCTCCTTCGGCCTTCTTATTTCTGTCAAACAGAAAAACTAGCATAAGTGATACGAATTGGATAAATAAATAGCAGCATATTAGCTATGGTAAGTCCATTTCCATAACAGTTTTCAAGTACACAAACATGTATTCAAATAAAAAACAATAGACAGTCTTGTACATGCACAAAACATGCATGCCTAGCTTCAAAATAATGTACCAGCAACTATACAACCAATAACAGAGTCATATCCAACTATTGACTACTTATAGTTGCAAACTGCATAGACTTTTTGCGTCATATCCAAACTGCATAGACTATTGACTACTTATAGTTGCAAACTGCATAGACTTATGGTCTAAAACTCCAAGTAAAAGCTGCTACGAATTCCACCTAGGCAGATTACTATCAATAACACACTACTAACCATATATTTCTTCTTCTCATACTGAATCAAAATAGTATCTAACTGCCTCAGAGATTAAGTTTCCAGATGCATCAATCAACCAACAAGAATATATAGATGCAAGGGGAAGAGAGTCGCTTACCACAGGGACCAGCTTGTTGTTGGGGTGCTTCTCCTTGTAGTCCTTCCTCTAGCTCTGATATATAGTAACTGGTCAGATGTTCAGATTCAGCAAAGTTCAGACATAGCATGGCATCGAGTAAAACCTTCTGTCGAATTACAAGAACATCCATGATATGCACCTAGTAAAGAGAAAGGCAGACAACATGAAACAGGTAAGATGACAGGGATAATCACTCAACACATGGTATACGATAAATAAGGGACATATGTGTATAATTAAATAGGTTTTGAATCTAGGTGTAAAATAGAGGAGACATAGTACATAGCTAATCAAACAGCAGCAGGACCATGTAAATACTCTTTAGATGACAAGAGCATGCACGAGGTACTGATATAGGTATTGGCTATTTGGAAAAGAAAAAAATGCACTTGTAGATGTCCTCAATTTTCTCTACCTTTTAATTTATCATGTTTCTATGCTGAAAAAAACACGGAAGGAATCTTTGTGTTATACTGAATAAGTGTTCAACAATGTGTCCACCTTAGTCTGAACAAATTCAGAAAGTTCAATCCACTGTATCTTGTCTGGACGACATTAAAGCAACATCCGAGAAATTGACAGCTGCATTTAGCTTAAAGGATAGGAACAACACGTTGACAACATGATTTTTGACCTAGCAATTCTTTCACTATAAGGCCGAGGATAAGCACATGAAAAAAACTTAGCTCAGGTTCACCTGATAGGCAAAAGTGGCATGGTGAGCCTAGTAGAAAAGAGCACTAAACTATAACCTAATTAAGATGAATTTAGTTCTGAAATACACAATGTTTCCTGAATATTTATGCCCAAAATCAAACACATCATAACATATAATTTTAGGTTGTACAACTGCAAGAGTACATATATGGAGAAGGATTGGTAATTTGGCATTTTAAAAGGCAGGCTGAAATTTGGCCATAGCAGGTAAGGGAAGTGTGTTGATCAGTTCAATATAAATGTTTAATAACCTAGCTTAAAAACAGTTTGTGGGTGCTCGTAAGCCACATGCCATTAGCTCATTCATCACCGTTCGGTCTATTTTGTATTGATCCTGGCTGCGCATAATACCTTGTACATGTGAACTCTAAATTTTCAGGGAAAGGTCCATTGTGCAGATCCATAGCGATTACTCATGCAATTTTAAAATAAAATTGTCGTGCAATGGAACAAGTAACTAAATATATCAGGAACCTAACTTGAATGTTCTTTTCTTACGCCTGCAACAAGTAACTAAATATATTACTACCAAGCTGAAAAGATATATATGTAGCTCGCATGGATCACAACATATATACATTTTGCTACCAAGGAAAAATATATAACAATATAAGCATAAAACTACATGTTGATCCATTTCTATAGATCTGATATGAGATCATCTATCTGTGTGGAAACAATCCTCACATGGTAAATTAGTAGCCACGAGCCAGAAATACAAACACGAAAAACAATGCTAAAAGGGAAGAAGAAATCAAGCAGTTACAGACTTCCAGCATAGTCAGATAAAAAATAATGCACCTTCAGATGGTCGCATCGAGACAGTTCACAATAATGTCAAAACGACCCGGTGGACGTAATAATAGAGTACTCCAGTAATAATTGAGAATGAGGAGAAATTGCTCCAGTATCAGAACGACAAGGATCATCATCATGATCCATGAGCCAGGGAGCTAAACCACATATTTGTAAGATTAATTATGCATTTATGATATTTTTCATTCAGAAAATGATCTAAAAAAGCAAACCATTTACAAAGGAGTAATTTAGTAAAAATGCACATATAATTTACCATGAATTCATAATAGCTGTTCTAATGAGGAAGGGAACACCATGCTATACATATGTATACTTTTATAGGGGAATATAACAAACTTTCCTGCATTAGCCATGCATACCTTGAAGCCAGATTTGATATTAGTTGAACCACCTAGAATTCCTCATGCAGGTTTGACTACATGGAAGGAGCACATCAGTGTCTCATCTACAGTCATCATGGCACCTTTTCTCTAGTGATTCACAGTTATTTTTAAATTACTTATATGAACCACATGGGCGGTAGTCAGTTTTCGATTCCCATACGACTCCATGAATAAACGTGTTAGGCAAGATACTTCTGAATTCAATGAAGGAACAGAGAAAAGGACCAGGGAATGCAACTCAGCCATCATTCGAGGAGGAAGATTAACGCACCTCATGATGTTGTAGACACTGCAAAACAACTAATTTTCTATCCGTGTTCATGATTTAGGGAAAACCTGCAAGGGCAAAAAAACATTCCACTTAATTTGGACACACCAAGCTCAATAAAATAACTAAAATCTAAAAGCATGCTATTTGTTGGTTTATAAAACATTAAATGCCATCTTTATTTCCAAATTATCTCCACATTTAAAAGATTTACCCGTTGTGGCATATTCAAGGATGCTTTGCTCATAGAAACCATATCCGCTGAGGCACCCAACCTGACATACCATATATAATAGTGTTAACCATATCCGCTGAGGCACCCAACCTGATGCTTTTCACAGGTTTATGATGCTGGAACAGAGCAGTGTTTTCATGGACAGATTGTACGCACCTTGGAGCGTGCCGAGAGGACAGAAGTAAGGGTGTTGATCGCCTTCTTCCTCGATTGCTTGCGATTGAGTGAAGCTGCCCGTCGACTTGCTCACGCCGGAGTCGGAGTTGATCTCGATGGCGTGCTCGGGGAGGAGGGCAAGCTTCACCGCCAGCCTCGCCGGATTTTGCAGCAGTAAAGCGACGATTGATTAACACGAGACTAAATTAGCGCTTCAGGATAGAGGGGGAAGGGAGCAGGAACAGGGACGGTACCTTGGCTTTCTCCTGCGCCTTCTTAATCAACTGAGCACCAAAGTTCCTGGTCACGGGGCGGTGAGCATTCACCGGCTCCTGGAGCTGCTTCTTCCTGTTTATTCCCAAGAACGCGTGAGTGGAAAATTCCATAGAAACAAAGGGGAATCATGCATACTGGAACTGGTCGGTTTCCTGCTTACCCTTCGGCCACGCGGAGGTTGCCGATGTTGCCGATGTCGCGCAGGACTCCCCGCCGGGGCTTGGTCTCAGTCCGCCACCATGGCGGCCTTCGCTTTCCAGCGCGGGGACACCACCACCAAGCACCGCTGACGGAAACGAGAAAAACAATACCATGAGAATTTCGATTTGTCGGAAGCTGCAGACCAATAACGAGAAAAACCACACCAAATCGATACCAAAACAAATCTTTCTTCAGATTTCTGTTGGGACAGACCAATCAAAGAGAAATTGGGAAAGTCATAGCAAAATGAGACAAGATCCCCGAGATCCCCGAGTTCCGCTCGCTCACCTCTGTTCTGCTGTTGCTGATGCTGCGGAGCGGCAACGACGTTCTGGTTGTGTGTGGCCATCTCCTCCTCGCCCTGGCCAAAGAATGATTGGAGATGCGCAACCCGCGACCCCTCCTCCACCCCGGTGAGCGCAGACACGGCTCCGGCGTGCTCTACGGCGTTTCTTGAAGCTCTTCTCGCCTCTCTCTCTCCTTCTCTTCTTGCCTTGGTTAATCGGTGGGGCGTGATGGGTCGGGAGGGGGAGGAGGGGCGCCAGGGATCTGGGTGGCCGACGAGGTGGTGAGGAGTTCAAGGGACGAGAAGTGGGCGAGCGGAGATGGTCACTTGCGCGCTGTGGCGGCGGCCGGCGGTGAGAAGGATAAGGGTTAGGGTTAGACTTTAGAGGATGGAGGGGGTCAGGGCGGCGGGGGATTTGGTACGTGCCGCGTGTGCGAATGAAATTTTTGCACTATACGCGCGCGATGGATGCCAGGTCATCAATCCACGCCAAATTTTTACAGACCACCATCCCACCGTTCATCAAGTTCACATCAACGGCTGATATCGTCGTAGTATGCTCCAAACAAGGCCCCAAACAGTACACACCAGCTTATGACGATTTCGTGTAAATAATTTAAGACGTTTTTGGGACAAATCGTCATGCATTTGCTATCCTTTGCCCCTTCCAAACAGCTCATGACCAACTGCAGCAAGATCGTCATAAATTTATGACGATTTCTTTCGGGGTCACTATCAAAAGGTCATAGTATAGCACATTTCTTGTAGTGTTCTGCAACAAGTCGGGCAAGTGTGTTGAGACGCCACGACACATCATGAGCGCCACGAGAACGACAAGTATTGATAGCCGAGCACCAGACCGATCCGATGCCGACCCAAGTTCTCCCTCCCGGAACCGTCAAGACCACCGTCACGGCCGACATGATCTTCCTCGGTGGCAACGACAATCGGACAAGGATCACCAAAAATAACTGCCGACAAGATCTCCAGCATGGGTAAGATGCCCAGACCCTGAAGACCGATCCCGGCGACCACACATGCGACAACACCTTCGCCCCGAATGCGGAATCGAGAACCCGAACGCCAAGAACGCCGATGCGGATACGACAAGCACTTCACCCCGGAACGACAAGTACTCCCTCGAGGACGCTGAGTACTTCACCCCGGACACCGAGACCCTGGACGACAAGCTCTTCCCGGAAGCAGTGACGCTCATGCGACAAGATCTACCACCCCGACCCGAAGACCCTAAATCCCGGAGTCCGAGAACGTTTCCGTCAAACCCTGGACCCCGACCCCGAACCCCGTCGAACCCTAACCAAGATCGTCGAACCCTTAATGTGTGAACCTTTTCCGACCCCCTATTTTATAAATGCTATATAACAACTTGTTGCATATTAATTGCCATACTTGCATGCATAATCATGTGGTTTGGGGGCCTCATGCATATTCACCTAATAATTAAATATGGGGCCCATATGCGGGAAAATCTAGCCTTATACTGGCCTCATTTAAATTGGTGTAGCGAATATCTTCTGCCATGTTATGACAACATTTAAATTGTGGGGTAGCTAAACAACATGAACCATTTAATTAATTATCGGGACCCCGGTTCCGCTTAATATGACCTAATTGCATCGCACCCTTGCCATGCCATACATCATACATGCATCATGCCCGATCTTCTGCCGTTGTATTAAATAGTGCATCCGTTGTTATTCTAGTGTTTTGCTTCTTCACGGATAAGGCCGTCGAGTTGATGCGAGTGTCGACCCGATCTTCGGTTGAACCTTCGGCAATGATTTTCAGGCGAGCATCTCCCCCTTTCTACCTATCTTGCTTTTATAGTATTTATTCCCTCCTGTTGATCTATTGCTATCTGTGTTGCGATGCTTTAGTTTCCGTACCTGTGATATACCGTGCAGCCCTATATTGCCTTGGACACATCCTATTACCTGTTGTTTGGTAGATAGTTGGACTTGCGCGTCGTAGTCGCTTGCTCAAGTGCTGTTGCGTGTCGCCATGTTCCACAGTTGTTGGAGTAATGCCGCATGTTTGATGTTGGAGATGATCTTAGTTTTACTTATCGTTCACTTTAATTCCTGTTTAACAACTAAAATTGAAGTAAGCAGAGGCATCGGTGGGTGATAGATAATATTTGGTTTCCGAACGCCCACTTGTGTCTGAGGACCCCGAGTACTTGATACCTGTTCCTTGATTTATCGCTATCCACATCCGGGAGGTATATGGGACCCCGAGCGAGCTTGATTCTTTTTTTCTTGGGGCCACAAACTAGTTTGAGGTTTTATTTACTATCTGTACTTATGCCATGCTACTTACGTATTTACAATTGCGATGTGAGCACTGTTTAGGAATTGTGACCCGTTACGTGGTATCGACAAGCCCAGTTTTGGGTTCCCGATCGCCATGTACCGGCCACAAACCTCGGGTCCGTCTCGGCTAGCTTACTTGCTATGGTAAGACTCAAGGGTGGCCTGAAATATTTCAATCCTGTGATTGCTTTGTCGTGAAAGCCTCGTTGGGTTTTGATTTGGTTTTTCCGAGGTTGATCGAGCGTGTGTTGCTATTGGTGCACCCGGCCGGTAAAACTTTCTCGAAGCCGTGTCCGGTTATGGACGACTTGAGCCTGATATCTCGACCATAGACAAGCATAACTAAAGTAGTGCTATAAATTTGACTTTATAATGACTAGTAATCAGCTTCACTATAATGGAATGGCTAACTAAAACTGCCCACAATTGCTTGTTTGGTTGTCGCTTGCGACAATTGTACCTGACTAGTAAATATTGCAACTACAACGGAATGGCTAAATAAAAGTACCAACAACTGCTGGGTTTTGGGCTATCTCATGCTATCTGTATCTGATTAGTAAGTGTTGTAACTATAACGGAATGGTTAACTAAAAGTGCCCACTGCTTACTTTATCAGAATGATTATCTACACCTGACTAGTAATTGCTGCAACGAAAACTGAATAAGTAAAACTGCCAACTGTGTGAGTTCCTCGGTTGACTTCCTCGTTGGTCTCGAGGGGGAAACACCAGGATGGGTTTGTTTGATGTTAGCTTCAGGTTGGATCCGGATAGGTCATTCTTATCCCTCTCTGATAACCGCCAGTTGTATCGAGTCCCTATAGGTTGTTTAGTGCATGCTGCGCTGCCGCTCAGTCCACCATACCTTTGTAGGCGAGGACCGCTGAATTCTAGCCTCGCCGTGTACTGGCCTCGATCGACGCCCTCTTTTCCTTTTCCTTTGTCGGCACCCTTTTGTTTAAGGGTCTTGAGAGCGACGTCGTTAGTGGTTACCCTTCCGGCTTGGCAGGGTTATGGACGCCATTGGTTATTCTTCGTGGCTCTTAGCCCCATTTGCATCTTGTCCGTAGTGGACGCCTATCGCTTCAAGGTGATTTGGATCTTTGTATATTATATCTGTATTTTTGACTCATGGAGTCGTGTTGTATATATTCTGTTCATGGGTCCCATCGAGGACTGTTGTGTAATGTTATTACTGCTTTCCACCCACGCATAAGTGCTGGTGGGCACCTTTGATCGTTTCTATGCAGGTTTTTGGAAGCGCCTAAACTTGCATAGGCCGATTCGGAGGGTGTTACAGTGGTATCAAAGCTCGATTGCGATACCCACAAGTCCAAATTGTAGGATAACCTAGCTAACGGCCGAAGTAGAGTGTCAAAACTATTTTGCAAAATCGGTTGGATAGTTCTGATTAGGTCTAATTTTACTCCTTACCCCTCTGTTGTTCCCCTCTTACCTCTACGTGTTTTGAATCCGCTCTCGTCTCTTTCTCGAGTCCAGGAATTCTCGTGGTTGGGTTTCCGTCGTACCTTCAGGGTTTCTCTCTCTCTTTTGGTAACGGTGATGCTACGTCCGGTGTTCATGCCGCCCGAGGAATCCTTTGTCTGTGGTAACATTATTTGTTCCTTGTTTGTGCCTTCCGGTGTTTCCCGACGCGACGACATCATCTACGCCGGATCCGATGCAGAGTCTGCATCACTCCTTTGGTTCCGAACCTCTCTTGTCGAGATCTTCAGTCTGATTCCGAGAATGGTTGCACGCTTATCTACTGATTGTACAGGGTAATAGTTTGGGTGCGTGATGGATTGGCCCCCATGCCGACTACCCCTTCTATTCGCTTTTGTACATTGAAATGGATGAGAATGCATCGGTTCCCTCTTTCTATCGGAGTTAGAGGTGGCTTTATTTGTGGATACCTCTATCTTCGACCTTTTTGATCCCGGAGTGTTCTCTCGACGATCACGGACAACGACCTCTTGTTAGTGGTGTCGCGAGGATCTACACGAAGCGAGGAGACGCAGATCGCCGACCTCCCTTCCGGAACCATGAGGCGGATCTCGAGGGCGAGATCCATTGTTAGTGGTGTCGAATTGTGGCATCCCGCAAAAACCACTACTAGAAAATCGCGTTGAATTTGTGCATTGCATCGTCATCATCATGCATTGTTTGCCTAAACCTATTTTTCGCAAAGCTTGTTTTGCTTTCTAAAACGCCCCGTCTTGTTTACAAATTCAAACCCGGGTCTCTGGAATATTTTATTTGTCTGCTAACGGTTTGCCAAAGGCCTGTTTGGAATAAATAAAATCTTTAATTATTTTAGTGGGGCAGTCGAACGGGCCGAATGACCCGAACGACCACCCCAGAAAATAAAACGGCCCACCCCTTAATCCTAAAACTACCAACCTATCTACCCACCCCTTTTGCCACCTCACCCCGGCCAACCCCGTCGCGCCACCTCACCCCTCCCCAAAACCCCCACCACTAAGAAGCTGCCACCTAACCAACCCTCTTCCCTCCCCGTCTCTCTCTCCCTGGGACCACCTGCCAACACACACCCACCCACACACACACACAGCCACACAACACCACACAGGAACCGGTCCACCCCCCTGACGCGACCCCACGCCTGGGACCCACCCCCACCTACCACGCCCGCTTCCCACCCCGTGGCTCTCTTCCTCCCTGGGCCTCTCTCTCGCGCGGCCCACACTGCTGCCGGCGCCGCCCGCACTCTCCGCCCAGCCCCACCGCGCCGCCGCCTCCTCGCAGCTCTCGCCGGCCCGCCGAGCCTCCCCTGCGCCCACCACCGACCTCCGCCGCCCCACCGCGGCTCCGCCTCCACCTCGCTCTCCCGGTCGCGCCCTGCTCGTCACCGTCCCCGCGAGCTCCTCCTCCGGACCGAGCTTGCCGCCCCGCGCCTCCTCTGCGAGCCCCGCCGTCGCCGGTCTCGCCAAGCTCGCCGGTCCCCTCGTCGCCCTGCAGCCTCGCCTCGCCGACGTCCACTTCCTCCGCTCCGCCGCGAGCCTGCGCCGCCCGCAAGCCGCCACCCGAAGCTTCCGGCGCGGCGCTGCGGCTCCGCCCAAGCTCGCCGTCTCGCCGGACAAGCGCCTCCAGCGACCCCAGGCCGTCCGTCGCCGCCTCTCGCGCCACTGTCACCGCCGCCCGGCCTCCCCTCATAAGCACCACCGAGCCGCTACCTCCTTGCGCCGCGCCGCCGCTGGCCGCCGGAGCCGCCCGCCTCCCCGTGGTCCTCCCCAAGCTGGCCCGCCAGCGACGCCCCTCCGCGCCTGCGCCCCCTCCGACCGACGCCCGAAATCGTCGTCGCCGCAGCAGCCGGCCCCGTTCCACCCTCGCCGTGGAAGACGCCGAGTCCCTCCTGCGTGTGGGCCCCTCTGACTTCCGCGGCCATGTCCCTGGATGCGCCATGAGCTGTCTCTGCCTAGTGCGACCGTGCACCACCTGTGGGGATCACGCTGCGCCACCATGTGTCTCCGTGCAAGAGTTGACGAGTGCGCCGCGGCCCGTCAAGTTCTGCAACAAGTCGGGCAAGTGTGTTGAGACGCCACGACACATCATGAGCGCCACGAGAACGAAAAGTATTGATAGCCGAGCACCAGACCGATCCGATGCCGACCCAAGTTCTCCCTCCCGGAACCGTCAAGACCACCGTCACGGCCGACATGATCTTCCTCGGTGGCAACGACAATCGGACAAGGATCACCAAAAATAACTGCCGACAAGATCTCCAGCATGGGTAAGATGCCCAGACCCCGAAGACCGATCCCGGCGACCACACATGCGACAAGACCTTCGCCCCGAATGCGGAATCGAGAACCCGAACGCCAAGAACGCCGATGCGGATACGACAAGCACTTCACCCCGGAACGACAAGTACTCCCTCGAGGACGCTGAGTACTTCACCCCGGACACCGAGACCCTGGACGACAAGCTCTTCCCGGAAGCAGTGACGCTCATGCGACAAGATCTACCACCCCGACCCGAAGACCCTAAATCCCGGAGTCCGAGAACGTTTCCGTCGAACCCTGGACCCCGACCCCGAACCCCGTCGAACCCTAACCAAGATCGTCGAACCCTAAATGTGTGAACCTTTTCCGACACCCTATTTTATAAATGCTATATAACAACTTGTTGCATATTAATTGCCATACTTGCATGCATAATCATGTGGTTTGGGGGCCTCATGCATATTCACCTAATAATTAAATATGGGGCCCATATGCGGGCAAATCTAGCCTTATACTGGCCTCATTTAAATTGGTGTAGCGAATATCTTCTGCCATGTTATGACAACATTTAAATTGTGGGGTAGCTAAACAACATGAACCATTTAATTAATTATCGGGACCCCGGTTCCGCTTAATATGACCTAATTGCATCGCACCCTTGCCATGCCATACATCATACATGCATCATGCCCGATCTTCTGCCGTTGTATTAAATAGTGCATCCGGTGTTATTCTAGTGTTTTGCTTCTTCGCGGATAAGGCCGTCGAGTTGATGCGAGTGTCGACCCGATCTTCGGTTGAACCTTCGGCAATGTTTTTCAGGCGAGCATATCCCCCTTTCTACCTATCTTGCTTTTATAGTATTTATTCCCTCCTGTTGATCTATTGCTATCTGTGTTGCGATGCTTTAGTTTCCGTACCTGTGATATACCGTGCAGCCCTATATTGCCTTGGACACATCCTATTACCTGTTGTTTGGTAGATAGTTGGACTTGCGCGTCGTAGTCGCTTGCTCAAGTGCTGTTGCGTGTCGCCATGTTCCACAGTTGTTGGAGTAATGCCGCATGTTTGATGTTGGAGATGATCTTAGTTTTACTTATCGTTCACTTTAATTCCTGTTTAACAACTAAAATTGAATTAAGCAGAGGCATCGGTGGGTGATAGATAATATTTGGTTTCCGAACGCCCACTTGTGTCCCGTAGGACCCCGAGTACTTGATACCTGTTCCTTGATTTATCGCGCTATCCACATCCGGGAGGTATATGGGACCCCCCTGAGCCAGAGCTTGATTCAGTCTTATTTCTTGGGGCCATAAACTAGTTTGAGGTTTTATTTACTATCCTGTACTTATGCCATGCTACTTCTGTATTTACAATTGTGCGACAGATAGCACATGTACTATTTAGGAATTGTGACCCGTTTACGCGGTATCGACAAGCCCAGTTTTGGGTTCCCGATTAAACCGCCCCACAAACCTCGGGTCCGTCTGCTAGCTTACTGCTATGGTTAGACTACAAGGGGTGGCCCCCTGAAATATTTCTGAATCCTGTGATTGCTTTGTCGTGAAAGCCTCGTTGGGTTTTGATTTGGTTTTTCCGAGGTTGATCGAGCGTGTGTTGCTATTGGTGCACCCCGGCCGGGTAAAACTCTCGTATACCACTCTGTAACACCCTCAGAATCGGACCTATGCAAGTCTTAGCGATTCCCGCCAAACCCGCATAGGAACGATTCAAAGGTGCCCACCAGGCACTTTCGTGCGGGTGGAAAACGAAGTAATAACATTACACAACAGTCCTCGATGGGACCCACAGAACAGATATATATACAACACGACTCCATGAGCCAAGAATACAAATATACGGTACAAAGATCCAAATCACCTCGAAAACGATGGAGCGTCCGACTACGGACAAGATGTAAATGGGGCTAAGAGCCCTGAGGAATAACCAATGGCGTCCATAACCCTGCCCATGCCAAGCCGGAAGGGTAACCCTGCTAACGACGTCGATCCCAAAACCTGCTTAAACAAAAAGGGGTGCCGACAAAGAGCAAAGGAAAAAGAGGAGCGTCAGTACTGAGGCCAGTACACGGCGAGGCTAGAATTCGGCGGTCCTCGCCTACATAGGTATGGTGGACTGAAGCGGCAGCGGCAGCATGCACTGAACAACCTATAGAGACTCGATACAACTGGCGGCTATCAGAGAGGGGTAAGAAAGACCTATTCGAAACCAACCTGACACTATCATCAAACAAACCCATCCTGGTGTTTCCCCCTCGAAACTAAACGAGGAAGTCAACCGAGGAACTCACACCGTTGGCAGTTTTACTTATTCAGTTATCGTTGCAGCAATTACTGGTCAGGTATAGATAATTGTCCTGATAAAAGAAGCAGTGGGCCCTTTTAGTTATTCATTCCGTTGTAGTTGCAGCAATTACTAATCATATACAGATAGCATGATATAAACCCAAAACCCAGCAGTTGTTGATACTTTCATTTAGCCATTCCGTTGTAGTTGCAATACTTACTAGTCAGGTACAATGGTCGCAAGCGACAACTCAAACAAGCAATTGTGGGCAGTATTATTTAATCATTCCATTATAGTGAAGCTGATTATTAGTCATTATAAAGTCAAATTTATAGCAATAAACTTTAGTTATGCTTGTCTATGGTCGAGATAATGTGCTCCAAGTCGTCCATAACCGCGGACACGGCTTTCAGAAAGTTTTACCCGGCCGGGGTGCACCAATAGCAACACACGCTCGATCAACCTCGGAAAAACCAAATCAAAACCCAACGAGGCTTTCACGACAAAGCAATCACAGGATTCAGAAATATTTCAGGGGGCCACCCCTTGTAGTCTAACCCGAACGGTAAGCTAGCTCGAGACGGACTCAAGGTTTGTGGGGCCGGTACGGCAATCGGGAACCCAAACTGGGCTTGTCGATACCGCGTAACGGGTCACAATTCCTAAACGATAAAGTGTGCTATCTGTCGCACAATTTAAATACGTAAGTAGCATGGCATAAGTACAGGATAGTAAATAAAACCTCAAACTAGTTTGTGGCCCCAAGAAATAAGACCGAATCAAGCTCGCTCGGGGGTCCCATATACCTCCGGATGTGGATAGCGATAAAACAAGGAACAGTATCAAGTACTCGGGGTCCTACGGGACACAAGTGCTCGAAACCAAATATTATCTATCACCCACCGATGCCTCTGCTTACTTCAATTTTAGTTGTTAAACAGGAATTAAAGTGAGCGATAAGTAAAACTAAGATCATCTCCAACATCAACATGCGGCAATACATCGACAAGCGTGGCCTTTGGATGACACGCAACGACTTGAGCAAGCGACTACGCATAAGTCCAACTATCTACCAAACAACAGGTAATAGGGTGTGTCCAAGGCAATATACGGCTGCAAGGGATATCATGGGTACGAAAACTAGAGCATCGCGACACAGATAGCAATAGATCAACAGGAGGGAATAAGTACTATAAAAGTAAGATAGGTAGAAAGGGGGAGATGCTCGCCTGAAAACATTGCCGAAGGTTCAACCGAAGATCGGGGCGAAGCTCACATCAACTCAACGGCCTTATCCGCGAAGAAGCAAAACACTAGAAGAAACACCAGATGCAATATTTAATACAACGGCAGAAGATCGGCATGATGCATGTATGATGGATGACATGGCAAAGGTGCGATGCAATTAGGTCATATTAAGCGGAACCGGGGTCCCGACAATTAATTATATGGTTCAAGTTGTTTAGCTACCCCGCAATTTAAATGTTGTTTAACAAGGCAAGATAAGATACCGGTTCGCTACACAAGTTTAAATGAGGCCGATATGAGACTAGATTTGCTCGCATATGGGCCCCATATTTAATTATTAGGTGAATCGGCATAAGGCCCCCAAACCACACAAATATGCATGCGCGATGAACAATTACGATGAAAAAAGTTGTTATTTCATTTATAAAATAGGGCTCGAGAAAAGGGGTCACACATTAGGGGCTCGACGGTCTTGGGAGTTCCGGGGTGCGGGGTCGGTCTCAGGGTCTAGGGTTCGACGGAAGCGGCGA
The DNA here is from genome assembly GCA_030063025.1 of Avena longiglumis. Classification (NCBI taxonomy): domain Eukaryota; kingdom Viridiplantae; phylum Streptophyta; class Magnoliopsida; order Poales; family Poaceae; genus Avena; species Avena longiglumis. The sequence continues at coordinate 74,707,988 of CP125975.1, read as the reverse complement.
GGTTCGGATACAAGATGGAGAAATTGTGTGACCAGCGGTCGATCTTGCCGCTCTCGACGAACTTGACGGATCGGGTACCGGGGGTCTTGGAGTCCGTGGAGTAGATCTTGTCGCACTGTATCCGCTAAGCAGCTCTTGTCGTTCTGCGCGAATCTTGTCGTCACGAGGGTCTTGTCGGGTCCTCGAATCAGATCGGTCTTGGCGTTCGGGGTGAAGACCTTGGCGTTCGCGAGGAAGTACTTGGCGTCCGAGGGTTCGGTCTCGATGGGGTCGGTCTTCGAACACGAGGCTTCAGGGTTCGAACATCGGGTCCATGTCGGCGATCTTGTGGTTCCATGACGGAGATCGCCGGGGTCGCTCTTCGTTTTCCAACGGGGCTGTCGATCTTGACTTGTCGGGGTTGTTCGAGGAAAACTTCGTCATTGGAACACTCGACGTCGATGGGCTTCGGGAGGTCGCGAATAAACGGGTGATGGTACCGACGAACGTGTGCTTGAAGGAGAGCACGACGCGCACCACGAGGACCGCCAGCGGCGCAGACGTGCTTGGCGGCGCCGCGCAGGCGGAGGCGGCACACGGGCTTGAGGCGGACGGGCTGGCGGGCGGCGGAGCGCAGCTGGCGGCCTTGGCGACAAAGCGGACGGTCGGGCGGCGAGGACAGGTGGCGGTGGTCGCGAGCTTGGCCGCGGGCGAGGCCGGATGCGAGATGGGGAGCAGAGGTGGCGGCGAGGCGGAGGGAGGCAGGTCGCCGCGGGCGGCGTCGCAGCGCGGCTTGGTGCGGACGACGGAGGTTGGCGGCGGCGAGACGGCCGAGACGGGCGGGTGGCGAGGCGCTGGCTTTCGAGCATAGGGGCAGCCGAGTGGAGGCGGGCGGAGCGGTCCGGGCGAGGCGGAGGTGGGTGGTTGCTTACCGTGGCGGGAGCAGCGCGTAGGCGGGCGGAGCGAAATGGCGCGGCGGCGAGAGGACGCGGCGTCGCGGTGGGAAGGCCCGGCGAGGGCGAGCGGGAGGCGGCGGGGCTAGCAGAGAGGGCGAGCGGGAGGTAGCGGATGGGGAGGGCGTGGGGAGCGGCAGTGGGGCAGTGGGGCCCCTTGGGCTGGCTGGTGTATGGCCAGGCTTTGTGTGTGTCAGCTGCGTGTGTGTGCGGCTTGCGTGGCCAGGGAGTGTGGGGCAGGGGTGTTGGGGGAGTGTGGCGTGCGTGTGTTGTGTGCTGGTGTGGAGGGGAAGTGGGGTGAGAGAGAGAGGGAGGGTTGGGGTGAGGTGGGAGGGTCTGATAGGCTAGGGGGAGGGGAGAGGATGAGGTGGCGGTCACGGATTGGTCCGGGTGAGGTGGCCAGAGGGGTGGGTAGAATAGGTTGGGTAGGAATAGGATTTAGAGGTGGACCGATTATATTTCTGGGGTGGTCGTTCGGGTCGATTCGGCCCGTTCGACTGCCCCACTAAAATACTTTGACATTTTATTTGTTTTAAACACGGCCCCTGCAAACCAATAGCAGACCAACAAAATAATCCGGCGACCCGGGGTTTTGCGTTTGAATAAGGTCGGGGCGTTTAGAAAACTAAAACAGGTTTTTCCGCAAATAATTTTATGTAAGCAAATGCAAGATGATGACGATGCTCAAATGCAATGTGGCATGATGACATGAGCATGTGGTCATGACGATGCAATGCACAAAATCAACGCGATTTTCTAGTAGTGGTTTTGCGGGATGCCACAATTCGACACCACTAACAATGGATCTCGCCCTCGAGATCCGCCTCATGGTACCGGAAAGAAGGTCGGCGATCTGCGTCTTCTCGCATCGTGTAGATCTTCGCGACACCACTAACAAGAGGTCGTTGTCCGTGATCGTCGAGAGAACACTCCGGGATCAAAAGGTCGAAGGTAGAGGTATCCACAAATGAGCCACCCCTAACTTCCGTGGACGGAGTAAAACTGCTGGATCCACTAATTCGATGTACAAGAGTGAATGATAAGAGTAGTCGGATGGTGATCAGTCCATCGCGCACCCAAACCATTACTCTGCACACGAATAGGCGGATTATGCAATCAACTCTCGGATTTAGACTGAAGATCTCGACAAGCGAGGTTCGTAACAATAGTGAAAACGAAGTAATAACATTACACAACAGTCCTCGATGGGACCCACAGAACAGATATATACAGCAGCGACTCAAAGAGTCAAGAATACAGATATACGATACAAAGATCCAAATCACCTGTAAAATGATATAGCGTCCGACTACGGACAAGATGCAAATGGGGCTAAGAGCCCTGAAGAATAACCAATGGCGTCCATAACCCTGCCCAGGCCAAGCCGGAAGGGTAACCCTGCTAACGACGTCGCTCTCAAGACCTGCTTAAACAAAAGGGGTGCCGACAAAGGGCAAAGGAAAAAGAGGAGTCAAGATCTTGAGGCCAAGACACGAGGCTAGAATTCGGCGGTCCTCGCCTACATAGGTATGGTGGACTGAGCGGCAGCGGCAGCATGCACTAAACAACCTATAGAGACTCGATACAACTGGCGTCTATCAGAGAGGGGTGAGAAGGACCTATTCGGATCCAACCTGATACTACCATCAAGCAAACCCATCCTGGCGTTTCCCCCTCGAGACCAAACGAGGAAGTCAACCGAGGAACTCACACAGTTGGCAGTTTTAGTTATTCAGTTATCGTTGCAGCAATTACTAGTCAGGTATAGGTAATCATCCTGATAAAATAAGCAGTGGGTCATTTTAGTTAACCATTCCGTTGTAGTTGCAACAAGTACTAATCAGATACAGATAGCATGAGATAAACCCAAAACCCAGCAGTTGTTGGTACTTTTATTAGCCATTCCGTTGTAGTTGCAATACTTACTAGTCAGGTACAATGTCGCAAGCGACACTCCAAACAAGCAATTGTAGGCAGTATTATTTAGCCATTCCATTATAATGAAGCTGATTACTAGTCATCATAAAGTCAAATTTATAGCACTACTTTAGTTATGCTTGTCTATGGTCGAGATACTGTGCTCCAAGTCGTCCATAACCATGACACGGCTTTGAGAAAGTTTTACCGCCGGGTGCACCAATAGCAACACACGCCGATCAACCTCGGAAAAACCAAATCAAAACCCAACGAGGCTTTCACGACTAAGCAATCACAGATTCAGAAATATTTTAGGGGCCACCCCATTGAGTAGACCATAACGAAGCTAGCTCGAGACGGACTCAAGGTTTGCGTCAATGGTCAGAACGATCGGGAACCCGAAAGTGTGGGCTTGTCGATACCGCTGAAAACACTCGCTTACCTAAGCGATGCGGTGTGCTCCTCGCACAATCATAAATACGTATAGCATGGCATAAGTACAGGATAGTAAATAAAACCTCAAACTAGTTTGTGGCCCCAAGAAAAAAACTGAATCAAGCTCGCTCGGGGTCCCATATACCTCCGGATGTGGATAGCGATAAATCAAGAACAGTATCAAGTACTCGGGGTCCTACGGGACACAAGTGGGCGTTCGGAAACCAAATATTATTTATCACCCACCGATGCCTCTGCTTACTTCAATTTTAGTTGTTAAACAGGAATTAAAGTGAACGATAAGTAAAACTAAGATCATCTCCAACATCAAACATGCGGCATTACTCCAACAACTGTGGAACATGGCGACACGCAATAGCACTTGAGCAAGCGACTACGACGCGCAAGTCCAACTATCTACCAAACAACAGGTAATAGGATGTGTCCAAGGCAATATAGGGCTGCACGGTATATCACAGGTACGGAAACTAAAGCATCGCAACACAGATAGCAATAGATCAACAGGAGGGAATAAATACTATAAAAGCAAGATAGGTAGAAAGGGGGAGATGCTCGCCTGAAAACATTGCCGAAGGTTCAACCGAAGATCGGGGCGAAGCTCACGTCAACTCAACGGCCTTATCCGCGAAGAAGCAAAACACTAGAAGAACACCGGATGGACTATTTAATACTACGACAAAAAATCAGGCATGATGCATGTATGGTGGATGACATGACAAGGGTGCAATGCAATTAGGCCGTATTAAGCGGAACCGGGGTCCCGACAATTAATTAAATGGTTCATGTTGTTTAGCTACCCCACAATTTAAATGTTGTCATAACATGGCAGAAGATAGTACCGGGTTCGCTACACCAATTTAAATGAGGCCAGTATAAGGCTAGATTTGCCCGCATATGGGCCCCATATTTAATTATTAGGTGAATATGCATGAGGCCCCCAAACCACATGATTATGCATGCAAGTATGGCAATTAATATGCATCAAGTTGTTATATAGCATTTATAAAATAGGGGGTCGGAAAAGGTTCACACATTTAGGGTTCGAAGATCTTGGTTAGGGTTCGACGGGGTTCGGGGTCGGGGTCCAGGGTTCGACGGAAACGTTCTCGGACTCCGGGATTTAGGGTCTTCGGGTCGGGGTGGTAGATCTTGTCGCATGAGCGTCACTGCTTCCGGGAAGAGCTTGTCGTCCAGGGTCTCGGTGTCCGGGGTGAAGTACTCAGCGTCCTCGAGGGAGTACTTTTCGTTCCGGGGTGAAGTGCTTGTCGTATACGCATCGGCGTTCTTGGCGTTCGGGTTCTCGATTCCTCATTCGGGGCGAAGGTCTTGTCGCATGTGTGGTCGCCGGGATCGGTCTTCGGGGTCTGGGCATCTTACCCATGCTGGAGATCTTGTCGGCAGTTATTTTTGGTGATCCTTGTCCGATTGTCGTTGCCACCGAGGAAGATCATGTCGGCTGTGACGGTGGTCTTGACGGTTCCGGGAGGGAGAACTTGGGTCGGCATCGGATCGGTCTGGTGCTCGGCTATCAATACTTGTCGTTCTCGTGGCGCTCATGATGTGTCGTGGCGTCTCAACACACTTGCCCGACTTGTTGCAGAACTTGACGGGCCGCGGCGCACTCGTCAACTCTTGCACGGAGACAGATGGTGGCGCAGCGTGATCCCCACAGGTGGTGCACGGTCGCACTAGGCAGAGACAGCTCATGGCGCATCCAGGGACATGGCCGCGGAAGTCAGAGGGGCCCACACGCAGGAGGGACTCGGCGTCTTCCACGGCGAGGGCGGAACGGGGCCGGCTGCTGCGGTGACGGTTCCGGGCGTCGGTCGGAGGGGGCGCAGGCGCGGAGGGGCGTCGCTGGCGGCGGCAAGGGAGGACCACGGGAGGCAGCGGCTCGGCGGCCAGCGCGGCGGCGCAAAAGGTAGCAGGCTCGGTGGTGCTGAGGGAGGCCACGTGGCGGTGGCGAGGCCGGCGGCGACGGCGGCAGACGGTCGCGGAGGCGTCGTCGGCGCGAGCAGCGAGCTTAGCCGGAGAAGGCATGGCGCCATGGCGCCGGCGAAGCTTCTGTGGCGGCTTGCGGGCGCGCTCAAGGAGCAGAGGAAGTGGGCGTCAGCGGCGAGGCTGCAGGCGGCGAGGGGCGAGCTTGGCGAGACGGCGGCGCGGGCTCGCAGAGAGGCGCGGGCAAGCTTCGGGAGGAGGAGCTCATGCGAGACGGTGACGAGGGAGCGGCCGGGAGAGCGAGGTGGAGGCGGGCAGCAGCGGCGGAGAGGTCGGTGGTGGCGGCCGACGACGGTGGCGGGTGGCCAGAGAGAGAGGCCCAGGAGAAGAGAGCCACGGGGTGGGAAGCGGGCGTGGTAGGTGGGGGTGGGTCCCAGGCGTGGGGTCGCGTCAGGGGGGTGGACCGGTTCCTGTGTGGTGTTGTGTGGCTGTGTGTGTGTGTGGGTGGGTGTGTGTTGGCAGGTGGTCCCAGGGAGAGAGAGAGGGGGAGGGAAGAGGGTTGGTTAGGTGGCAGCTTCTTAGTGGTGGGGGTTTTGGGGAGGGGTGAGGTGGCGCGACGGGGTTGGCCGGGGTGAGGTGGCCAAAGGGGTGGGTAGATAGGTTGGTAGTTTTAGGATTAAGGGGTGGGCCGTTTTATTTTCTGGGGTGGTCGTTCGGGTCATTCGGCCCGTTCGACTGCCCCACTAAAATAATTGTGGCATGCCGCAAAAACCACTACTAGAAAATCGCGTTGAATTTGTGCATTGCATCGTCATCATCATGCATTGTTTGCCTAAACCTATTTTTTGCAAAGCCTGTTTTGTTTTCTAAAACGCCCCGTCTTGTTTACAAATTCAAACCCGGGTCTCCGGTATATTTTATTTGTCTGCTACCGGTTTGCCAAAGGCCTGTTTGGAATAAATAAAATCTTTAATTATTTTATTGGGGCAATCGAACGGGCCGAATGACCCAAACGACCACCCCAGAAAATAAAACGGCCCACCCCTTAATCCTAAAACTACCAACCTATCTACCCACCCCTTTGGCCACCTCACCCCGGCCAACCCCGTCGCGCCACCTCACCCCTCCCCAAAACCCCCACCACTAAGAAGCTGCCACCTAACCAACCCTCTTCCCTCCCCCTCTCTCTCTCCCCCGACCACTGCCAACACACACCCACCCACACACACACACACACAGCCACACAACACCACACAGAACGGTCCACCCAGACGCGACCCACTGGGACCCACCACCTACCACGCCCGCTTCCCACCTGTGGCTCTCTTCCTCCTGGCCTCTCTCTGGCCAGCGCCACATGGCCAGCCGCCTCGCACCTCCGCCCGCCCACAGCCGCCTCACCTCGCCGCCTCGCAGCTCCTCCCTTGCTGGCCACCACCGACCTCCGTGCCCCACCGCGCTCCGCCCACTCGCTCTCCCGGTCGCGCCTGCTCACCGTCCCCATGACTCCTCCTCCGCCGAGCTTGCCGCCCGCGCCTCCTCTGCGAGCCCGACGCCCGGTCTCGCCAAGCTCGCTGTCCCTCGTCGCCCTACAGCCTCGCCGGACGTCCACTTCTCCGCTCCGCTCACTTGTGAGCTGCATAAGCCGCCACCCGAAGCTTCAAGCGCCGCGGCGCCAGCGGCCCCTCCTGCCCAAGCTCGCGTCTCGCGCCAACGCGCCTCCGCGACCAGCAGCCGTCGTCGCCGCCTCGCCGCCTCGTCACCGCCCGGCAGCTCCCTCCGCAAGCACCACCGAGCCATACCTCCTTGCGCCGCCGCCGCCCGCGTGAGCCGCCCGCCTCCCGTGGTCCTCCCAAGCCGCCCGCCAGCCCGCCCGCCTGCGCCCCTCCGACCGACGAAACCGCTGCCGCAGCAGCCGGCCCGTTCCTCCTCGCCGTGGAAGACGCAGTCCCTCTGCGTGTGGGCCCTTCCGACTTCATGCCATGTCCCTGGATGCGCCATGAGCTGTCTCTGCCTAGTGCGACCGTGCACCACCTGTGGGGATCACGCTGCGCCACCATCTGTCTCCGTGCAAGAGTTGACGAGTGCGCCGCGGCCCGTCAAGTTCTGCAACAAGTCGGGGAAGTGTGTTGAGACGCCACGACACATCATGAGCGCCACGAGAACGACAAGTATTGATAGCCGAGCACCAGACCGATCCGATGCCGACCCAAGTTCTCCCTCCCGGAACCGTCAAGACCACCGTCACGACCGACATGATCTTCCTCGGTGGCAACGACAATCGGACAAGGATCACCAAAAATAACTGCCGACAAGATCTCCGGATGGGTAAGATGCAGACAAGACCGATCCCGGCGACCACACATGCGAAAAGACCTTCGCCCCGAATGCGGAATCGAGAACCCGAACGCCAAGAACGCCGATGCGGATACGACAAGCACTTCACCCCGGAACGATAAGTACTCCCTCGAGGACGCCGAGTATTTCACCCCGGACACCGAGACCCTGGACGACAAGCTCTTCCCGGAAGCAGTGACGCTCATGCGACAAGATCTACCACCCCGACCCGAAGACCCTAAATCCGAGTCAGAACGTTTCCGTCACGAACCCCGACCCCGAACCCCGTCGAACCCTAACCAAGATCGTCGAACCCTAAATGTGTGAACCTTTTCCGACCCCCTATTTTATAAATGCTATATAACAACTTGTTGCATATTAATTGCCATACTTGCATGCATAATCATGTGGTTTGGGGGCCTCATGCATATTCACCTAATAATTAAATATGGGGCCCATATGCGGGCAAATCTAGCCTTATACTGGCCTCATTTAAATTGGTGTAGCTAACCCGGTACTATCTTCTGCCATGTTATGACAACATTTAAATTGTGGGGTAGCTAAACAACATGAACCATTTAATTAATTATCGGGACCCCGGTTCCGCTTAATATGACCTAATTGCATCGCACCCTTGCCATGTCATACATCATACATGCATCATGCCCGATCTTCTGCCGTTGTATTAAATAGTGCATCCGGTGTTATTCTAGTGTTTTGCTTCTTCGCGGATAAGGCCGTCGAGTTGATGCGAGTGTCGACCCGATCTTCGGTTGAACCTTCGGCAATGTTTTTCAGGCGAGCATCTCCCCCTTTCTACCTATCTTGATTTTATAGTATTTATTCCCTCCTGTTGATCTATTGCTATCTGTGTTGCGATGCTTTAGTTTCCGTACCTGTGATATACCGTGCAGCCCTATATTGCCTTGGACACATCCTATTACCTGTTGTTTGGTAGATAGTTGGACTTGCGCGTCGTAGTCGCTTGCTCAAGTGCTATGCGTGTCGCCATGTTCCACAGTTGTTGGAGTAATGCCGCATGTTTGATGTTGGAGATGATCTTAGTTTTACTTATCGCTCACTTTAATTCTGTTTAACAACTAAAATTGAAGTAAGCGAGGCATCGGTGGGTGATAGATAATATTTGGTTTCCGAATGCCCACTTGTGTCCCGTGGGACCCAGTACTTGATACTGTTCCTTGATTTATCGCTATCCACATCCGGAGGTATATGGGACCCCCGAGCCGAGCTTGATTCAGTCTTTTTCTTGGGGCCACAAACTAGTTTGATGTTTTATTTACTATCCTGACTTATGCCATGCTACTTCAGATTTACAATTGTCGACGATAGCACCTGTCTTGTTTAGGAATTGTGACCCGTTACGCATCGACAAGCCCAGTTTTGGGTTCCCGATGTACCGCCCCACAAACCTCGGGTCCGTCTCGAAGCTAGCTTACGTTGGGTAAGACTCAAGGGTGGCCCCAAATATTTCTGAATCATGTGATTGCTTTGTCGTGAAAGCCTCGTTGGGTTTTGATTTGGTTTTTCCGAGGTTGATCGAGCGTGTGTTGCTATTGGTGCACCCCGGCCGGGTAAAACTTTCTGAAAGCCGTGTCCGCGGTTATGGACGACTTGGAGCACAGTATCTCGACCATAGACAAGCGTAACTAATGTAGTGCTATAAATTTGACTTTATAATGACTAGTAATCAGCTTCACTATAATGGAATGGCTAACTAAAACTGCCCACAATTGCTTGTTTGGTTGTCGCTTGCGACAATTGTACCTGACTAGTAAATATTGCAACTACAACGGAATGGCTAAATAAAAGTACCAACAACTGCTGGGTTTTGGGCTATCTCATGCTATCTGTATCTGATTATTAAGTGTTGTAACTATAACGGAATGGTTAACTAAAAGTGCCCACTGCTTTTATCGTAATGATTATCTAAACTGACTAGTAATTGCTTTGAACGAAATGAATAAGTAAAACTGCCAACTGTGTGAGTTCCTCGGTTGACTTCCTCGTTGGTCTCGAGGGGGAAACACCAGGATGGGTTTGTTTGATGTTAGCTTCAGGTTGGATCCGGATAGGTCATTCTTATCCCTCTCTGATAACCGCCAGTTGTATCGAGTCCCTATAGGTTGTTTAGTGCATGCATGCTGCCTTTCGATCCACCATACCTTTGTAGGCGAGGACCGCGAATTCTAGCCACGCCATCTTGCCTCGATTGGCCTCGACGCCTCCTCTTTCCTTTGCCTTTGTCGGCACCCTTTTGTTTAAGCGAGGTCTTGAGCGAGGGTTACCCTTACCCTTGGCTTGGCAGGGTTATGGGCGCCATTGGTTATTCTTGAGGCTCTTATCCCCATTTGCATCTTGTCCGTCCGAGTGGGCGCGTCTATCGCTTCAAGGTGATTTGGATCTTTGTATATTATATCTGTATTTTTGACTCATGGAGTCGTGTTGTATATCTATCTGTGGGTCCCATCGAGGACTGCATTGTGTAATGTTATTACTTTTACCCGCGCTTCCACCACCAAGTGCCCGTGGCACCTTTGGATCGTTTCTATGCGGGTTTTGGCGGGAAGCGCCGAAACTTGCATAGGGCCGATTCGGAGGGTGTTACAAGTGATGCGCTCAAACTAACGCGCCAAGTCCTTACCCACCCTCGAGTCGCGCCTAGAACAACCAAGTACCACGCTCGGGGACTCGGCCACCCGACCTCGTTCGCGCAAGGGAAAACGAAGCATGAAGGCGCTCAAGGGAGTCGCCTAGCGACTGGCTCTTCGAGTCTGGGCGAGTTGACCACAATAACAAAACATTCGAAAACAACAAACATATCACACACGAGGTAAACCCCACAAAAGGGCGGACGCGCTCGGGCACTCGTTCAAACCACACTCACAAAACACATGACAAATCCCAAAACAGACACGATGTCTCATTCAATAGCATGTCGCATTGTCTCAAATTACAATATATGCACATACGGCAGACCTGCTACTAACGCCTCAGGGCAAACTACCCTATTCTGCAGGTTTCGATGATGACTCGCCAGCACCCCGGCGATTGCGGATGAACGGCGTGTACGGGTTTGACGGGTACGTCGTCAGCTCACCCGCCATCGCCGCACGGAAGGGCTGCTCGACCTTGAAATCCCGGTGCTGCGGCTCGGGGTCGTTGGGCGCGACGACCATCTCCTGGTACGGGAGGAGGTCCCCCATTGCCCAGACACGCTCGGAGTACATCGCGGCGCGTCCGTCAACTTGAGCACCTCGGAAAGCTCCACTGCGCCAGTCGACGACGGGTAGCCACTCGTCACGTCGTCGAGGTCGAAGTCCTCCGGGAAGTGAGCAAGTCCAAGGCTCAGCGTCGTCGCTGCTCCGCGCCGAAACACCGATCGCGTCATGAATTCAACGACCAAGGGCGCCTTCTCCAAGTACTTCCACACCTCGACGAGGACGCTGGGAATAACCTCCGTGGGTGATATCTCCTGGTGAAGGGTTTAGCGGCATAGTAAATCAAAATTTTCTACGGATGCAAACAGAGGGAAAGCCAAGATCTAATCTAGGAGATGCAATCAACGAGAGAGATTGGATTAGATCTTCATACCCTTGAAGATTCGCACAGCGGAACGCCTGTTAAACGTGGGTGATGTAGTCGTACTCGCTTCTCCTCCTCGCGATCCGATCCGATCTAGCACCACAAGTGGCGATGCCTCCGTGAGATGCACACATGCAACACCTCGACGTCTCCTCCTTCCTCGGACCAGCAAGTATGGTGGAGAGATAGATTGGATCTACAACACGACGGCGTGGTGTATATGGTGGAGAATTTCTGCAGCAGGGCTTCGCCTACAAACATGGGAGGGAGAGAGAGGAAGGCGCAAGGGCAACTAGGGTTTGGAGGCAAGGTGTAGAGGGGAGGGGGCGTCCTAGCCCTCTTTATATAGAGGGGGGCGGCCAGCCCTTGCCCCTCCTCCAAGCCTTGGGCCGGCGGCCAAGGGAGGGAGGAGTGGGGGGTGAGGACTCTCCCCCTTCTAGAAACCCTATCTCCAGTTTAAACCCTCCTGGGGCGGCTGGGCCCTATGGGTCCTTGTGCCTGTAACTATCTCGGTGAATTACGCTCCTAGTTACAAGCCTGGATGAGCGGAAATGGTTGAAATAGTACGGTGGGGCCCAAATGCCACTCACAGGTAGACCTTTCGGCCGTCCCAACCATTTCCAAACATCGGGACAAGAACGGGCGGCGTAATCGGCAGGCGAAGGGATCAACTACATACACAAAGCCACCATACAACAGTACATCAGAGCCATTCCATCTAAAAGAAATAGAAATATTGCAACGCCATACGGCAAGATCCAAATTTCCTAGATAGATATAATAGTTTAGGATATCTCCTCATACATCAAACATCAGAGTATCAGGCGGAAGCGGCAAACAAGATCCGAGTACGGATAAGAAGCAAATCGGCATAAGATGCCCCATAAATAAACACATCCTGCCCACAGATCTCACGGATCCCCGTTCCCGGAATCTCTACACCGAATGATCGTTGCCCACATCGTCCGTCTCCTCCACCCAGTATCCATCTTGTGAGTGCACCTGTTCATCTGAATCAAATAATTTATCGTGTGAGACCCTAGGGGTACTCAACCAGTCTTTATGCCTCTAAAGGGGACACAACCTGGGGTGACGCAATTGCAGCAAAAGGTAAACCCTAACAATTCTATAGATACTCGCTAACCATCCGCCTAACCAAAGATAGACGGATGTCCGTGAATTAAAGACAACAGTTATAACGGTAACATTAATGTATCCATCCTCCTCGCTACCAACGAGGAAGCGACCTAACAACCCCCCATCCGTTGGCATTTTTATTATCCATTCCATGAGTATTGCACTATTTACTAGTCGCCACTTAGTCAAATTAAAAGCGGTACTTTAGTTATACTTGTCTATGATCGAGAAACTGCTCCAAGTCGTCCATAATCGCGGACACGGCTTTCAGAAAGTTTTACCGCAGGGTGCACAAATAGCAACACACACTCAATCAACCTCGGAAAACCAAATCAAAACCCAACGAGGCGATCACAAAGCAATCACAAGATTCGAAATATTTCTGGGGCCACCCCATTAAGCTACCTACAACGGTTAGCTGACAGAATCGGACTCAAGGTTTGGGTGGACGGTTGTAAACGATCGGGAACCCAAATGTGATCGGGCTTGTCGACACCACGAAATCGTGTCCCGATCCTAAACAAGACAGGAGTACATCGCACAATTTAAATAAAGCAAGAAAGCATGGCATACGACAGATAGTAAATAAAACCTCAAACTAGTTTGTGGCCCCAAGAAATAAGAATGAATCTAGCTCGGCTCGGGGGTCCCATAAGCCTCCCGGATGTGGATAGTGCGAATATTCAAGGAACAGAATCAAGCACTCGGGGTCCCACGGACACAAGTGAGCATGAAAACCAAATAGCAGATATTGCTCACCGTGCCACTTTCATTAGTTATCCCATTACTACTCGTGTTAAGTTGTTTAGGTACCTCGTTATCCATCGACACTCACATACCCTACACATGTCGTTTCTCGACTCGCATGGCTCAAACAACTCCTGTAGTAATGGCTCATGGGATGGAGGAACAAGCTTTGGTGGGGTTTAAAAGTAAAGGCTATGCAATACTTGGGATTCAGTTTAATGCAATCGCGACTCAATGATGCAAGAATAAGATAGAGGCAATAGGTACTATATATATGCAAGCATGTGGTATTGCTTGCCTGGCAGCTCAGTTGAAGCGAGAGAAGGATCTGGGTAGTGCTCCTGGATTTCTTGATATATCCCCTGCTCAGCGTCTATTCGAAGAAGAACCAAACAAACAAGGGCCAACATAAATAAATTGCACAAGCATAAGAATAAAATGCGACAAGCAAACAATCATGCCATGATGAATGATGCACAATTTGCATGGCAATAAAGTAGCATGGCATGGGTGAGGTGTAGATTACCAGAAATAAACATTTTATGGGGTTTTAATCATAGTTTATACTCCAAAAAGTTGCTGTAATCTTTATATTTATATGATGCATGCTGCAATTCAGAACATGGAATGCATAAACAGAAAGGTCTCGTCGAGCTGATCATTTTAGACATATCATTTGTTAAATTTGGAGTTATTAAACAAAAGTTATTAATTAATTAAGGGAAAAGGGCATTTTATTGTAATTTAAATCAACTTGAAAATTAAAGTGTCCAAACAGTATTTTGAAGGGCATATTTGAATTCCTCACATTTTTCTGATCTCAAAACATATATTATTTGTATTATTTGAATTCATATTTTAAAAGTCATTTAAATACTGATTTGAAATTTGACTTAATTTAAAACAGAAAATAGAAAAGCCTTTTCTTACTCAGCTTGTCCTAGCCCTAGACACTGACGGGTGGGTCAAACGGAAAATGGGGCCACGCGCGCAGAAAATTCCTTTTCTACCATCACGGCCGCCTAGCCACGGTTGACATGCGGCCCAGCCACGGCCCACATGTCGTGGGTAAGCCATGATCGACTGGTGGGGTTAGGCCTTGGTTAAGATTGAAAAGTCTAGGGGTGTTCTACAAACGCACGGAGAGGTCAAGGCGGCTCTGCATCATGGATTAAGCGAGTAAAAACGGAGGGGCTATTTGCAAAAGCAGCGATCAGTCTTGTTCATCTTCTCCAGCGAGAGGATCGATCGGTAGCGCTGGCGGGATCGATCCTCGACCTGGGGACAAGGCGGAGGCGGCTACCGTTGGGCTAGGGAGAGGTCGGTGTCAGGAGGGCGGACGAGGCCTAGATAGGGTTTTGCGCGACGTGGGAGCGAGCTGACGCGCGCGCTGTTCGGTGCATCGAGGGTGTACGACGGAAAGATAAGCGCATACAGGGGACGATGACGACAACACGGATGTCTAGGAGGTGGGTCAGCTCACCGTGAGGGAGTCGGTGGAGGTGGTTCGGGCTGGGAAGCAGTCGATCGACGGCGGGGCTGAAGCCGGTGGAGCTAGGGTTTCGTGTCGGAGCGGCATCGGCCTGGTGGCTCTGGTCCTTCTCCTCGCTGCAGGCAGGCGCGCAGAAGACGGCCGTGGTCCTCCCCGACAACCGCGTCTGCCCGCCTCCTGGATGTGTAGATGGACGGCGACACGAGAGCCACCGGGTGACGGGTAGGGGTAGTTGGGAGGAGGAGTAGAAGGGCACGGCCTGGGAGTTCTGGGGAGGCAGAAGCAGAGAGAGGGAGTAGATAGGGACGGGAGAGGGGGAGATGGCGTGTGGGAGCGGGGTAGATGGAAAAGGTGGCTCGGGTGCCACTTTTCTTCTCCTCCTCACGTGCTCGAGCTGGAGCTCGGGGCAGGAGCAGGGTAGGAAGCTGGCAGGTGGCCCAGGGAAGGGAGGATAGGGTGGTGGGGCTAGGGTGGCAGAGAGAGAGAGCTAGAGAGAGGGGGAAGGTAGGATCGGGTGGGAGCTAGGGTTGGAGGGGAGGCTCGGGCTAGGGTTTTGTACTAGGGTTGGGGTAGGGTTGGATGGTAGCTAGGTGGGGCCTGCTGGCAGGGAGAGGGGCACTCCTCGGCTTGGTGAGAGGATGAGATGAGAGAGAGATGAGGTAGGGTGTAACTAGGGTGAGATGAGGGGTTAGGTTTAGGGTTTGGGGTTAGCTAGGTTAGAGAGAGGAGAGAGAGAGGGGGGCTTAGGGTTAGATACTTGCATGCATCTAGCTAGATCATACAAAAATGGGTGGGAGAGATATAGGGTTTAGATTAGGTTTAGGTTTTGGAGAAAGGATTAGAGAGAGAGGGTAATGGTGGTGGATTTTTAGCAAGAACAATTAGATCAAGCCAAAGGAGGGGTAGAGGAAGATGGAAGATGATCCACTCAAATTCAAATAAAATCCAAAAGAGGACAAAAGATGGTGATGGTTGCATGGCCCATGCACGGGTATTAAATGCCATGTCTTAATCTTGTGAAAACAAAATAATAAACATGGCATTATTCTTATGCATTTCCAAAATGTGGAATAAAGGCCAAGCAAAAGGAATTAGAATTAGATCCATCCCATCCCACATGAGCTAGAGGTAAAACCAAATAAGTTGCAATGCTCATATATGGTGGAATGGTGGAATGATGGGGTGATGACAAGAAAGGTGGTGGAGTCAATAAAAGATATGCCCCCAACTCAACTTGGGCATTTAAACAATATATCAAGAACCAAATACAATATCAAGAGGCAAATACAATTTACAATGCATATGAGAGAAGAACCAACACAAAAAGGGTTTTATATGATGCTCAAATGCAAGGTGGCATGATGACATGAGCATGATATAATGATGATGCAACAATTATATATATGAAGTAGCCATTATATTACTAGACCAAGTAGCATTACAATTGTTAGACAAATGGGATGCTACAACTCTCCCCCACTAAACAGGAATCTCGCCCCGAGATTCTAGGAAGAAGAAGTAGACTCAAAGAGGGTAGGATAGTTGGCACGGAGCTCATCTTCACGCTCCCAAGTGGCTTCATCAACGGAATGGTGCGATCGCACCTTGCGTAACTTGATGGACTTGTTGCAGTCCTTCTTCTGACTTCAAGGATTTTTGTGGGTGTTCTTGATAAGACATGTCTTCTTGGAGATTGATTAGCTCATGATCCACGGTCCCGGGATCCTTGAAGCACTTCTTGAGTTGAGAGATGTGGAAAACATCATGAACCTTGAGTTTTTCCGGAGCTCAAGAGCATAAGAAACTTCTCCTCTTCTTCCACGAATTTTGAAAGGACCGATGTATCTAGGAGCCAGCTTTCCTTTGATACCAAAACGGTGCGTGCCTTTCATGGGAGTGACACGAAGGTAAACGAGATCACCAGGACATACACCATGTCCGTGTTTTCTGTCATAATTGCTCTTCCGCGACTTTGAGCAATCTTCAGATTTTCAAGAATGATGTGCACCTTCTCCTCCGCTTGAGTTACAATGTCGGCCAAACCATATTCTTTCTCCGCACCGACCAACCAATCGGAGTTCTCGCATTTGCAGCCATAGAGAGCCTCAAATGGTGCCATCTTTAGACTTTTTGGAAGTGTTGTTGTAAGAGAATTCAGCATAAGGAAGACATTCTTCCCACTTCATGCCAAAAGAGATGACGCAAGCACGAAGCATATCCTCCGTAATCTGATTGATCCTTTCAACTTGTCCTTGCGATCGAGGGTGGTAAGATGTGTCAAGTTCAATTTTGTTCCCAAAGCATTTTGGAAACTTTCCTAACTTGAAGTGAAGATGCTCCCACTGGCCTGAACTGATCTCAAGCGGAACCCCATACAGAGAGACAATTTTGTTGATATAGAGCTCACCAACTGAATTCCGTAAATTGTTTCCTTGACGGGAAGAAGTGAGCCACTTTAGAAAGCTCACAATGACAACAAAGATTGCATTGTTGCCTTCGCGACCTTGGAAAACCAGTGATGAAGTCCATCTCTACTTTCTCCCATTTCCATTCCGGGGTTTCAATGGCTGTAGAAGACCCAAGGTTTCGATGGATGATTTCACTCATGCGCACATCACACTCCGAGACATACTTGGCACAATATCGTTTCAATCCCGGCCACCAATATTGTGTTTTCAAGTCCATGTACATCTTTGTGCTGCCAGGGTGGATAGAAAGAACAGATTCATGCGCCTCCTTGAGAACTTGCTCTCTCAAACCCGGGTAGTTCGGAACAAACATCCGGTGTTCAAAGAAAAGTGTTCCTTGATCATCGACGTGGAAGGACTCATACTTCGGAAGCTGAAGTTTTGAGATGATCTTTCTGGTGTGCGGATCACCAAGCTGAATGGAGCGAACCTTTTCTTCCAAGAGAGGAGTAGCCAGAAGGTTTAGGAGATGCCCTTGTTCCACAATTTCAAGGTTGAGCTGACGGAATTCCTCGCACAAGAGAGGCTGTTGTTCTTCCATCATGAGGTTGTTGACATAAGCTTTGCGGCTGAGAGCATCGGCCATGACATTAGCTTTGCCCGGAGTGTAGTTGATGGTCAAGTCAAAGTCATTGATTGCTTCAATCCACCTCCTCTGCCGAAGGTTGAGATCAGGCTGAGTGAAGATATACTTCAGACTCTTGTGATCAGAAAAGATTTCACAACGGTTGCCCAGCAAGTAATGCCTCCATAGTTTCAAAGCAAAAACAACTGCTGCGAGCTCGAGGTCATGTGTAGGATAGTTGATCTCAAGCGTCTTCAACTGTCGAGAGGCATAAGCAACAACTTGTTTATCTTGCATAAGGACCGCACCCAATCCTTGCAAAGAGGCGTCACAGAATATCTGGAAAGGCTTAGATGTGTCCGGAGGAACTAAGACTGGTGTGGAAGTGAGCTTCTCTTTGAGTGTCTCAAAGCTTGCTTGACATGCAGGAGTCCAAAGGTATTTCTTGCCCTTCTTGAGGAGATCGGTAAGAGGCTTCGCTATCTTCGAAAAGTTCTGAACGAAGCGGCGGCAATAACTAGCCAAACCAAGGAAACTCCGCACTTCTTTGACATTAATAGGAGGAAGCCATTCAACAATTGTCTTCACAGTTTCCGGGTTGACTGCAATTCCCTTGGCAGAGATGACGTGACCAAGATAGGTTACTTGAGGCAGCCAAAACTCACACTTGGAGAACTTTGCATACAGGCGGTTCTCACGAAGCTTGTTTAGGACACACCGAAGGTGTTCTTCCTTTGACTTAGAATAGACTAGGATGTCATCCAGATAGACCACAACGAACTTATCAAGATACTCCATGAAAACCGAGTTCATGAGCCTCGAGAAGGTGGCAGGTGCGTTGGTGAGACCGAAAGACATGACCGTGTACTCATACAGGCCATAGCGGGTGGTAAAAGCTGTTTTAGGAACATCTTCCTTGCGAATCTTGATTTGATGATAACCACTTCTCAAGTCAAGCTTAGAGAATACCACAGCTCCAGCTAGCTGATCGAAGAGATCATTAATCCGCGGAAGGGGATATTTATTCTTGATGGTTTTAGCATTGAGAGCCCGGTAGTCAACACAAAGTCTATCACCCTGTCGCTTCTTCACAAAGATTGTTGGGCTACCCCAAGAAGAAGTACTGTGTTGAATGAAACCCAACTTCTCTTGTTCATCAAGCTGACGTTTGAGTTCAGCCAACTCAGCAGGACCCATTTTATAAGGCCGCTTGGAGATAGGATCCGTTCCAGGTTCAAGCTCAATTGCAAACTCAACCTCACGATCCGGAGGCATACCTGGCAACTCTTCAGGAAAGACATCTAGGAACTCACAGACCACCGGAACACTCTGAATAGCTTCCATAGCATCATCATTCAGAGACGCCAAAGAGAAAAGCTAGATCGCAGGAGTCGGACTTGGAGAAAAGACTATATGGCCTTCAGGAATCTTCAGAGAAACCGAGCGTTCAGCACAATCAATCAAAGCTGCATTTGATGTCAACCAATCCATTCCCAAGATGACATCAATGTCAGAATTTCCCAGAACAATTAAGGACGCCGAGAACGAAGAGCCACCAATCTCAACTTGATTGCCATGGCTGATATGAGCAGCCCTCATGTTTTCTCCAGGAGAAAGGACCATTAACCGCTTGAGGAGAGGATACAACGCTAACTCATTCTCATTTGCAAACTTGTGAGAAACAAATGAATGCGATGCACCAGAATCAAACAACACTCGTGCAGGGACTGAGTTAACGAATAGCATACCCATCACAACTCCAGGTGTATGCTCAGCTTGAGCGGCGTTGACACAGTTGGCACGAGCAATAGTAGACCCGGGCTTGGTGTTGATGTTGAGAGCCCGAGGTGGTGGTGCCCGAACCATAGGAGAGCTTGCCGCAGATCTTGGAGGTGGTGGAGGAAGAGCTTTGTTTTTCATCGGCCAGTTCCAGTTTTGATGCCCAGTGTCTCCACACGTGTAACAAGCACCAGGTGGACGTGGAGCAACGAGCTGTGGACTCCGCCAGCGCCCAGTAGTGGTGGTTGTAGCCCCTGGGAGCAGCAGTGAGGAAGTTTGGTGGCCTTGCCGCGTAGCTTGCAGGTCTTGGTGGAGCCGGGAGCGACGGTGGGGTGTTAGGAACCCAAACACGACGCTTAGAAGGAGTTGACATAGCTGAAGATCTTGCTGCATCGCGGTTGTGTTTCTTTGACTCCTCAAACACTTGATTACTTGCTTCTTCATGCAGAGCTGTATGCTGAAGTTCCAGAAAAAACGCCGGCCTTGCATGTGTGATTGCATATTTAATCGATGCATTGAGCCCTTGCCGGAACCTCTTTTGCTTCTTCCTGTCATCAGAGATCTCATCGCCACCATAACGAGAAAGGTTCATGAAGTTCCTGATGTAGGTATTGACATTGTCATTTCCCTGCTTGAGGTTGAGAAACACTTCCTTCATCCTCTCCATGACAATTTCTCGATGACATCGCTTTTGAACGCTCCAAAGGAACTGTTCCCAAGTAGGCTGAAAACCAATGCGCTTGCCTTCGTGTAATTCTCCCACCAGAGCTGCATCTCCTTCGTAAGGTGAGTAGCACATTTTACCCATTCTTGCTCACGAACATCAGCGATCTCCGTAGCCTTGACATCTCACGCAACCAATCATCGCATCAAGTGGTTGATCGGACACATCAAATTGGCGTGGGTTGAACTTCAGAAGCTTTTGATGTCTCCTCGCTTGGGAGGTGGAGGTAGTGAGCAAACTCATTCCTCCGACACTTTCTTCAAACGCCATGGTTCTGCTGCATTGCTGCCAAGGCATTGGCGATGCTTGACAACGCGCCCCCGCCTGTGGTATGTCCTCCTCAGAACGGCGTGGTGGTGCCATCCTGTTATTGATATAAAACACAAGTCAGTACTATAATGGAGAATAATAATAATCCAAAATAGTACCAAGATGGAATTAACCAATATTAAAGGATACAATTTACTAAGATGATATTAAAACATCAACGAAGTTCAAAGCACCTAGAAGATATTAAGCATATCGCACACGATTGAAAAGGAGTGTGGTACACAGATATATCAAAGAAAAAAATTTCCGCAAATTTCGGCATTAAAATACCAGTAGATGCGCAAAAACACTTAATGAATCAAGATTAGTGACTCTACCAATTCAACATACAAGAGCGAATGATAAAAGTAGTGGTATGGTCGTGACTCCATCCCGCACTCAAATCATTACTCCGCACATGAATAAGTAGAACACATATCCTAACCCCTTCTTCTCACGACGAACCTAAAGATTAGTAACTACGGAAACGAACACCCCAAACAAGATAACGTCGGATAACAAAGATTAAGACAGATCGCGGCGGTGTACAACGAATCAGATAGATCGCGTCGGTTTGCAAAAGCCTGTCGGTATGGAATGTGCCAACAGTTGATAACCAAAAGGCCGATTGTGATAACAATTTGGATGCAACAGATAGACAAGGAATTACACACACACACAACCTATGGTACTACGGAAACCCAGAACACGTGAATCCTAGTTTGAACTTTTAAGAAGAGGATTGAAAACGTTACACTTCCTTACCAGAAAAGGGTGGGTGGGTGGGTAAGAAGAAAAGTGGAAGCAGTCCTACTCTCACGTTTTGTTTTTCCCTAGTATACATAGCTACCAAAAATATTTGCTAGACTGACAACGACCATTTGGCTGAGACCCTAAAGGGCGGGATGGCTCTGATACCAATTGTAACTACCTCGGTGAATTACACTCCTAGTTACAAGCCTGGATGAGCACAAATGGTTGAAATAGTACGGTGGGGCCCAAATGCCACTCACAGGTAGACCTTTCGGCCGTCCCAACCATTTCCAAACATCGGGACAAGAACGGGCGGCGTAATCGGCAGGCGAAGGGATCAACTACATAAACAAATGAGTATGTATGCAAGCCACCATACAACAGTACATCAGAGCCATTCCATTTAAAAGAAATAGAAATATTGCAACGCCATACGGCAAGATCCAAATTTCCTAGATAGATATAATAGTTTAGGATATCTCCTCATACATCAAACATCAGAGTATCAGGCGGAAGCGGCAAACAAGATCCGAGTACGGATAAGAAGCAAATCGGCATAAGATGCCCCATAAATAAACACATCCCGCCCACAGATCTCACGGATCCCGCTCCGGAATCTCTACACCGAATGATCGTTGCCCACATCGTCCGTCTCCTCCACCCAGTATCCATCTTGTGAGTGCACCTGTTCATCTGAATCAAATAATTTATCGTGTGAGACCCTAGGGGTACTCAGCAAGTCTTTATGCCTCTAAAGGGGACACAACCTGGGGTGACGTAATTGCAGCAAAATATAAACCCTAACAATTCTATAGATACTCGCTAACCATCCGCCTAACCAAAGATAGACGGATGTCCGTGAATTAAAGACAACAGTTATAACGGTAACATTAACAGATCCATCCTCCTCCTCGCTTACCAACGAGGAAGCGAACGAACAACCCCCCCCATCCGTTGGCATTTTTATTATCCATTCCATGAGTATTGCACTATTTACTAGTCAGTTACTTAGTCAAATTAAAAGCGGTACTTTAGTTATACTTGTCTATGATCGAGAAACTGTGCTCCAAGTCGTCCATAACCGCGGACACGGCTTTCAGAAAGTTTTACCCTGTAGGGGTGCACAAATAGCAACACACACTCGATCAACCTCGGAAAAACCAAATCAAAACCCAACGAGGCAGTCACGACAAAGCAATCACAAGATTCAGAAATATTTCAGGGGGCCACCCCATTAAGCTACCATAACGAAGTTAGCTGACTCAAACGGACTCAAGGTTTGGGTGGACGGTCAGAACGACTGGGAACCCGAAAGTGTGGGGCTTGTCGATACCGCGAAATTGTGTCCCGATCCTAAACAAGACAGGTGCAAGATCGCGCACAATTTAAATAAAGCAAGAAAGCATGGCATAAGTACAGATAGTAAATAAAACCTCAAACTAGTTTGTGGCCCCAAGAAATAAGAATGAATCAAGCTCGCCTGGGGGTCCCATAAGCCTCCCGGATGTGGATAGCGAATATTCAAGGAACAGGAATCAAGCACTCGGGGTCCCCAGGACACAAGTGAGCATGAAAACCAAATAGCAGATATTGCTCACCAGTGCCACTTTCATTAGTTATCCCATTACTACTCAGGTTAAGTTGTTTAGGTACCTCGTTATCCATCAGACACTCACATACCCTACACATGCTGTTCTACGACTCGCATGGCTCAAACAACTCCTGTAGTAATGGCTCATGGGATGGAGGAACAAGCTTCGGTGGGGTTTAAAAGTAAAGGCTATGCAATACTTGGGATTCAGTTTAATGCAATCGCGACTCAATGATGCAAGAATAAGATAGAGGCAATAGGTACTATATGTATGCAAGCATGTGGTAGTGCTTGCCTGGCAGCTCAGTTGAAGCGAGAGAAGGATCTGGGTAGTGCTCCTGGGTTTCTTGATATATCCCCTGCTCAGCGTCTATTCGAAGAAGAACCAAACAAACAAGGGCCAACATAAATAAAGTGCACAAGCATAAGAATAAAATGCGACAAGCAAACAATCATGCCATGATGAATGATGCACAATTTGCATGGCAATAAAGTAGCATGGCATGGGTGAGGTGTAGATTACAAGAAATAAACATTTTATGGGGTTTTAATCATAGTTTATACTCCAAAAAGTTGCTGTAATCTTTATATTTATATGATGCATGCTGCAATTCAGAACATGGAATGCATAAACAGAAAGGTCTCGTCGAGCTGATCATTTTAGACATATCATTTGTTAAATTTGGAGTTATAAAACAAAAGTTATTAATTAATTAAGGGAAAAGGGCATTTTATTGTAATTTAAATCAACTTGAAAATTAAAGTGTTCAAATAGTATTTTGAAGGGCATATTTGAATTCCTCACATTTTTCTGATCTCAAAACATATATTATTTGTATTATTTGAATTCATATTTTAAAAGTTATTTAAATACTGATTTGAAATTTGAATTTAAATCAAATATGAAAAGACTTAATTTAAAACAGAAAATAGAAAAGCCTTTTCTTACTCAGCTTGTCCTAGCCCTAGACACTGACGGGTGGGTCAAACGGAAAATGGGGCCACGCGCGCAGAAAATTCCTTTTCTACCGCGGCTCTGGCTAGCCCACGCGGTTGACATGCGGGCCAATGACTCGGCCCACATGTCGAGGTGAATGCCATGACCGACTGGTGGGGTTAGAAGGAGCGCCGCGGGTTAAGATTGAAAAAGTCTAGGAGGAGGTGTTCTTACAAACGCACGGAGAGGTCTGGCGGGTGCTCTGCGTCTGTGAATTGGGAAAAAAACGGAGGGGCTATTCGCAAAAGCAGCGCCCGTACTGTTCCTCTTCTCCACGTGCAGAGGATCGATCACAGGCTGGCGCGGGGATCGATCCTCGACTGGGCTCGCCACGAGGCGGCCACTGCTGGGCTAGGGAGAGGTCGGTGTCGGGGAGGCGACGAGGCCTAGATAGGGTTTTGCGCGACGTGGGAGCGGTAGCCACAACTGTTTTGCATCGAGGGTGTACGACGGAAAGATAAGCGCATACAGGGGACGATGACGACAACACGGATGTCTAGGAGGTGGGTCAGCTCACCGTGAGGGAGTCGGTGGAGGTGGTTCGGGCTGGGAAGCAGTCGATCGACGGCGGGGCTGAAGCCGGTGGAGCTAGGGTTTCGTGTCGGAGCGGCATCGGCCTGGTGGCTCTGGTCCTTCACCTCCTCGTTGTCGTGTACAGGGCGACGCAGAAGACGGGCATGGTCCTCCCCGACAACCGCGTCTGCACGCCCGCCTCCTGGATGTGTAGATGGACGGCGACACCGAGAGCGGCGGCCGGGGTAGACGGTGGTAGGGGTAGTTGGGGAGGAGTAGAAGGGCACGGCCTGGGAGTTCGGGGAGGCGCAAGCGAGAGAGGGAGTAGATAGGGACGGAGAGGGGAGATGGGCGTGTGGAGCGGGGTAGATGGAAAGGTGGCTCGGTGCCACTTTTCTTCTCCTCCTCACGTGCTCGAGCTGGAGCTCGGGGCAGGAGCAGGGTAGGAAGCTGGCAGGTGGCCCAGGGAAGGGAGGAGAGGGTGGTGGGGCTAGGGTGGCAGAGAGAAAGCTAGAGAGAGGGGGAAGGTAGGCTCGGGTGGGAGCTAGGGTTGTAGGGGAGGCTCGGGCTAGGGTTTTGTACTAGGGTTGGGGTAGGGTTGGATGGTAGCTAGGTGGGGCCTGCTGGCAGGGAGAGGGGCACTCCTCGGCTTGGTGAGAGGATGAGATGAGAGAGAGATGAGGTAGGGTGTAACTAGGGTGAGATGAGGGGTTAGGTTTAGGGTTTGGGGTTAGCTAGGTTAGAGAGAGGAGAGAGAGAGGGGGCTTAGGGTTAGATACTTGCATGCATCTAGCTAGATCATACAAAAAGGGGTGGGAGAGATGTAGGGTTTAGATTAGGTTTAGGTTTTGGAGAAAGGATTAGAGAGAGAGGGTAATGGTGGTGGCTTTTTAGCAAGAACAATTAGATCAAGCCAAAGGAGGGGTAGAGGAAGATGGAAGATGATCCACTCAAATTCAAATAAAATCCAAAAGAGGACAAAAGATGGTGATGGTTGCATGGCCCATGCAAGGGTATTAAATGCCATGTCTTAATCTTGTGAAAACAAAATAATAAACTGTAGGGGTTCGTAGCATGGAAAACAAAAAATTTCTATCGCACACAAACAAACAAGCCAAGATCTATCTACTAGATTGTAGCAACGAGTCGATGGAATAAATTACCCTCGAAGATTCCAAAGCGGTTAACGAGAGCAGATTCTCGTGGGTGATGTAGTCGTACACTTCCGATCTCAAGATCGCGTAGACGATCCTTCCGGCGCTGCATTCCGGCAGCGCTTCATGATCGGTCACACGTTCGATTGACTTAAGACCTTCCTCTCCCTTGTTCCAAAGAAAATGGAGGTTGTATCACTCTCCTCGCGATTCCGGTAGGACAACGGCGTGGTACCGGAAGTAGAGGGGAGATCCCGCAGGGCTTCGCCTTAAGCCGGAGCGAGTATGGTGGAGTATGAGAGAGCTATTAGTGGTCTAGGGTTTAGACACACCAATTAGAAGGCTCTAAACCGAAGGCTAGGGCAATTAGAAGCCGTAAACCAAAACGGCTCTAAACCGGAGGCTTTGGCTAGGGTTTAGATTAGAGGATAGGAACTTGTGTGTCTAGAGGAGGAGGCCCTGCCCCTCCTCTTATAGGTGGAAGGGGCGGCCAAGGGGAGGGAGTCCCTCCCCAAGTCGTCCTTGGGTGGCGCGCCGGCTTGGAGAGGAAGGACTCCTCCCGCAAGTCGGTTTCAACCTCCTCTTGCTTGTTTCCCTTAGTTTCCTGTTTTAGCCGTTTGACTTTCAAACTGGCCATTTGACTTTTCAGTTTTAGGATTCAATTTAATCCTTTATTTGGAACAGCGAGAACACTTAGTACATGATGCAATCATTCCAATATGTAATGACACATTCATGTACCCTTCCCCCAGTCTTGGACATTCCGAACCTTCTAGAACATTCGATGAAAACACCGGAATCATTCCCGAAATCGAAACGGACTTTCCTTATATGAATCTTATTCTCCGGACCATTCCGGATCACCTCGTGATATCCGGATCCCATCCTAGACTCGAACAACATTCGGTCTCTTTCTCATAATACCATAACTACTCAAACAACGTCAATCCTTAAGTGTGTCTCCCTACGGTTCGTGAATTATGCGGACATGATCGAGACACTTCTCGAACAATAACCAATAGAGGAATCGAAATTCATATGGCTCCACATATTTCTACGATTACTTTGCGATCGAATGAACCACTTACATACGATACCAATTTCCCTTTGTCTCACGATAGTTTACTTATCCGAGGTTATGATCGTTGGTATCTCTGCATACCTAGTTCAACCTCGTTACGATAAGTACTCTTTCTCGTTCCGTGATATGTGATCCCTTGTGACCCTCACATGCTTGCAAGCTAATTGGATGACATTCCACCGAGAGGGCCCAGAGTATATCTATCCGTCATATGGATGGACAAATCCCACTCTTGATCCATGTGTTTCAACCAATACTTTCTGAACACTCAATGCCACCTTTATAGCCACCCTGTTACGGTGTGGTGTTTGATGACATCAAAGCATCCATCCGGAAAAGGTGATATGCATGATCTCATGGTCGAAGGAATTAGGTTACTATGTATCAGAAAGCATATAGCAATTGAACTATTGAAATGACTTGATCTTTATGCTACGCTTATCTATAGGAGTATGTCCATCACATCATTCTCCTAATGATATGATCCCGTTGTTAATAACATCTCTATGTTCATGATCAGGAAACCATGATCATATATTAACCAACAAGCTAGTTTAACAAGAGGCTTTACTAGGGACTCTTATTTTAGTTTTACAAATCACACAAGTATTAATGTTTCCGGTTAATACAATTATAGCATGGTATGTAAACATTTATCATAAGTGTGAAGATATGATAATAACCACTTTATTATTGCCTCTTGGGCATATCTCCAACAGTCTCCCACTTGCACTAGAGTCAATAATCTAGTTTCAAACCTTTGTGTATTCAACACCTATGGCTTTCCGGTGTTGTATGTACACGATTGCTAGTGGTCAACTGATCTCCGGATCTGACACTTCTAGGTCCGTGTGTAATTGCATGTCTTTGCGTCTCTACGCATCACTCATTCTCTAATGAGATGGCTTTGTATAAATTTGGTCTTTCGGTGTGACCTTTAGCTCTTTGGGGTTAAAACATGTTGATAATATTGTCGCACAATATATGTTCATAGTATTATCCCACTGTGAACTACACCTAGTTTGATAACAAACCACTTGACAAAAATGCCCTCTTTTCGCTAAAATAGCAGTCATATACTTAGCCTTTTGTTGTAGTATCTGTCACAATGTCTTAACTTTGGAACTCATCCAAATCCATTATGGAACTCACTTTCCATTATATTGTGCCACCCTTAGTTTAGATTGAGATAAACTTAATTTTTACTTTGTGACAAAGCTAGTATCAATGTAGTACTTTTGCAATGAACTAACCATCTATTTGTCACTTCTACAAATGTTATACTCTTAGTTCTTCCAAAAGATCATAAGAATATCCTTACTATTGTCCAATGATCATCTTACGAATCATTCTGGTATATGCTCACAACATTTAGAGCATAGGACATATCTGGATTTGTACATATCACAGTATGATTGATATAAATACTCTTTGTGATTTCATACATCAAGTATCAATCTATACTTGATTATTTGTTTCACTTTACCAAATGTCAATACACTTGAATATATCATCAACATTGAACTCATTCAATCCTTTCTGTGCGACAAGAACCTCTCTTGTAGTTTCTATATTGAACTCATTTAATATCTTGTCTATGTACTTCTGGCACAACCATATTAGCGTCTATTGATGCCAAATATTTGGGTTTTGCCTAAGTCTTTCATCGGGATGAAATTCTTAATATGTGTTAATAAAATATACATCATTTCCAATCAACAATATGTCTTCCACATAATGTATTAGAAACATGTCTTAGCGCTCCCACTTAATTTCTTGCAAACGCAAGCATCTTTATTGTCTCTGATGAATTAAAACTCTTTTAACAATTTCATCATAGTGAAGATTCCAACTCCGCGATGCTCACTTCAACCATTGAAGTTTGCATATGCTTTTAGCATCCTCTGAATTTACAAAACCTTCTGGACCGTGTTATGCACATGTCCAAGGTAACAATTCTATTAGAAGAACTTGTTTTGTTTATTCAACTACCATATAACAAAATTATATGTAGTGGTTGCTACATTAATCCGTCTAGACTAAATATCACTATGAAAGATCAAATCTTGTCATAGTCAACCTTTGAACATTTTGCGAACTCCTTCCCAACATGTTGACTATTTCATAGATGTGAAACATCCATGTCTATTTCTTTATAGATCCAAACACAACTGTAAGGTCTTACACCTTTCTCGAGGGTCCTTCAAGTTCAAAACTTGATTTCACGTGTATGGAACTATCACGGATTTTATGGCTTCAAGCCATTTAACGGAGTCAGGGCTCATCATCGCTTCTTTGCATGCAGTACGTTCATTATTCTCAAATAATGATTCAACCCTCAAATCTTGGTATTTGATTGTTTACTCGACCTACTTGGTTCAATAGAAACTTAGATCTCTGTGACCATAACCCTTAAGGTATGTGAGCCATGAGCATTGTTCTTTGTCCTAACACTTTTTCGGTCTTCTTGTAACCGCACATATAGCTAAGGTTCTTTTAACCTTATCAAAGTTCTATTGTCCTCCCACTTAACTTTTCACGAAAAATTCCTTCTAAAAGAAACTTGACGTTCTAAGTGACAAACACTTTTGTCTCTGGTGTTATGGAGGAATACTTAACAAAGACAGGTTCATCCGACTTTGGTTGCAAACATCTTTCTTATGCATAGCATACCAATGTTTAAGAAAGGACAACTTGGGTTTTATCCCAAACCATAACATACAGTGTCATTTCAACGGATTATGATGGAGCTCTTTTCAGTGGAAAAACGGTAATCTCTAAAGCTTTTAATCTTTAAAATATAATGTTAGTTTTATGAATTATACCTTTGATCTTACCATGCCAAACAAGGTTTAATTACATATCTCGAATTCTCCATACTATTATGGTGTTTCGGGAAATTCAAATCCACGGAACGATTCCATAAATCTTAGGTATTATGCTAAACTTTGTAACTCAAATATCTTCCTTTATGATCTTTATCATAAACTGTTTATATTCTTGTTACAATGATTTTGCACTTCATCTTGAAAGTGTGGCATCCCGCAAATCCACTACTAGAAAATCGCGTTGAATTTGTGCATTGCATCGTCATCATCATGCATTGTTTGCATAAAACTATTTTCGCAAAGCCCGTTTTGTTTTCTAAAACGCCCCGTCTTTTATTCAAACGCCAAAACCGGGTCCCCGGAATATTTTGTTTTGGCCGCTATCGGTTTGCAGACGGCCCGTTTAAAACAAACAAACGTTTTAATTATTTTTAGCGGGGCAGTCGAACGGGCCGATTGACCCGAACGACCGCCCCAGAAAACTAAATCGGTCCAACTAGTCTGCCCCTATTAATCCTAAAGCTACCCAGTTCTCTACCCTCTCTCCCCAGCCACCTCACCCTGGCCAATAGTCCCTCGCCACCTCACCCTCTTTCCTCACCCCCTCCACTCACATGCTGCCACGTGGCCTCTCTCTCTCTCTCTCTCTCCCACACCACACACCAGCCCACACGCCGCCCTCCCAGTTCCCACCTCCCCCTTCCTCCTCCCCGCGCTTCACAGGACCCACCCCGCGCCCCCCCCCAAGAATCCCGCCTGGCACCCCGCGCCCTGTGCATCTTCCCCGCGTGCCTCGCCTCTCCCGCAACCTTCCTCCAACCTCGCCTGGCCCTCTCCTCCCCCGTCCCCGCCGTGCTCCTCCCCTGCTGCCCCTCCCCCTCCGCCCGGGCCGCCATGCACCCGCCACGCGCCTCTCCAGCCGGCCTTCCCCTCTGCCTCCCCACCCCGCCCGTGCCCCTAGCCATTCAAGGCCTGGCTCACGCGCCGCCCAGACTGGCTGGCCCCTGGCGTCGCCCAGGCCTTCCTCCCCACCTCGCGGAAGCTTCATGGCGCCTCTCTCGCCCGTGTCCTCAGGCCGCCTCCACCGCTTCGCGCGCCCGCGCCTCGCCCGACCTGCGCCCGCTGCGTCGCCCGTCTTGCCCGCCAGCACCGCCCGCCATGCCTACCTCTGCTCCGCTGCTCCCCTCCGTCCGCTCTGCGGCCGCCCACCTCCTCTTCCCTTCGCCCGCCTTGCTCGCCGCAACCAGTGACTGTCGCCGCACCCGGTCCTGCGCCCGAGACCGCCGCCCGTGCTCTCGCGTGCCCGCCCGAGCTCAATGCCGCATCCGCTGCCGCCCGTCCTCTCCCGCCCGGCGTGCCCGAGCCCGTCGAGCCTGGCTCGAACTGCGCTCGTCCCCTTGCACAAGACCGCCACCAGGCCGACCTCGCCAACCACCCTTCGCCGTCCTGCGCCAACCTCCGCCGCCTGTGGACCCGCGTTCGAGCCCCAGGAACAGTAGTACCACGGTTGCAAGGTTTCCGATGCAAAACCCGACAAGATCGACAAGTGGCGAGGTAATCTGCAGTATGCCTGGCAAGAACGGCCCGATGTCAAGATCTTCATCATGGAACGCGAAGGCCTCCTTCACGGATCCCAGGACCCCGAAGCCGATCCGAAGGCCGAACCCGCCGAACACCAAGATCTCCTATCGGAACCCGGAGGTCGACACAGGACTGAAGCATCAAGGCCTTCATGGAATCGACAAGATCCACCGGCGCCAAACCCAAGACCGATCCCGGCGCCCGAAGCCGAGAACCCCGACAAGAACCACGCCACGGATACTCCGAGTTCGCCATCGTGGAAACCAAGGCCTTCGACAAGACAAGGAACGCCAAGTGTTTCACCCCGGACACCGAGTCCGCCGAGACCCCCGGATGCGCCAAGACCTACCCCCGATATCCGAGCACGACCGAGGCGAGAACGATCCGTCGAACCAGATCCGAACCTCGCCGAACCGTCGAACCCTGGACCCTGAGACCGACCCCGAACCCCGGAAACCTCAAGATCGTCGAGCCCCCTCTGATGTGTGACCCCTTTTCCCCGAACCCTATTTTATAACATAACAACTTGTTGCACCTCAAATCATTAATCTCGCATGCATATCATTGGTTTGGGGGCCTTATGCCGATTCACCATATAGTTAAATATGGGGCCCATATGCGGGCAAATCTAGTCTCATATCGGCCTCATTTAAACTTGTGTAGCGAACCGGTATCTTATCTTGCCTTGTTATAACAACATTTAATTTGCGGGGGATCTAAATAACTTGAACCACTTGATTAATTATCGGGACCCCGGTTCCGCTTAATATGACCTAATTGCATCGCACCTTTGCCATGTCATGCATCATACATGCATCATGCCGATCTCCTGCCGTTGTATTAAATATTGCATCCGGTGTTTCTTCTAGTGTTTGCTTCTTCGCGGATAAGGCCGTTGAGTTGATGTGAGCTTCGCCCCGATCTTCGGTTGAACCTTCGGCAATGTTTCCAGGCGAGCATATCCCCCTTTCTACCTATCTTACTTTTATAGTATTTACTTCCCTCCTGTTGATCTTTGCTATCTGTGTTGCGATGCTCTAGATTTCGTACCCGTGATATCCCTTGCAGCCATATATAGCCGGACACATCCTATTACATTGTTTGGTAGATAGCTGGACCCAGCGTGTAGTGATGCTTGCTCAAGTGTTTGCTTGTCGTCAAGAACCGCAATTGTTGGAGGATTGCCGCATGTTGACGTTGGAGATGATCATGGCTTTAATTATTGTTCACTTTAATTTCTGTTTAACAACTAAAATTGAATTAAGCAGAGGCATCGGTGGGTGATAGGTAAGATTTGGTTTCCGATCCCACTTGTGTCCGTGGGACCGAGTTCTTGACACTGTTCGAGATCGAGCGCGTTAACCACAGGTGGGGAGATATGGGCCCCCCATTGATAATTACCTGATTTCAAAGTATTGTACTGGGGGCCACGACTAGTTTGAGGTGTTTTACTATTCTGTACTTATGCCATGTTTACTGCTTTATTTACGTTTGTGCGAGGAGCACACTGTACTGTTTAGGAAGCGGAATGTTTACGCGGTATGGACAGTTCCGTTTGGGACCTCTTGTGCATCTTGCCATTGTCGCAAACCCAGTCCGTCTCGAGACCGCCGACTCCGTTCGGGTGTCGACTCGGTGGGTGGCCCCCGTTCTTGCTTTGGGTGCAGGAACGTCGTGACTTAGGCCCCGACATACCGATGGGTGTATGTTAACCGATCGGCAAAGGGTCGAAGTGCCTGTGGATACTTTGGTGCACCCCTGCAGGGTTAAATCTTTTCGAGAAGCCATGTCCGCGGTTATGGACGACTTGGAGCACAGTGTCTGATCATAGACAACTATAACTAAAGTTTACTGTTTTAAATTAACTTGTTTCCGAGTTGACTAGTAATCAGCTTCACTACAACGGAGTGGCTAAGTAAAAGTATCAACGACTGCTGGGTTTTGGGGTTATCTCATGATAATTGTATCTGACTAGTAAGTGATGCCACTATAACGGAATGACTAACTAAAAGTGCCCACTGCTTACTTTATCAGGACGATTATCTAAAACTGACTAGTAATTGCTGCAACGATAACTGAATAAGTAAAACTGCCAACTATGTGAGTTCCTCGGTTGACTTCCTCGTTTGGTCTCGAGGGGGAAACGCCAGGATGGGTTTGTTTGATGCTAGTACCAGGTTGGATCCGAATAGGTCTTTCTCACCCCTCTCTGATAGCCGCGGTATCGAGTCTCTATAGGTTGTTTAGCGCATCTTTGCTGCCGCTCAGTCCACCATACCTATGTAGGCGGACCGCCGATTCTAGCCTCGCTGTCTTGGCCTCGATCGACGCTCCTTCTTTTTCCTTTGCCCTTTGTCGGCACCCTTTTGTTTAAGCAGGTTTTGAGATCGACGCCGTTAGCGGGGTTACCCTTCGGCTTGGGCAGGGTTATGGGCCATTGGTTATTCTTGTGGCTCTTAGCCCAATTTGCATCTTGTCCGTAGCTGGACGCTATATCTTTTCAAGGTGATTTGGATATTTGTATATAATATTTGCATTCTTGACTCTTTGAGTCATTGTTGTATATATATTACCTTGGGTCCCATCGAGGACTGTTGTGTAATGTTATTACTTTGCTTTCCACCCATCGAAAGTGCTGGTGGCACCTTGAATCGTTTCTGCGGGTTTGGCGAGTTTGCTAAAACTTGCATAGGACCGATTCGAGGTGTTACTGAGTGATATCGAGCTCGGCATTCACGATACCCCACAAGTCCAGCCTGTAGGATAACCTAGCTAACGGCCGAAGTAGAGTGTCAAAACTATTTTTGCAAAATCGGTTGGATAGTTCTGGTTAGGTCTGATTTTACTCCTTACCCCTCTGCTGTTCTCCTCTTATCTCGACGTGTTTTGAATCGGCTCTCTTATCTTTTCTTCGAGTCCAGGATTTCTCGTGGTTGGGTTCCGTCGTACCTTTAGGGTTTCGCTTCCTTCTTTGATAACGGTGCTCTCCCATCCGGTGTTCACGATGCTTGAGGAATCCGTCTTCCGTGGAACCATTCTTTGTTCTTTGTTTGTGCCTTCCGGTGTTTTTCCGACGCGACGACAAAGATTCACGCGGATCCGATGCGTAGTCGCATCACTCCTTTGTTTCCGAACCTCGCTTGTCGAGATCTTCAGTCTGAATCCTGTGAGTTGGTTGCATAATCTGTCTATTCGTGTACATAGTAATGCTTTGAGTGCGGGATGGAGTCGCGACCATACCACTACTCTTATCATTCGCTTATGTACATTGAATGATGGATCGATGTAATTTTACTCCTTCCATGGAAGTTAGAGGTGGCCTTACCCTTAACTTCGTCCGTTGTCTATCCGGAGTGCTCTCTCGACGACCGGGAACAACGACCCTTTTGTTGGTGGTGTCGCCGTTTTCAAGATGAAGAAGGAACCATCGTTAGTGGTGTCGCGAAGATGTACACGAAGCGCGAAGGATCAGATCGCCGACCTTCCTTCCGGTACCATGAGGCGGATCTCGAGGGCGAGATCCATTGTTAGTGGTGTCGAATTGTGGCATCCCGCAAATCCACTACTAGAAAATCGCGTTGAATTTGTGCATTGCATCGTCATCATCATGCATTGTTTGCATAAAACTATTTTCGCAAAGCCCAGTTTTGTTTTCTAAACGCCCCGTCTTTTATTCAAACGCAAACCCGGGTCGCCGGAATATTTTGTTTTGTTGCTATCGGTTTCTGAGGCGTATCGTTTAAAACAAACAAACGTTTTAATTATTTTTAGCGGGGCAGTCGAACGGGCCGATTGACCCGAACGACCGCCCCAGAAAACTAAATCGGTCCAACTAGTCTGCCCCTATTAATCCTAAAGCTACCCAGTTCTCTACCCTCTCTCCCCAGCCACCTCACCCTGGCCAATAGTCCCTCGCCACCTCACCCTCTTTCCTCACCCCCTCCACTCACATGCTGCCACGTGGCCTCTCTCTCTCTCTCTCTCTCCCACACCACACACCAGCCCACACACGCGCCTGCCCTCCCCAGTTCCCACCTCCCCTGCCCAGTTCCTCCCTGACGCGCCCCCACGCGGGACCCACCCCGCGGGCCCCCCCACGAATCCCGCCTGGCACCGCGCGCCCTGTGCATCTTCCCCGCGTGCCTCGCCTCTCCCGCAACCTCCCTCCAACCTCGCCTGGCCCTCTCCCGTCCCGCCAGCTCCTCCCTTCCGTGGCCCGCTCCCTCCTGCCGGGGCCGCCACGCACGCCGCCGGCGCCTCTCCAAAGAAGCCAGCCGTCGCCCGCTCGCCTCCCACCCAGCGCCCGTGCCCGCCCAGCTCGCGCCGCGCTCTCCGCGACCCGCCGGCCGCCCGGTTCCCCGCCGCCCGGCCCGCCAAGGCCTTCCTCCCCCTCGCCGGAGCTTCCGCCAGCGCCTCTCCTCGCCGTGTCTCGCCGCCTCCACCCCTCGCCGCGCGCGCCCGTCGCCCGACCTCGCCGCTGCGTCGCCCGTCGCCGTGCGAGCCCGCCCGCACCGCCCAGCGGCGCTACCTCTCTGCTCGCCCGCGTCTGCGCTCCCCTCTTCGCTCTGCAGCACCGCCCCACCTCCTCTTCCTTCGGCCCGCCCGCTGGCTTCGCCACAGGTGACGTCGCCGCACCCAGTCCTGCGCCCCAGCGCGCCGCCGTGCTCTCGCCGTGCCCCGCCCCGAGCTCAACGCCGCATCCGCCTGCCGCCCCGTCCTCTCCCGCCGGCGTGCCCTGAGCCCGTCGAGCCTGGGCCCGTCGGGCCTGCGTCCGCCGTCCCCTTGCACAAGACCGCCACCAGGCCGACCTCGCCAACCACCCTTCGCCGTCCTGCGCCAACCTCCGCCGCCTGTGGACCCGCGTTCGAGCCCCAGGAACAGTAGTACCACGGTTGCAAGGTTTCCGATGCAAAACCCGACAAGATCGACAAGTGGCGAGGTAATCTGCAGTATGCCCGGCAAGAACGGCCCGATGTCAAGATCTTCATCATGGAACGCGAAGGCCTCCTTCACGGATCCCAGGACCCCGAAGCCGATCCGAAGGCCGAACCCGCCGAACGCCAAGATCTCCTATCGGAACCCGGAGGTCGACACAGGACTGAAGCATCAAGGCCTTCATGGAATCGACAAGATCCACCGGCGCCAAACCCAAGACCGATCCCGGCGCCCGAAGCCGAGAACCCCGACAAGAACCACGCCACGGATACTCCGAGTTCGCCATCGTGGAAACCAAGGCCTTCGACAAGACAAGGAACGCCAAGTGTTTCACCCCGGACACCGAGTCCGCCGAGACCCCCGGATGCGCCAAGACCTACCCCCGATATCCGAGCACGACCCCGGAGGCGAGAACGATCCCGTCGAACCCAGATCCGAACCGCGAACCGTCAACCACGGACCACGAGACCGACCCCGAACCCCGGAAACCTCAAGATCGTCGAGCCCCCTCTGATGTGTGACCCCTTTTCCCCGAACCCTATTTTATAACATAACAACTTGTTGCACCTCAAATCATTAATCTCATGCATATCATTGGTTTGGGGCCTTATGCGATTCACCATATAATTAAATATGGGGCCCATATGCGGCAAATCTAGTCTCATATCGGCCTCATTTAAACTTGTGTAGCGAACGGTATCTTATCTTGCCTTGTTATAACAACATTTAATTTGCGGGGATCTAAATAACTTGAACCACTTGATTAATTATCGGGACCCGGTTCCGCTTAATATGACCTAATTGCATCGCTCTTTGCCATGTCATGCATCATACATGCATCATGCCGATCTCTGCCGTTATTAAATATTGCATCCGGTGTTTCTTCTAGTGTTTGCTTCTTCGGATAAGGCCGTTGAGTTGATGTGAGCTTCGCCCCGATCTTCGGTTGAACCTTCGGCAATGTTTCCAGGCGAGCATCTCCCCCTTTCTACCTATCTTACTTTTATAGTATTTACTTCCCTCCTGTTGATCTTTGCTATCTGTGTTGCGATGCTCTAGATTTCGTACCCGTGATATCCCTTGCAGCCATATATAGCCCTGGACACATCCTATTACCTGTTGTTTGGTAGATAGCTGGACCCGCGTGTCGTAGTCGCTTGCTCAAGTGTTTGCTTGTCGTCAAGAACCGCAATTGTTGGAGGATTGCCGCATGTTGACGTTGGAGATGATCATGGCTTTAATTATTGTTCACTTTAATTTCTGTTTAACAACTAAAATTGAATTAAGCAGAGGCATCGGTGGGTGATAGGTAAGATTTGGTTTCCGACCGCCCACTTGTGTCCCGTAGGACCCGAGTTCTTGACACCTGTTCCGAGATCGAGCGCGTTAACCACAGGTGGGGAGATATGGGCCCCCCATTGATAATTACCTGATTTCAAAGTATTGTACTGGGGGCCACGACTAGTTTGAGGTGTTTTACTATTCTGTACTTATGCCATGTTTACTGCTTTATTTACGTTTGTGCGAGGAGCACTGTCTTTGTTAGGAAGCGGAATGTTTACGCGGTATGGACAGTCCCCGTTTGGGGACCTGCTGTCGCATACTGCCATTGTCGCAAACCCTGAGTCCGTCTCGGAGACCGGCCGACTCCGTTGCGGGTGTCGACTCGGTGGGGTGGCCCCCCGTGCTTGCTTTGGGTCTGGGAACGTCGTGACTTAGGCCCCGCCGACATACCGATGGGTGTATGTTAACGATCCGCAAAAGGGTCAAGTGCTGTGGATACTTTGGTGCACCCTGCGGTTAAATCTTTTCGAAGTCGTGTCCGCGGTTATGGACGACTTGGA
Source organism: Avena longiglumis (assembly GCA_030063025.1). Taxonomy (NCBI): domain Eukaryota; kingdom Viridiplantae; phylum Streptophyta; class Magnoliopsida; order Poales; family Poaceae; genus Avena; species Avena longiglumis. The sequence goes on along the minus strand of CP125975.1, from coordinate 74,670,307 downwards.
GCACAGATGTCGATCATAGACAACTATAACTAAAGTTCTTGTTTTAAATTAACTTGTTTCGAGTTGACTAGTAATCGCTTCACTACAACGGAGTGGCTAAGTAAAAGTATCAACGAGCTGGGTTTTGGGGTTATCTCATGATAATTGTATCGACTAGTAAGTGATGCCACTATAACGGAATGACTAACTAAAAGTGCCCGCTTACTTTATCGGGACGATTATCTAAACGACTAGTAATTGCTGCAACGATAACGAATAAGTAAAACGCCAACCGTGTGAGTTCCTCGGTTGACTTCCTCGTTTGGTCTCGAGGGGAAACGCCAGATGGGTTTGTTTGATGCTAGTACCACCAGGTTGGATCCGAATAGGTCTTTCACCCCTCTCGATAGCCGCCATTGTATCGAGTCTCTATAGGTTGTTTAGCGCATGCTTTGCCTCCAGTCCACCATACCTATGTAGGCGAGGACCGCCGAATTCTAGCCTCGCCGTGTACTGGCCTCAGTACTGACGCTCCTTCTTTTTTCCTTTGCCCTTTGTCGGCACCCCTTTTGTTTAAGCAGGTTTTGAGATCGACGTCGTTAGCAGGGTTACCCTTCCGGCTTGGCCTGGGCAGGGTTATGGACGCCATTGGTTATTCTTCAGGGCTCTTAGCCCAATTTGCATTTTGTCCGTAGCTGGACGCTATATCGTTTTCAAGGTGATTTGGATATTTGTATATAATATTTGCATTCTTGACTCTTTGAGTCGCTGTTGTATATATATCTGTTCTGTGGGTCCCATCGAGGACTGTTGTGTAATGTTATTACTTTGCTTTCCACCGCATAAGTGCTGGTGGGCACCTTCAATCGTTTCTATGCGGGTTTGGCGAGTTTTGCTAAAACTTGCATAGGACCGATTCGAGGGTGTTCTGAGTATCGAGCTCGCATTGCGATACCCCTAAGTCCAAATTTGTAGGATAACCTAGCTAACGGCCGAAGTAGAGTGTCAAAACTATTTTTGCAAAATCGGTTGGATAGTTCTGGTTAGGTCTGATTTTACTCCTTACCCCTCTGCTGTTCTCCTCTTATCTCGACGTGTTTTGAATCGGCTCTCTTATCTTTTCTTCGAGTCCAGGATTTCTCGTGGTTGGGTTCCGTCGTACCTTTAGGGTTTCGCTTCCTTCTTTGATAACGGTGCTCTCCCATCCGGTGTTCACGATGCTTGAGGAATCCGTCTTCCGTGGAACCATTCTTTGTTCTTTGTTTGTGCCTTCCGGTGTTTTTCCGACGCGACGACAGCATCTACGCCAGATCCGATGCAGAGTCTGCATCACTCCTTTGTTTCCGAACCTCGCTTGTCGAGATCTTCAGTCTGAATCCTGTGAGTTGGTTGCATAATCTGTCTATTCGTGTACATAGTAATGCTTTGAGTGCGGGATGGAGTCGCGACCATACCACTACTCTTATCATTCGCTTATGTACATTTAATGATGGATCGATGCAATTTTACTCCTTCCATGGAAGTTAGAGGTGTCCTTACCCTTAACTTCGTCCGTTGTCTATCCGGAGTGCTCTCTCGACGACCGGGAACAACGACCCTTTTGTTGGTGGTGTCGCCGTTTTCAAGATGAAGAAGGAACCATCGTTAGTGGTGTCGCGAAGATCTACACGAAGCGCGAAGGATCAGATCGCCGACCTTCCTTCCGGTACCATGAGGCGGATCTCGAGGGCGAGATCCATTGTTAGTGGTGTCGAATTGTGGCATCCCGCAAATCCACTACTAGAAAATCGCGTTGAATTTGTGCATTGCATCGTCATCATCATGCATTGTTTGCATAAAACTATTTCGCAAAGCCCGTTTTGTTTTCTAAAACGCCCCGTCTTTTATTCAAACGCCAAAACCGGGTCCCCGGAATATTTTGTTTTGGCCGCTATCGGTTTGCAGACGGCCCGTTTAAAACAAACAAACGTTTTAATTATTTTAGCGGGGCAGTCGAACGGGCCGATTGACCCGAACGACCGCCCCAGAAAACTAAATCGGTCCAACTAGTCTGCCCCTATTAATCCTAAAGCTACCCAGTTCTCTACCCTCTCTCCCCAGCCACCTCACCCTGGCCAATAGTCCCTCGCCACCTCACCCTCTTCCCTCACCCCCTCCACTCACATGCTGCCACGTGGCCTCTCTCTCTCTCTCTCTCTCTCTCTCTCTCTCTCTCTCTCTCTCTCTCTCTCTCTCTCTCTCTCTCTCTCCACCCACACCCGCCTTTGCCTCCCGGGCCCACCTCCCTGCCCAGCCTCCCCCACCTTGGGACCCACCCTGGCCCCAAGAATCCCGCCTGGCACCCCGCGCCCTGTGCATCTTCCCCGCGTGCCTCGCCTCTCCCGCAACCTTCCTCCAACCTCGCCTGGCCCTCTCCTCCCCGTCCCCGCCGTGCTCCTCCCCTTCCCGGCGCGGCCCCGCTCCCCTCCTGCCGCCATGCGCCGCCGGGCGCCTCTCCAGCCGGCCTTCGCCGTCGCCCCCACCTCCCCCGCCCGTGCCCGCCAGCTCGCGCCGCTCACCCGGCGCCGCTTGATACCCGCGCCGGCCCGCGTCGCCCAAGGCCTTCCTCCCACCGCCGAGCTTCGCGCGGCGCCTCTCCGCCGTGTCCTCAAGCCGCCTCCACCTCGCCGCGGCCGCGCCTCGCCCGACCTGCCGCCCTCGTCGCCGTCGCCCGTCTGCCCCGCCGCCCGGCCGCTACCTCTCGCTCCGCGTCGTCCCTCCCCTCCGTTCGCTCTGCGGCACCTCCCCACCTCCTCTTCCCTTGGCCCGCCCATGCTCGCGCTTGGCAGTGACCGTCGCCGCACCCGGTCCTGCGCCCGCGACCGCCCGCGTGCTCGCCGTGCCCTCGAGCTCAACGCCGCATCCGCTTGCTGCCCGTCCTCTCCTGGCGTGCCTGAGCCTGCCGTCGAGCACTGGGCCCGGGCTGCGTCGCCATCCTTGCACAAGACCGCCACCAGGCCGACTCGCCAACCACCCTTCGCCGTCCTGCGCCAACCTCCGCCGCCTGTGGACCCGCGTTCGAGCCCCAGGAACAGTAGTACCACGGTTGCAAGGTTTCCGATGCAAAACCCGACAAGATCGACAAGTGGCGAGGTAATCTGCAGTATGCCGGCAAACGGCCCGATGTCAAGATCTTCATCATGGAACGCGGCCTCCTTCACGGATCCCAGACCCAAGCCGATCCAAGGCCGAACCCGCGAACGCCAAGATCTCCTATCGAACGGAGGTCGACACTGAAGCATCAAGGCCTTCATGGAATCGACAAGATCCACGGCGCCAAACCCAAGACCGATCCGGCGCCCGAGAACCCCGACAAGAACCACGCCACGGATACTCCGAGTTCGCCATCGTGGAAACCAAGGCCTTCGACAAGACAAGGAACGCCAAGTGTTTCACCCCGGACACCGAGTCCGCCGAGACCCCCGGATGCGCCAAGACCTACCCCCGATATCCGAGCACGACCCCGGAGGCGAGAACGATCCCGTCGAACCCAGATCCGAACCTCGCCGAACCGTCGAACCCTGGACCCTGAGACCGACCCCGAACCCCGGAAACCTCAAGATCGTCGAGCCCCCTCTGATGTGTGACCCCTTTTCCCCGAACCCTATTTTATAACATAACAACTTGTTGCACCTCAAATCATTAATCTCGCATGCATATCATTGGTTTGGGGGCCTTATGCCGATTCACCATATAATTAAATATGGGGCCCATATGCGGGCAAATCTAGTCTCATATCGGCCTCATTTAAACTTGTGTAGCGAACCGGTATCTTATCTTGCCTTGTTATAACAACATTTAATTTGCGGGGGATCTAAATAACTTGAACCACTTGATTAATTATCGGGACCCCGGTTCCGCTTAATATGACCTAATTGCATCGCACCTTTGCCATGTCATGCATCATACATGCATCATGCCGATCTCCTGCCGTTGTATTAAATATTGCATCCGGTGTTTCTTCTAGTGTTTGCTTCTTCGCGGATAAGGCCGTTGAGTTGATGTGAGCTTCGCCCCGATCTTCGGTTGAACCTTCGGCAATGTTTCCAGGCGAGCATCTCCCCCTTTCTACCTATCTTACTTTTATAGTATTTACTTCCCTCCTGTTGATCTTTGCTATCTGTGTTGCGATGCTCTAGATTTCGTACCCGTGATATCCCTTGCAGCCATATATAGCCCTGGACACATCCTATTACCTGTTGTTTGGTAGATAGCTGGACCCGCGTGTCGTAGTCGCTTGCTCAAGTGTTTGCTTGTCGTCAAGAACCGCAATTGTTGGAGGATTGCCGCATGTTGACGTTGGAGATGATCATGGCTTTAATTATTGTTCACTTTAATTTCTGTTTAACAACTAAAATTGAATTAAGCAGAGGCATCGGTGGGTGATAGGTAAGATTTGGTTTCCGACCGCCCACTTGTGTCCCGTAGGACCCGAGTTCTTGACACCTGTTCCGAGATCGAGCGCGTTAACCACAGGTGGGGAGATATGGGCCCCTCATTGATAATTACCTGATTTCAAAGTATTGTACTGGGGGCCACGACTAGTTTGAGGTGTTTTACTATTCTGTACTTATGCCATGTTTACTGCTTTATTTACGTTTGTGCGAGGAGCACACTGTACTGTTTAGGAAGCGGAATGTTTACGCGGTATGGACAGTTCCCGTTTGGGGACCTGCTGTCGCATACTGCCATTGTCGCAAACCCTGAGTCCGTCTCGGAGACCGGCCGACTCGTTCTGGTGTCGACTGTGGGGTGGCCCCGTTCTTGCTTTGGAGTGCAGGAACGCCGTGACTTAGGCCCGCCGACATACCGATGGGTGTATGTTAACTGATCGGCAAAAGGGTCAAGTGCTGTGGATACTTTGGTGCACCTGCGCAGGTTAAATCTTTTAGAAGCCATGTCCATGTTATGGACGACTTGGAGCACAGTGTCTGATCATAGACAACTATAACTAAAGTTTACTGTTTTAAATTAACTTGTTTCCGAGTTGACTAGTAATCAGCTTCACTACAACGGAGTGGCTAAGTAAAAGTATCAACGACTGCTGGGTTTTGGGGTTATCTCATGATAATTGTATCTGACTAGTAAGTGATGCCACTATAACGGAATGACTAACTAAAAGTGCCCACTGCTTACTTTATCAGGACGATTATCTAAAACTGACTAGTAATTGCTGCAACGATAACTGAATAAGTAAAACTGCCAACTGTGTGAGTTCCTCGGTTGACTTCCTCGTTTGGTCTCGAGGGGGAAACGCCAGGATGGGTTTGTTTGATGCTAGTACCAGGTTGGATCCGAATAGGTCTTTCTCACCCCTCTCTGATAGCCGCCAGTTGTATCGAGTCTCTATAGGTTGTTTAGCGCATGCTGCCGCTGCCGCTCAGTCCACCATACCTATGTAGGCGAGGACCGCCGAATTCTAGCCTCGCTGTCTTGGCCTCGATCGACGCTCCTTCTTTTTCCTTTGCCCTTTGTCGGCACCCTTTTGTTTAAGCAGGTTTTGAGATCGACGCGTTAGCGGGGTTACCCTTCCGGCTTGGCCAAGGGGTTATGGACGCCATTGGTTATTCTTCGCTCTTAGCCCAATTTGCATTGTCCGTAGTCTGGACGCTATATCGCTTTTCAAGGTGATTTGGATATTTGTATATAATATTTGCATTCTTGACTCTTTGAGTCATTGTTGTATATATATCTTACGTGGGTCCCATCGAGGACTGTTGTGTAATGTTATTACTTTGCTTTCCACCCGCACGAAAGTGCCTGGTGGGCACCTTCGAATCGTTTCTATGCGGGTTTGGCGAGTTTTGCTAAAACTTGCATAGGACCGATTCTGAGGGTGTTACAGAAAGTCTTTGAACTTTTCAAATATTTCACACTTCATCCTTATTAAGTAAATATTCATATATTCACTCAAATTTTCGGAGAAAGCATATGAAGTTGAAATCCATCGCTCTTGACTACACATAATGGACTTCGTACAACAATATGTACAAGTTCCAATAAGCTAGTCATTCGTTCCCTTTTGGCCTATGAACGAAGTTTCAATTATCTCTAGGAAAGTTTCACAAGCGTCATGTGATCAAAAATCAAAAGACTCCAAAATTCCATCCACATGGAGTTTCTTCATGTTTTCTTTCCATTATAATTTAAACGGCGATGTCATTTCCTAAGTGATCTTTCAATCAATTTGTCTTTCGACATTTTTAGCACTAGTTTTATGGATGTGATTTCTCCAACGAGATTTGTGAATCATCCATCTTTTATGGATTACGGCAATTATTTTAACAACCCTTTTGTTCTCATAATACCTGATAAAACAAATCTTGAAGGCAAGCTTTGATGTTTAACGAGCAACACAATAACCCTTTATTTGTTCTCGATGAACATCATCACATATTCTTTTGCTAATTACTTAGGCCACTGTAGTTCATGAATTATGTTGTTTCGTATGACGATTCATACCAACAAATTCAGTATTAAATACTGAAGAACCACATTGTTTAATAAGCAAAGAATATAGCCATAACATGTATATCATCTATATACTTAAACTGAACAATTCTAGTCTTTTCCTTTCTGCCATATACTTATGAGATTTTCTTTCAATATTTCCTTTTACTTGAAAGAATCTATCAACATCAATAGTGGAGTCATACATATGACATATAGTCTAAAGCGTGTATAGTTAAATACCAATGTCTTTGGACTTGCACTTTGAAGTAGATCACCATCATCAAATGTTTGGTGTTCTTTCAAATTCCTTTCTTTAGTAATCTCTTGGTGTAGTAAACATTTTACGTACATCAAATATTCACCCTTATCATGGAATTATCCATGATCAAGCTACTTTTAGCTTATAACGGTGAAACATGAGTATAATGTTGCTCTCCAAATCCTTTTGGACGATTAGGACAACTAGTGTCTCCAACCTTTTTGCAATTTCTCATCAAATATGAGAACATGACTTTTGCCATATTATACTCTATCATGTTGTAACCAATACTTGCTTTGATATCACAATATCTTCCACACATCATGGTTTCAAACAACTCTTTCGGATCCTAGATAACCTTGATATTAAGAGAATCCTTTGAATATCAAGAATCATGGAGACAAACATGATACTTATATACTAACACTTGGAATTGTTACTCTTGATTTAATACTAATTATTAAACTTCATGGAGTAACCGGAACTTACTGAAAGTTTGCAATAGGACTTTTAAACTTTAGATTAACACTTCAAAACAATACGATACCAGTTCGTAAAGTAACTAAACAGAATTCTATAGTTCTATCATCTCAATTATAACTAAGCGCAAGGTGGTAAACGGATGCCAATGACTATAACAACTATGCAAATTCACTTTGATTTAGTTTATGATAAATTGAGTTCTAATTAATAATTAAATTAATCTAGGTGAACTCCCACTCAAAACAATATCCCTCACATTGTTTTAGTGACCACACGAACCAAATCCATCACATTAAAACCGATCATCACGAGAGTTGATATAGCTTCAATGGCGAACAATCAACATGTTCATCATATCTACTATATGACTCATGCTCTACCTTTCGGTAATCCGTGTTCCTGAGTCCATGTCTGTACATGCTAGGCTCGTCAAGATCAAACCTTAGTTTCCGCATGAGCAAATCTGGCTTGATCACGTTGTATACACTTGTAGAATCTAACACACCTGATCATCACGTGGTGCTTCGAAACAACAAGCTTTAGCAACGGTGCTAACTAAGGGTGAACACTTTATGACTTGAAATTCATGTGCATGAGGGATCATCTTATAATGCTACCGTCGTCTACTAAGCAATACAAGATGCATAAAGGATTAACATCACATGAAATTCATAATATGTGATATGATATGGCCTTTCTTCTTTGTGCTTCCGATCTCCATCTTCTAGCACGAACATGATCTCCATCATCACCGACATTGCATCAAGGTCAATGATGCTTCTCCATGGTTGTCGTCCACCGGCTTCAACTATTACAAGTACTTTGAATAGACACGCGGGTCTTAACAGAATTTAAAGACAACCATATGGCTCCTGCCGGTTGCCAACTTACAATAAGGAACATTGCATACATCATATATAATCACAATCATGGCCATATCACATCACAGCACACCCCTGCAAAACAAAGTTAGACGCCTCTAATTTTCTTTGCATGTTTTACGTGGTTTGGGGCTTTCAATAAGTGTCGTTCTAACTTAAGAGCAAGAACCACAACATTGATACTAGTATTGTCAATCACCCGTTGTAAATTGAATCTTAACAGGCACCCGCAAAGCCACTTATGCAATACAAGTTGCATGTCAAGCGTGGATCAAGTCTCATGAACGATGTCATGTAAGGTTAGCCCGGGCCGCTTCATCCCAACATACCGCAAGATGCAAAGTACACAAGAAGCAATCGACAATAAAAGCATCAACGCCCACAATGACCATTGTGTTCTACTCGTGCAACAGATCTACATATAGACACGGCTCTGATACCACTGTAGGGGTTCGTAGCATGGAAAACAAAAATTTTCTATCCCATACAAACAAACAAGCCAAGATCTATCTACTAGATTGTAGCAACGAGTCGATGGAATAACTTACCCTCGAAGATTCCAAAGCGGTTAACGAGCAGATTCTCGTGGGTGATGTAGTCGACACTTCCGATCTCAAGATAGCGTGAGACGATCCTTCCGGCTGCGTTAGGCAGCGCTTCCTGATCGGTCACATCGTTCGGTACGAAGACCTTCCTCTCCCTTGTTCGAAGGCAACGGAGGTTGTAGCACTCTCCTCGCGATTCCTGGCAACGGCGTGGTACCTAAGTAGAGGGAGATCCTTGAGGCTTCGCCTTAAGCCGGAGCGAGTATGGTGGAGTATGAGAGAGATATTAGTGGTCTAGGGTTTAGACACACCAATTAGAAGGCTCTAAACCGAAGGCTAGGGAAATTAGAAGCTCTAAACCAAAACGGCTCTAAACCGGAGGCTTTGGCTAGGGTTTAGATTAGAGGATAGGAACTTGTGTGTCTAGAGGAGGAGGCCCTGCCCCTCCTCTTATAGGTGGAAGGGGCGGCCAAGGGGAGGGAGTCCCTCCCCAAGTCGGCCTTGGGTGGAGCGCCGGCTTGTAGAGGAAGGACTCCTCCCCCAAGTCGGTTTCAACCTCCTCTTGCTTGTTTCCCTCAGTTTCCTGTTTTAGCCGTTTGACTTTCAAACTGGCCATTTGACTTTTCAGTTTTACGATTCAATTTAATCCTTTATTTGGAACAGCGAGAACACTTAGTACATGATGCAATCATTCCAATATGTAATGACACATTCATGTACCCTTCCCCGGAGTCCGGACATTCGAACCTTCTAGAACATTCCCGATGAAAACACCGAATCATTCCCGAACTCCAAACGGGACTTTCCTTATATGAATCTTATTCTCCGGACCATTCCGGATCACCTCGTGATATCCGGATCCCATCCGAGACTCAAAAACATTCATCTCTTTCTCATAATACCATAACTACTCAAACAACGTCGAATCCTTAAGTGTGTCTCCCTACGGTTCGTGAATTATGCGGACATGATCGAGACACTTCTCCGAACAATAACCAATAGAGGAATCTGAAATTCATATGGATCCCACATATTTATCGATTACTTTGCAATCGAATGAACCACTTACATACGATACCAATTTCCCTTTGTCTCACGATAGTTTACTTATCCGAGGTTATGATCGTGGTATCTCTCGCATACCTAGTTCAACCTCGTTACCGATAAGTACTCTTTTCTCGTTCCGTGATATGTGATCCTTGTGACCCAGTCACATGCTTGCAAGCTAATTGGATGACATTCCACCGAGAGGGCCCAGTATATCTATCATCATATGGATGGACAAATCCACTCTTGATCCATGTGTTTCAACCAATACTTTCAACACTCAATGCCACCTTTATAGCCACCCTGTTACGGTGTGGTGTTTGATGACATCAAAGCATCCATCCGGAAAAGGTGATATGCATGATCTCATGGTCGAAGGAATTAGGTTACTATGTATCAGAAAGCATATAGCAATTGAACTATTGAAATGACTTGATCTTTATGCTACGCTTATCTATAGGAGTATGTCCATCACATCATTCTCCTAATGATATGATCCTGTTGTTAATAACATCTCTATGTTCATGATCAGGAAACCATGATCATATATTAACCAACAAGCTAGTTTAACAAGAGGCTTTACTCTGGACTCTTATTTTTGTTTTACAAATCACACAAGTATTAATGTTTTCGGTTAATACAATTATAGCATGGTATGTAAACATTTATCATAAGTGTGAAGATATGATAATAACCACTTTATTATTGCCTCTTGGGCATATCTCCAACATAAACATGGCATTATTCTTATGCATTTCCAAAATGTGGAATAAAGGCCAAGCAAAAGGAATTAGAATTAGATCCATCCCAACCCACATGAGCTAGAGGTAAAACCAAATAAGTTGCAATGCTCATATATGGTGGAATGGTGGAATGATGGGGTGATGACAAGAAAGGTGGTGGAGTCAATAAAAGATATGCCCCCAACTCAACTTGGGAATTGAAGCAATATATCAAGAACCAAATACAATATCAAGAGGCAAATACAATTTACAATGCATATGAGAGAAGAACCAACACAAAAAGGGTTTTATATGATGCTCAAATGCAAGGTGGCATGATGACATGAGCATGATATAATGATGATGCAACAATTATATATATGAAGTAGCCATTATATTACTAGACCAAGTAGCATTACAATTGTTAGACAAATGGGATGCTACAGTGCCCCTGGCCCAATGCGGCCAGGACACTCCCTCATAGGCCCATGGCCCCTCCCGGAAGGTGGGCCACATTGGTCCCCTTCCGGAAGGTTCTAGAAGCTTCCGGTACAATACCGATTAACCCGGAACAATTCCGAACTCCAAAAGCTGCACTGCCTTATATGAATCTTATTCTCCGGACCACTCCGGAACCTCTCGTGATGTCCCGGATCCCATCCGAGATTCCGAACAAAAACTCATAAACCAATTATCGAATTTATCCTAGCGTCGAGACACGTTAAGTGTGTGACCCTGCGGGTTCGAGAATATGCAGACATGATCTTCTATCAATAATCAATAGCGGGGTCTGGGAACCCATATTTACTCTCACACATTCATCGATGATCATATCGGATGAACCACGATGCCATGATTCAATCAATCCCATATATATATTCCCTTCGTCTCGCGATATTTTACTTGCCCGAGATTCGATCGTCGGTACCATCATACCTAGTTCAATCTCGTTCACAACAAGTACTTTACTCGTTCCGTAATCCGATATCACTTTGTGATTAACTCCTTAACCACATGCTTGCAAGCGGTGTTGATATCGATTACCGAGTGGGCCCGAAGTATATCTCTCCGACTTGGGAGGGACAAATTCCATCTCGATACATACAACCCAACAGATACTTTCCGATCACCTGAGAGACACCTTTATGATCAACCTCTCATAGGATGACGTTTGATGACCTCGAAGCTTTCTTCCGATACCAGGGAGTTGTATTATCTCATGGTCTAAGGAATACAATATTTGACATAGGAAAAGCTTCGCAAATATGAACACGATGATACGATCTAATTGCTTCGCTTAGTTTGGGTATGTCTATCATATTATTCTCCAATGATATGATCTCATTATCAATTGACAACTCATGTCTATGGTTAGGAAACCTTAACCATCATTGATCAATGAGCTATTCCATAGAGGCGTACTAGGGACACGGTGTTGTTCACAAACCACACAAGTATTAAAGTTTTCGCTTAATACAATTCTAGCATGGAATATAAACTTTATCATGAACAAGAATTATAATAATAATAACATCTTTATTATTGCCTCTAGGGCATAATTCCAACAGTCTCCCACTTGCACTAGAGTCAATAATCTAGTTTACATTTGGCAACAATCTCACACCCATGGAACTGAGGTGTTGATCATGTTTTGCACGTGGAAGAGGTTTAGTCAATGGATCTGCGACATTCAGATCTGTATGTACTTTGCTAATCTTCAGATCTCCATCTGCAATATAATCTCGGATTATATGAAACTTGCGGTTGATATGCTTGGTCTTTGGATGATATCTTGGTTCCTTAGCGAGTGCTATGGCGCCAGTGTTGTCACACAATATCTCTAGTGGGTCCAATGAACTTGGAACCATGTCAAGCTCAGTGATGAAGTTTCTGATCCAAACTCCTTCACTTGACGCTTCTGCAGCAGCCATGTATTCCGCTTCCACTGTAGATCCCGCGATCACGCTTTGCTTGCAGCTTCTCCAGCTCACAGCTCCTCCATTCAAAATATAAACGTATCCTGTCTGAGATTTGGAATCATCCTTGTCGGTGTCAAAACTAGCGTCGACGTAACCTTTTACGACAAGCTGTTCATCACCCCATAGACTAAGAACATTTCTTTAGTCCTATTTAGGTACTTTAGGATGTTCTTCACGGCTGTCGATGTTCCACTCTGGATCACTTTGATATCGCCCTTTAAACTAAGAGCATTGGACACATTCGGTCTAGTACACAAAGATGGCATACATGATGGAACCTATGGCGAGGCATAAGGCACCTTGCTCATAGCTTCCCTATCATTTCTCAGAATGGACACTGAGCCTTGCTCAATATCTTACCTGACAACATAGGCACTGAACCTTTCTTTGCCTTATCCATTCTGAACCTTTTCAGAACTTTGTCTAGGTATGTACTCTGGCTTAAAGCTATCAGGCGTCTTTGTCTATCTCTATAGATTTTGATGCCCAATATATAAGCAGCTTCACCTAGGTCTTTCATTGAAAAACATTTGTTCAAATAACTCTTCACATCGTTAAGCATGTTGATGTCATTTCCAATAATCAATATGTCATCCACATATAGTACCAGAAACGTCACCGAGCTCCCACTCACTTTCTTGTAGATGCAAGCTTCGTAGCAGTTTGGAACAAATCCAAAGCTCTTGATCACTTGATCAAAACGAAGGTTCCAACTCCGAGATGCTTGCTTCAGTCCATAAATGGAACGCTGAAGTTTGCATACTTTATCAGCATCCTTAGGATCGACAAAACCTTCGGGTTGCATCATATACAACTCTTCATCAATGTTTCCATTGAGGAACGCGGTCTTGACATCCATCTGCCATATTTCATAATCATGAAATGCAGCAATTGCTAATAAAATCTGAATGGACTTAAACATCGCTATGGGAGAGAAAGTCTCATCGTAGTCAACACCTTGAACTTGTCGAAAACCTTTTGCAACAAGCCGTGCTTTATAGATGGTAACATTACCATCCACGTTCGTTTTCTTCTTGAAGATCCATTTGCACTCAACGGCCTTTCGGTCGCTAGGAGGGTCCACCAAAGTCCATACTTGGTTTTCGCTCATGGATCCCAATTCGGATTTCATGGCTTCCAGCCATTTCTCAGAGTCTGGGCTCATCATCGCTTCCTCATAGTTTGTAGGTTCACTGTCTTCTACTAACAAGACAGTCAAGACAGGGTTGCCGTACCACTCAGGAGGGGCACGCGACCTTGTCGACCTGCGACGTTCAGTAGCAGCATCGTCCGAAGCTTCATGATCCTTGTCATTAGCTTCCTCTATTGTTGGTGCAGGCGGCACTGGAACAATTTCAGGTGCTGCGCTACTCTCCAATTCAAGAGAAGGTTCAATAACCTTGTCAAGCTCTACTTTCCTCCCACTCACTTCTTTCGAGAGAAACTCCTTCTCAAGAAAGGAACCGTTCTTTGCGACAAACACTTTGCCTTTGGTTCTGTGATAGAAGGTATACCCAATAGTTTCCTTAGGGTATCCTATGAAGACGCATTTCTCCGCTTTGGGTTCGAGCTTGTCCGGCATCAACTTCTTGACGTAAGCTTCGCATCCCCAAACTTTAAGAAACGACAACTTAGGTTTAGCACCAAACCACAGTTCATACGGTGTCGTCTCAACGGATTTAGATGGAGCCCTATTTAAAGTGAATGCAGCGGTTTCTAATGCATAACCCCAAAATGATAACGGCAAATCAAGAAGAGACATCATTGATCGGACCATATCTAATAGGGTTCGATTCCTGCTCGTACACACCATTGCGGTGGTGTTCCGGTGGCGTGAGTTGTGAAACGATTCCACTTGCTTTAAGATGCGTGAGAAAATCATAACTCAAATATTCACCTCCACGATCGGATCGTAGAAACTTAATCTTTCTGTTACGATGGTTCTCCACTTCATTCTGAAATTCCTTGAACTTTTCAAATGTTTCAAATTTATGTTTCATTAAATAGATATACCCATATCTACTTAAGTCATCGGAAAAAGTGAGGAAATAGCGATATCCACCGCGCGTCGAAACACTCATCGGTCCGCATACATCGGTATGTATGATTTCCAACAAGTCCGCTGTTCGCTCCATCATACCGAGAACGGGTTTTGATCATCTTGCCCATGAGGCATGGTTCGCAGTGTCAAATGATTCAACATCAAGAGACTCCAAAAGTCCATCGAATGGAGTTTCTTCATGCGCTTTACTCAATATGACCTGAGCAGCGATTGCCACAAATAAGTAGTATTATCACTATCTACTTTGCATCTCTTAGCCTCAATGTTATGGATGTGTGTTTCATCCCTTTCGATATTTAGAAGAAATAAACCATTCAAAAGAGGTGCATGACCATAAAAGATGTTACTCATATAAATAGAACAACCATTATTCTCCGATTTAAATGAATAACCCTCTTGCAATAAACACGATCTAGAAATAATGTTCATGCTCAACGCAGGCACATAATAACATTTATTAAGGTTTAAAACTAATCCCGAAGGTAAAACTAAGGAGAGTGTGCCGACGGCCATCACATCAACTCTTGATCCGTTGCCAACGCGCATCTTCACCTCATCCCTGCAGCCGCTCTATTCCAGTAGATCCTGTTTGAGTTACAAATATTAGCAATGAACGGTATCAAATACCGAGCACTACAACGAGGGCTAGTAAGGAAAACATCAATAACATGTATATCAAATATACCTTTGATGGTGCCAGCCTTTTTGTCCGCTAAGTACTTCAGACGATGCGCTTCCAAGGACCCTTGTCCTTGCAATAGAAGCACTCGAGGTCGCTTAGGACCGGACTTGAGCTTCTTCTCAGAGCATTAACTTGCCGCCTTCTTGAAGGGCTTCTTTGCTCCTTACCTTTCTTAAAGGAGGGCTTGTTGACCATCAACACATGATTATCCTTCTTGATGTCCACCTCGCAGCCTTGACTTTGCGAAGAGCTCGGTGATCGTATCGATGGAGCCAATCGATTATGAGTCACTACAAAACTTTTGTAGCTGGGAGGGAGTGATTGCGAGAACCTGTCAATCTTGAGCTCCTCGGAATCGTGCATTCCGGTTGCTCAATCGTTGAGTGTAGCCCGTCATCTTTATGGCGTGCTCACTAACGGAACTCCTTCCTCCATCTTGCGCTTAAAGAACTTCTCGGAGATCTCATATCTCTCGAACGGGCCCGAGTCGAAACATGGTTTTCAGCTCCTCGAGAATCTCAAAGGGCCGGGATACTCTTCAAAACGATTTTGAAGTTCGGTTCCATAGCAAACAACATGGTGCTCTTAATCACACCATAATCATCTTCTTGCGCGATCGATAGATGCTTTCTCATCAACCGGCGCGATTGCGAGGGGTCACCTAACGCTTTCCCAAGGACATAGTCCTTTTGTCCGCCATGTAATGATTCTTAGATTGCGGAACCAATTGTTGAAGTTAGACCCATTGTTTCTAAGCTTTTCCTTCTCAGCAAAAACGTTGAAGTTGAAGTTGGACTTGGCCATGTGATCTACAGTATTTGCAAGTACAATTTAGACTATGTTCATGATAAATAGTTCAACTTAATCAAATTACTAGATGAACTCCCACTAAATTCAACATCCCTCAAGTTGTTTAGTGAACACGATCCAAATTCACCACACCTAATCCGATCATCACGAGAAGAGATGTGGTTTCAATGGTGGACAACAAAGTGTCGATCATATCATTCATATGACTCATGCTTAACCTTTCGGTTCTTGTGTTCCGAGGCCATGTCTATACATGCTAGGCTCGTCAAGCTAGACCCAAGTATTTCCGCGTGTGCAAAACTGGCTTGCACCCGTTGTATGTGAGCGTAGAGTCTATAGCACCCGATCATCACGTGATGCTTGGACACGACGAACTTTCGCAACGGTGCATACTTGGGGAGAACACAGTTTTTATCTTGATCTTTAAGTGAGGAATCATCTTATAATGCTACCGTCGCGATCTAAGCATAATAAGATACATAAAGGATAAACATCACATGCATATAACTTTATGTGACATGGTATAGCCAATCTTCGCATAATGATCTCCATCTTGTGCGTTCCGGCATGATCTCCATCACTCCACCATGATTGCCTCCACCACGAATAGCAACTACAACTATTGCTAACTACTTAGCGATAAAGTAAAGCTATTACATGGCGTATAAGAAGTTGACTCGCAGGTCATACACAATTATAAAGACAACCATATGGATCCTGCGGTTGTGTACTCATCGACATGCAAGTCGTGAAACATTACAAAACATGATCATCGTGATACAATATACACATCACATCTTGGGCCATACCATATCACAGAAAACACTCCCTGCAAAAACAAGTTAGACGCCTCTACTTTGTTGTTGCATGTTTTACGTGGCTTATGGGAGTAGATGCTAAGAACGATTCTTACCTACGGAAAGCCACAACGGTGATATTATGGTTGCCAAACTTCGGTGTTAATCCCATGACAACTATAGTGAGAGAAACTGACATCCACCAGCCGCATGTGTGGAACAAGCCACACGTCAAGTGCGGAGCCGGTCTCGCGAACGACGTCGCGTAAGGTTGGCCTGGACCGCTTCAATCTCACTATCCCGCGTCATAAGAAGAACACAATCAAGAGGCTTGCAACAGAAAACATCAACGCCCGCAACAACCACGTTGCGTTCTACTCGTGAAACACATCTACGCATAGATCTAGCTCTGATACCACTGAAGGGTTTCGCGGCATAGTAAATCATAATTTTCTACGGATGCGAACAGAGGGAAAGCCAAGATCTAATCTAGGAGATGCAATCAACGAGAGAGATTGTATTATATCTTCATACCCTTGAAGATTCACACAGCGGAACGTTCGTCGGAATGTGGATGATGTAGTCGTACTCGCTTCTCCTCCTCGCGATCCGATCCGATCTAGCACCACAAGTGGCGGTGCCTCCGTGAGATGCACACGTGCAGCACCTCGACGTCTCCTCCTTCCTCGGACTAGCAAGTATGGTGGAGAGATAGATTGGATCTACAACACGACGGCGTGGTGTATATGGTGGAGAATTTCTGCAGCAGGGCTTCGCCTACAAACAGTCGGGAGGGAGAGAGGAAGGGCAGCAGGGCAACTAGGGTTTGGAGGCAAGGTGTAGAGGGGAGGGGGCGCCCCAGCCCTCTTTATATAGAGGGGGGCGGCCAGCCCTTGCCCCTCCTCCAAGCCTTGGGCCAGCGGCCAAGGAAGGGAGGAGTGGGGGGTGAGGACTCTCCCCCTTCTAGAAACCCTATCTCCAGTTTAAACCTTCCTGGGGCGGTTGGACCCTATGGGGCCTTGTGCCCCTGGCCCAATGCGGCCAGGACACTCCCTCATAGGCCCATGCCCCCTCCCGGAAGGTGGGTCCACGTTGGTCCCCTTCCAGAAGGTTCTAGAAGCTTCCGGTACAATACCGATTAACCCGGAACAATTCCGAACTCCAAAAACTGCACTGCCTTATATGAATCTTATTCTCCGGACCACTCCGGAACCTCTCGTGATGTCCCGGATCCCATCCGAGACTCAGAACAAAAACTCATAAACCAATTATCCAATCTATCCTAGCATCGAGACACGTTAAGTGTGTGACCCTGCGGGTTCGAGAATATGCAGACATGATCTTCTATCAATAATCAACAGCAGGGTCTGGGCACCCATATTGACTCCCACACATTCATCAATGATCATATCGGATGAACCACGATGCTAGGATTCAATCAATCCCATATATATATTCCCTTCGTCTCGCGATATTTTACTTGCCCGAGATTCGATCGTCGGTACCGTCATACCTAGTTCAATCGCTCACAACAAGTACTTTACTCGTTCGTAATCCGATATCACTTTGTGATTAACTCCTTAACCACATGCTTGCAAGCGGTGTTGACATCGATTCGAGTGGACCGAAGTATATCTCTCCGACTTGGGAGGGACAAATTCCATCTCGATACATACAACCCAACAGATACTTTCCGATCACCTGAGAGACACCTTTATGATCACCCTCTCATAGGATGACGTTTGATGACCTCAAAGCTTTCTTCCGATACCAAGGAGTTGTATTATCTCATGGTCTAAGGAATACAATATTTGACATAGGAAAAGCTTCGCAAAGATGAACACGATGATACGATCTAATTGCTTCGCTTAGTTTGGGTCTGTCCATCATATTATTCTCCAATGATATGATCTCATTATCAATTGACAACCCATGTCTATGGTTAGGAAACCTTAACCATCATTGATCAATGAGCTAGTCCATAGAGGCGTACTAGGGACACGGTGTTGTTCACAAACCACACAAGTATTAAAGTTTCCGCTTAATACAATTCTAGCATGGAATATAAACTTTATCATGAACAAGAATTATAATAATAATAACATCTTTATTATTGCCTCTAGGGCATAATTCCAACACCTGGAGGTAGGCTCGGATGCACGTCGCCGAGTCGACGAGTGTGACCACACACTGCCGCGCGTCAAACGAGCTCGCCTCTTCCGCGCTATCAATGATGCGACCTGCGAATAGAAGACAACAATGAGTACGTCGGGTATCACAACAGAACACATGTTGTTGGCAGAGGCAGATACACTTACCAATCAATGGGAGGGAGAGATCCGTGATGAAGCATTGAAGCGAAGTATAGTCGTC
This sequence comes from Avena longiglumis, assembly GCA_030063025.1. Lineage (NCBI taxonomy): Eukaryota > Viridiplantae > Streptophyta > Magnoliopsida > Poales > Poaceae > Avena > Avena longiglumis. Next base: position 74,651,196 of record CP125975.1, on the reverse strand, counting down.
CTGAAGCCCAGCAACAAGGGCGTCGGACACTTTATGATCCTCTGCGGCGGTGGTAATAGCGGCCCTGGCTCGCCCATCCGCCGAGTTCGCTTCCTCCTTCGCCTCCCTCAGCTCGCGCTCGAGTTTGGCGATCCGCTCCTCAGCCGAGCTCAGTGCCGATTGAGCCACCGCCAACTCACCCGCTGGGACAAGCCCCTGGCGAGCTTCCTCCGCCTTCGCGGCAACCGCCTGAAGCCCCCTATTCGCCTCTTGGACGGTGGCTAGTTCCTTCTCCGCGCGGTGCTTCGCTGCCAATCGGTCAGCTGATTCACATTGCAGACCCTGCACATCGTTCAAACAGTTAATCAAAGTAACATCCTAAGTGCCCACCTGCTGAAATTCAGCGAGTGCACACTCGGGGACTGGCAATCAAAAAATTCAAAGTGCGCACCCGCTGAAATTCAGCGAGTGCGCACTCGGGGACTGGCAATCAAAAAATTCAAAGTGCCCACCCGCTGAAATTCAGCGAGTCTTTTCGGGCTGACGCGAAAATAACAACTATACACCAAAAGAATCAGACCGCTGCAATACACCGACCTGATCCTCGGGGACTGGACATACCTGGATGGTTGCGCCAAGCATGCCATGAAGTTGTATCGCGTCCACGGACGTGAGGAGAGCTGGCGTGTGCCCACGACGCTGCTCGACTTACGCATCAGCGACCCCAGGTGCACGGCTCGAGGGCGAAGTTCCACTCGCTGTGGCCGCTTTGGCCATGAAGCGCGGGAATGTTGCGATGGAGGCACCCGCACCAAAGGAGGTCGGCTCGGCCGCTCCAGGCAAGGGAACGCCCTCTTTCTTCGATGTGTCCGCCTCTGTTGCGGGTTCAGACGGCGCGAGCGCCGTGTCATCAGAGATCATGACGACATCATCGCCCTTGGCCTTCTTACTGCCATCCGTAGGAACGAAGACCTCGTCCGCCTTCCTCTTACGGGAAGGATCCTCCTCGCTGACGATGGGTGGCACCTTAGCCACGGTCGGGTGGCCCGTCTTCTTCACTCCAGTCCTGTAAATCAATCATGTAAGCAAAATAATTCAAGCTGCTATGGGAGACAAAGTTAGGTGAGCAAACCCACTTAGCGACTGGAATGAAGTGTAGCCCCGTGCGGAGGCCGGCCGGCTTCTCCAGTTCAGGGCCCAGTCGGCGGCTGAGCCCCATTTCCAGGACTTCGCGTGCCCAAGACACGGACGGCTTCTTCGTCGTCGAGGCCGCAACGGGAGCCTCTGGGACATCTTCGGCAGGAGCTTCCCTACAAGGCGAAGCCGCCGCAGCCGGAGCATCCCCCAGCCCAGAAACTGGGCGAATGGTGGAGGCATCGAAGCCAGTGGCACCTCGACAGCGGCCGTGTCCAGCGCGGCTATCGTCGGTGGCGCCTCGTCTTTGGCCGGGCTGGGGGCGTCGGAGTTGCTCGCCGAGTGCGGTGGCGAGGCCGGTCTCATCGGATTCGTCTTCTTCTTCGGAGGGGACTTCGCCTCCTTCTCTTTCTTCTTCTTCTTCGATGGAGTAGCCTGGCGGCGCGAGGTGGTCTCCGGAAGTTCTTCGTCGTCATCATGACGCTCGAGGCTTTTGCTAGCCTCAAGCTCATGTTGACGCTGCCTGCGGGTCTTGCGGACCAGCGGGGCGACCTCCTCCTCGGACTCGTCGTCGCTGTCACTCTCGTTGCTCCCGGCGTCGCCCTTGGCAGGAGGCGACTCTCCCATGTCCTGGACGGACAAGCTCGAATTCTCGTCGTCCGAAGGCGGGATCCATCCTTCCACCACTTGGAATAGCTGCAATGAACGCAAGATAAAATTAGAATGACCGCGACTGCAAAAACTGCGACTGTGAATGAAGCGAGGTGATTACCGTTGGGGCTGGACGCTTTGCGGTGTAGGGGGTGACCCCAGCCTGTGCGTCCAGGTACACCTCCTGGGTGATCTTCTTCAGCGCTACGGTGTAGTGCTCGAGCTTCCACTCGGCGAGGCAGGACTTTGTCGAGTCCTCCCGGCCGGCGTATTGGTACATGTAGTGCTCGCACCGAGCCAGCGGGATGAGCCACCACCCGAGCCAGCAGTTGTACAAGTTGATCGTCTGGAGGCCCTTCTTCTTAAGACCGCGGATGCTTTGGAGCATTTCGTCCACAACCATCCGCTGGTCGCTGGGGAGCTTGCCGGCTTGAAGACGGCGCGGTTCGGACCGGTTGGCGAATCAGTGGGATCGCGTCTCGCCCGGGTCGCCTCGGCAACATAGAACCAAGATTTTTCTAGTAAACACGCTTGGCGGCAGCATCAAGTCGAACGAAGTCTTCGACTTCAGTGAAAGTTAGGCCCATGCAAGCATTGGGCCGCCCTTCCTCGCTGATCCGCTCAGGAACAGATCTTGCCATAGAGGGAAGTAGGGCCGGCAGCCCAAGTAGCATTCGCAGAACGCCACGAAGATGGCGAGCTAGTCGATGCTGTGAGGACCCAGATCCAATGGTTGGATCCCGTAGTAGGCGCAGAAGCGCTGGAAGAACAGGGACGTGGGGAATCCTAGCCCCCATTCTAGATGACTGGTGAAGCAGATGAATTCCCTCTCGCGCTGGTCACCTCTCAGCCACGGGATGCGCCAAAGACCGGCTCATGGATCCCGGCCTCCTCAAAGGAAGCCAGTTGCGCCCTCGTACACTTAGATCTACCCCAAGATTCGGTGGAGAGGGCCATGGCGGAAGGATTTGTGGGGGGTCGGAGGATTTCCGGTCGGCTGGATCGCAATGCGAAGGGAGGAGAAAGTGCGCGCAATCGGAGGGAATGGCGAGAAGGTGGTTCTCTGATCGCCTGCCATTCCCCTTATATAGCGGTTGTTACCCGCCAAATCAGGGAACCGTTACCGCGCGATGATTACGCCAAAAGTTACCGTTGGATTACCCCAACGGCTAGTTTGACCACGTTTAACGGTCCAACTTCAGCCACTCGGCTCGCCGACCCGATCACTATGGCAGTGTTTCGCCGACTCGACTCGCCAAAGCTGCGACCTGGATGACTAGTTTTCTCCTTTATACAGGAGCCCGCCGACGATTCGACTGGATGTCTACTCTGTCAGATATAATCGCCGCCATCACCACCTACGCCTAATCGGCGGCATCTCGGGGACTCTTGATGGGATGTGCCTACCGGGTATACCCAAAGGACGTTCCGATCGCCCAAGAACTGGCGAGTGGGCTCGCAAGACGGCGATCGGATCGAAGCCAGAGGATCCAAGCGATCGAAGCTGAGCCCAAGCGGTAGATAGGCCCCGGATTAGGTTAAACGAGTACCAAGCCTTAACGATTGGTTGAGATATGTAAACCCTAGGGAGGTGAGCCTATATAAACCTCACGCAGGCGTGTAGAGATACGTTCCATCATACACCCAAGCGACTGCCGCCTAGCCGAGCTCGCCCATCGTACCACCTCCATAATACAATCTAGCAGAGTAGGTTTTACCTTGAGGGGAACCAGGTAAAACCACGTGTCTCGCCTCATCTCGCACCGCAGATGGCTGGCCGCCCTTGCCCCTCGTTCTACTACTCGCTGCCGATTGCAGCATCTGCCGTGACCATTCCCACGACAATTGTGCATACATGTGCATCATGGCATGGCAAACAATGTTGCAAGAGGAAGTTTTCCTTTTTATCGCACCAAAAAGGCATTTTCCATTTTCCGAGCATAAAAAACGGACGGTTTTGTGAAGCAACCACCAAATGGCTAATTCAAAAAACCACCAACACATTTTACAAAAATACTAGACCACCTTATATGCACAATGTACCAATAGGGGGATCTGAAACCTTTCCGTCCACCTCTGGTGAAAAAGACAAATTCCTGCCGAATCGGTAGGAAGTGGGTCAGATATGAACTACAGGTACATGATACGATGCTCATGATTTTTTACAAAAATCATTTTTAGGTTCACAATATGCTATTTTATCAAAAAAACAATGCAAGTTGAGCGAGGCTTGGTGAGATTCAAGTGTATACAAAAGATGCGACATTTAAATATCCAATCAATTCAAAAATGTTAATACAAAAGATTGCTCTAATAAAATAGGATTAGATTCCTTTTTAGATGCTTAATATTTCTTATGTTCAAAGTTTTAGGATTTAACAATTTATTTTTGTTTGAATTGAATAATCAAAATTTATATGTAAGTGTTTTAATCATTTTGAAAGTTTTCATGTAAAGTAAATATAAAATGATTTATATGAATGGATAGATATTATTTTTCTGAAAATTATGATATATTATTCATATTTTTCTGAGTTGAAATGAAAAAGATATGAATTTTCTAAATTCATATCCTATTTTTTGAATTAAAAATGCCCCTTTAATGCATGAAATAAATGCCCCCCTTTAACACCGGTTCCAGACACGAACCTGTGTTAAAGAACGATTATTTCGTTGCATACACTTCTTTAACACCGGTTCTTGTCTCGAACGGTGTTAAATGGGGATAATAATCTTGTGACGGAATCCCCTCTAACACCGGTTCCAGCCCCGAACCGGTGTTAAAGGGGGTGTATTAAATTCGCCTTCCCCTTCCTTTCTTCCCCCCAGATCTAGATCGAACCGCCACCGCCACCGCGCGCGCGCCATCGGAGCAGAGAGAAGCGCTGCCACCGCCACCGCCCATCGAAGCAGAGAGAAGCCACCGCCGGCTGCCACCACCCTCAGAGAATGAGGGAGGAATCGGCCGTGGGTGCCCTGAATCGTCGGCCCTGTCACCTCCACCTCTGTCCGCCGCTCGCCATCGACACTGCCGGCAACCCCGACCTTCCCCGGCCTCGTCGACCCCACCATCGGCTTCCTGGTGAGCCTCTGGTGCTCACGCACAGCTTATCTTCCTCCCTCACGCTCTATATCGCCTCCGCATCATGTAACCGCCGCCGACCGGCGTAGTTCCTCCTCATTCGCTGTTCTCCGGCGACCAAAAAGGGGAGGCGCCGCCACTACTAGGTCCGCCTCGACCTCCTCTTTCCAACCAGCCCAACCACAAGTCCCCGCGTGTAGTAGATCGACGGGAGCAAGATCGACCTGATAGGAGCTCCATTGCTGACGTCAGCGTGATGCAATAATCGTTTTCTTTTTCTTTTATTATTTCTGTAATTCTTTTTCTGTAATTATTTCAGTGAATAAAATACCTGACATGTGGGCCCTATCTGTAAGCGATAAAAACATTTCCATAAATGTTTTCTAATTAAGAAAATTGTTTAAGTAAATTCCAAAAATGCAAATGGTTTTATAATATTCCAAAAAATAATTTAAAATGATATAATTTAAAATGCAAATTATTTTATAATGCATCCATGCAAGCGAGAGCAGAGCGTCCAGCCCTCGAGTGAGCCGCCCTCGCCCTCGCCGTCAGCCGTCACGCCTCAAGGTCCGGCGGTCGTGGCACAATGTGAACAATGTGTCAAAGCTGGCGGCACAATGTGAACAATGTGTCAATGCGGCAGCCGTCCACACCTCTGCGTCCGGCAATCGTCCTCTGTGAACAATGTGGGGAATATGTGTGATGTATAAAAGATGTAGTCGTGTATTCATATTTGAGTAAAGTTTATGATGTTGTAACATCGATAATATTGTTTACTTAGTGTTGGTGGTGAACTTGATGGTCAAAATCAGGAAACTCGAAACTAAGATGGGATGTAATTATGGAGGGAGTAGAAGTATAGATAGGGTGTCAAGCGGGGTGGGTTCACGGGCAACATAGTTTCACCGGCTAATATAAATTGTACTACATGCATAGATTAAAACTTGTATACAAATTGGAATTCGTGTAGGTGTAGCTGTCTGAAACTAAATAATTGTCCGCAAACCCGCCCCACTTGTATACAAACTTGCATCCTGCCAACATTACCCTCTTGGGGGTGTCGTTGTGGAGCTCTGACTCATCCCGATTAGGGTTTGGACCCCTCGGAACTCGTTTAAAATGATCAAACATCCTTAGGGTTTTAATTTCATTTGTGTATTTATTTGTGTATTTTTGTATGAATAATATGTATATTTGTGTATGAATCCAAGTCCACTTGAATGTTTACACTCTTACTCTAGATAATATTATTGTTTTAGAAACTATGGATCCACTTAGTAGAAACCTTGAAGAAGAAGAAGAAGAAATAATGGAGAACATTATTGATGAGGACACCTCACAATATCTGAACTTGGAGGGACATGATGACAGCTCAAGTAGTCATGGATAAGATGAAGACTCCGGTGAACGCAATTTAGTGATTACAAAGTCCGGCGAGGTATATGCATTGATTAAGCCTCTGCTGAGTTCCACCAACAATCTTCTTCTACATGTATTAATTAATGCTTCTTTCTTCTTTTAGCCCTCTGGATCGACCAGCCAGCAACCATCTTCTTCTACGAAAAAGAGCAAGCGAGGCGCGAGCCATCGGTTGAAAGATTGTACAAAGTTCACGATCGAAGCAGTCCGTGTTGATGGCAGGCCGATGGAGCCCAAGAAGGCCGCAGACAAATTTGTACATCAGGCTGGAGTTCTTGTTAGGGACCAAATCCCAATCATAATTGAAAATTGGAATAAGCTAAAGAAGGGCGACGGTACCTTTGTCGATGAAAGATCCAAAGAAACGCTTTGGAATTCGTTGTTGGTAAATTTCACCCTTCCGCCAGAGGAGGATGAAAACAACCCGGTTATAAAGGAAAAGGTCAAAGAGTGGACTCTAAAGAAGATGGCTGACGCTTTCCGCAACTGGAAGACGAAATTGAACAAATTTGTCAAAGCTGGCGAGACTCCAGATTTCGAAGACGCATATTATGTGAAGATAAGACCTCACTGGACCGAATTTGTGACATATAAAAAAAGTGCTATAGCTAAAAAGAGGTCAGAAACCAATACTCTTAATGCCCAGAAGAAGGAATATCACCAGAGGACGGGGTCAGGTGGCTACATATCTCAGAGGCCTAAGTGGGAGGAAGTTGAGAAGGCCCTGCGCGCTAGAGGGATCACACCCCAGACAGATGGGTGGGACCTACGTGCAAAGACTTGGTTCTACGGAATCGGGGCAAGGTTGGACCCAGAAACAGGATTGTGTATCTTCCCAACCCTCCTTGCCAAACCCGTCACTTAACTCATCACGGCATACGAGGAAACATCCGCCAGGACCTTCCATCCCAACAGAGAGAATGACCAGCTCACACGCGCCATCGGTAAAAAAGAACACCCTGGACATGCACGAGGCACATGGGGTATGACGTGGAAAGATGGGTTTGTCGAGTGGAGCAACTCTTACAGATGGCGCGGCAGAAAAGAAAAAGAGCGTACAGAGCGGATGACACAGATAGAACATGCACTTGCAGCGCTGCAGGCGCAAGTGAATGCACAACAGAGCCATCAAGCTACCGGTCCATCTCAGTGGCACGAAGAGCCTGCATTGGAAGATGTCGGCGGCCCAGACTCTGCGCGGAAAAGCAGCGTGGCTTCCACGGAGAACATGCAGCCCACGCTTGAAATAGCGGGTCCTCGATACCCCGTGGATGAGATCACGGAGAGCGAACACGCTGAGCTGCATTTGAGATTTATGGGCTTATCCATTAAGGTGGTTGTCGGCTATGCCTTACCTCCTGTAGCTGGTGGAACTTACCACTTCCGACCGATTCCAGATGGCTATGCTATTGTCGGGGTGGATGAGTTTGTGAAGGAATATGAGGAAGCACAACTTGACCATGCTACAGGTGAAGGGGAAACTCAACTCAAATTTGTAGTGAAAACAACCATTCTTTGGAAGAAGGAACATATCGTGCTTCCAAATTGGAGGCCACTGGAACCCCCGCCGTCTCCATGTCGGCGATCTGAGCCGCTTCAGCTCTCACTGCTGGCAGCCATCTCTGCTTGCAGCCATCTCCGGCGCTTCAGCCATCTCCTGCGCGGCAGCTATCTCCGGCGCGCCAGCTATCTTCGGCCCGTCAGCCATCTCCGGTGCTTCAGCCATCTCCTCAGCGTAAGCGGAAGAGCACTGCCACAAAGCGCATCACTAGCACTGCCACAAAGAAATCCGCAGGAAACCGTACGCCAAAGAGTTCAAAAAACTACGTCCCGCAGCCTTCTGCCAAGCCATTGCCGGTTTTGCCGTGGAATCGTAGCAACGAGGAGACCAATAGGATCTCGGAAGAAGAGGTCAAGAAATTCTTTGCACCTAGACGGGCCGAGCCAAAGGAGAAAATAGATCCGGCGGTGGTGGAGAAGTTTTTTAAAAATCTTTTGAAACCTGAAACCCCACTTGTGCCGGACTACGAGCGCCAGATTTTGAAGGCGGATGCAAGGCGTCGTAGGGAGACTGAAAGTAGCAGTCGTGAGGCACCCCAGAAAACAGTTCCCATGCTCGGAGAGCAGGAAAACCAATCATGCGCCGCTCCAAGTGTTCGACACACGGGACGGTCCTCCCGTAAATGATTACGAGGCAGAGCTACAAAGAAAGGCCAATGAGATGGGGATGAGTTACATTGCATACTTGAACATCATGGGAGACAACTTTCCCAAATGCGATGCCAACCCCATACAGCCATGGAAGTATGGGAAGAATCTCGTCAAGAAAGAGGAGCTCAAGAATCTACCAACAAAGATGCGAAAATTGCACAAGTGGTACCTTGATTTCTGCAAGACGAGAAAGGAAGAATGGATCACGGCGCATATAATATATGAGATTTTCTTCTGCGGAGACGACGGGATCAACTTCAACATTCAAGACTTGCATTTTCTATTCAATCAGAAGGAACTCGACAAAGCTGCCATCAGCCTTTATTGTGTGTAAGTACTATTTCTGTAATTTATATCTCATCTCATTCATTTCATTAATTGCATGTATATATATATGCTCACCATATATGTATATACTATTATGCAGGAAAAAGGTTATGGAATGCAGGAAAGGAGGCCCTTTTGACATTGGGTTCGTTGACCCAAATAGAGTTCATGAAGAAGTGGTAAGAACCAAACCTGGGCAAACAGAAGATTACTTGCTATGGTCTTTACTGAGACAACAAACCAAAAGGGAAATACTATTGCCTTACAACTTCTCGTGAGTACTGTTACCCTCTCTCTTGTACACATTCTATTTCAGCTTACTCGATGTTAAGTGTAACTGATGATGAGTTATGCGTGCGTAGGTTCCACTTTATTCTGCTAGTCATTCAACCCGACTCGGGAAAAGTCTTTGTCATGGACTGGTTACGAAAAGAAAAAGAGATATGGGCAGACTTTAGAGAGATGCTCCAGAGGTAATTTCAATCATATTATCGCACTAGATCGGCAACTTTCGTGACAACAAGTAATTAATTACTCCTTTATCCATTTTCTTTGCCGGACAGGGTTTGGAAAAGGTTCACGGGCAGGGCCGTGGGTGAATGGTCAGAAGAACTAAAATTTGTAGACCAAAATGTAAGTAATACTAGCTAGCTTCCAATTCCATTATATCATGCTTTATTGATTATTATTTTGATTGAACTCTCTATTCTCGTAAAGTGCGCGCATCAGGGACACAGCAATAACTTATGTGGGTACTATGTTTGCGAGTTCATTCGCAACACGATATGTGCGACGGGCCAAGCCGCACTAGAACAACTTAAAGTAAGTAAACAAAGTCCACAACATTATTTTATTACCATCAGTTGTGTTGAGTTCTATTCTTATATATATATATTGACGGCACATTCTTCATATATATTCAGATCGAACGGATGCGGGACCAACTCCTACCATTTGAACGCATACGAGCCATTCAAGAGGAATTGGCGGGGTTCATACTTGATGAGGTCGTCACGCCTGGCGGAGAACTCTTTAGATATCCACCAAAATGAACGATGACGATGTATGTGCCGATGACGATGTTTGTGTATAATAATAGTTGCTTAATTATTCATGTACTCGTATGTACCGATGACGATGTATGTGTATACCGCTCCCGATCGATTTCCCCTCCCCCCTCCCGCAGAAATACGCCCAGAACGGGGCAGAGGCAAAACTCTGTCGTGGCAGAGATTTAGGCCGTTTTCATGCCGCGGCAGAAGAACCTTTAACACCGGTTCCAGCCCCGAACCGGTGTTAAAGGGGGGGGCTGAGGCCTGCGGCAGCCCCACGTGCGCCACCCTTTAACACTGGTTCGTATAAGAACCGGTTTTAAAGCCCCCCCCCCCCTCTAACACCGAACCCTCAACAGCGGTTGAAGAACCGCTGTTAGAGGGCCCTCCCAACCGGATTTAGGGGGGGGGGGGTCTGCACTAGTGTATCGATGCTTTCCTAGTTAGGCTAGATTGAAGTGATACAACTCGGCGACTGATTCAATCCATCACACATGGAGGATAGTAACAATTCTGACGACGTAGCAACGAACGAGCGACGAGATGAGCGAGACGAAGGAGTGCTAAATACCAGCACTTCCTTGATGAGCAACAATAGAGTTTTAACGACAGGTTAGAAAAAACATAAAAATGGGTCCTCTTGAACTTAATGCATAGGCTTACGGTAAAAACTACTTATGGGTAAAAGTATTCCTTGACTAAGTCCGCAGATACACATAACCATGAGTCCATGACAGAAAAACACGGAGCAGGCTAGCAGGTTATCACAAACGTGAAGTCTTTTTTTCCTTCTCTAGTTTTTTCCGTACTCCCGCTTGAATCACAACTCAAGTCTTGTTGTCCATGGTACCTAGATCCTCCTCCCATTGTAGACTTCTCTTACCACGTTTTCCGGTAGTTTAGGACAAACCCAGTGGGCCGAACCACACGGACCGGGATTGTCTGAACTCTGAACGTGACAGATTGGACAGGAGGACACGAAAAACCTAGCCTAGCAGCGCGACCCAAACGGACCAACGCCGTTCCTGGCTCATATTTGGGCTGAGAATGCATCTAGCCAGACGTGTTGTGGATCGCGTGCGTGTCCTCCCACTTTCGATCCGGAGCCCGATTGACAGTGACTCAAGTCTGTCGGTCATCGTTCATGAGATTTTCACAACGAAAATGGTAAAGGGCCTCCGATATGGCACGCCATCCTGGAGGTTGAGGGTTAGATGGCACCAGACAACAACAAAAACCAGAGCCATAAAAGTCGGTGGCAGGACGACACTTGGCCGATGAAGGGCTACCAAGGATTAGTGCGCTCCAGAATACCGTTGTAGTTTTTATGCCTTCCTTCTTTGCAGATTCAACAAAGGGCAGCAACACATCGTTGCTTCTCGTTGTTTCCATCACCTCGATGGTACGTATGAGGAACGATGACCGCCTCATCTCAATCTAGGGAGCACAAACAAAGCTGTATTGAGGGGATTGTAGTAGCAGCATCGGCACACGCCTCCAGCTCCTACTGGAGCACCATGAGAAAGAATAACATGCACTACCACCTTCCAATGGACGCAGCTCACGGACTCCAGCGATGAGATCTCAAACGCATCATGCCAGTCACCATCGGGGCAAACACCAAGCTACCCTACCCTAACTATTGTTGTGCAGGGAGGACAGTCCCTCACCCAATCTCAACATCATCTAACGTCTGAGAAGAGGGTGAGAGGGCATGCCGGCTCGGACTGGGAAGAATCTAGAGAGGGAGGTGGGGAAGGTGAGAGCCGTGGCAAGGGGGAGAAAGTGATATATAAATTTTTATAGTGCTCACAATTTTTATTTTATTTTAGCCATTGCCTAGTTTTATATGGTTAGAGAAGACATTAAAGAATATACCATTGTTGGTGGGGTTGTGGAGCCATGGGGCATGACTTCACCCACCATGGTTCAATATGTAATACTCACATTTACATATATATGTTCTCTTTGGTTTAAAGATTTTTTTTAAATAATTTGATAGGATTCGGGCCATGGATTTTTCCTTGGGGAGTCTACGCTACAATTTTATAGGATTTTTATACCCCATGGAAAAAATTATGTGCCCAGGACAACAATGAGTCTATTGTCATGTACCTAATCTAGCTCCATCATGCTTAACTTTTCTGTTCCTTCCGAATCAGTTTCCGCGAAGCAATTTGTACCTAGTTGTCAATACTATGATATCAATCATATTAACTCTTATATCATTATGTCACATGTTTTTATTTTTTGACACTACAAACACTTATTTAAGTAAACAACAATAAATAAGTAAAAATATTACTGATTCAAATAAAAATACTATTGAATTCAAATAAAAATATAATAATTTTACTTTTTTGTATTTTTCTATTTAATATGGAATAATTAATATCTTTAAATCCGTAAATCGGAATTCGATAAATAATATGTCTAAATTAATCAAAAAATGAAAGAAATCAAAATATGATATCCATATCAACTTATCACAAACCCCCTGTTTTTAAAATTTTATGTCCATTTTAAACTATCGCCAAACTTTGTCAAACGGCGCGCATGAAGATTCTTAGCTCGGGGCCGATCCTCGCTAAAATTGCATTGGATCTTTGATAAAATAGCATATTGTGAACCTAAAAATGATTTTTATAAAAAAACATGAGCATCGGATCATGTACGTGTAGTTCATATCTGACCCACTTCCTATCGATTTGGCAGGAGTTTATCTTTTTCACCAGGGGTGGACGGAAAGGTTTTAGATCCCCCTGTTGGGATATTGTCCATATAAGGTGGTCTAGTATTTTTGTAAAATGTGGTGGTAGAATTTTGAATTAGCCATTTGGTGGTTGCTTCACAAAATCGTCCGTTTTTGTGCTCGGAAAATGGAAAATGGCTTTTTGGTGCAACGAAAAGGAAAACTTCCTCATGCAACATTGTTAGCCATCCCATGATGCACATGTATGCATAATATGGGCACATTATCACAAACTATGCCTTGATTATAGCCATAACATTGGTTATTTGACCCGAAAGCCAAGAAAACTCGAATGAGATAGGTCATTTTGTGAAGGTTTTTTGAGACATAATCAATATACCAAGTATGATATTTTTCGCTCTAACTATGTCACATAATATGACACCACGCGAAGGTTTCGCATTGTTTCGATCGTTTTTTATTTTTTTATGTCTGTTTTAAACTATCGTCAAACTTTATCGAACGACGGGCATGAAGATTTTTAGCTCGGGGCCGAGCCTCGCTAAAATTGCATTGGATCTTTGATAAAATAGCATATTGTAAACCTAGATATTATTTTTGTAAAAAAACATGAGCATCGGATCATGTACATGTAGTTCGTATCTGACTCACTTCCTATCGATTCGGCAAGAATTTGTCTTTTTCACCAGGAATGGACGGAAAGGTTTCAGATCCCCCTGATGGGACATTGTCCATATAAGGTGGTCTAGTATTTTTGTGAAATATGGTGGTAGCATTTTGAATTAGTTATTTGGTGGTTGCTTCAAAAAACCGTCCATTTTTTGTGCTCGGAAAATGGACAATGGCTTTTTGGTGTGACGAAAAGGAAAACTTCCTCCTGTAACATTATTCGCCATCCCATGATGCACATGTATGGACAATATGGGCACATTATCACAAACTATGCCTTGATTCTAGCCATAACATTGGTCATTTGACCCGAAAGCCAAGAAACCTCGAATGATTTAGGTCATTTTGTGAAGGTTTTTTTGAGACATAATCAATATCCCAAGTTTGATATTTTTCTTCTAACTATGTCACATAATATGACACCCCGCGAAGGTTTCGCATTGTTTCGATCGTTTTTTAATTTTTTATGCTTGTTTTAAACTATATATAATGTTTTATGTTTCACTTAATTTTTATTAACAAATGTGTAATATTTGAGTGTAGATAAATAGATCTTATTTTCTGCAAATTTTGATATATTATTTGTATTTTTCCGAATTATAACGATTTAGTTATAATTTTTCAAAGTTCAATAAGGTAAAAGTAAAAATAGCTACGCCGAGGGCAGCCATCGACGTAGCCTACACTGAGGGCAGCCGTCGGTGTAGCATAGGATACGTTGAGGGCAATTCTACGCCGACGGCTGAAGGGAATATGCCCTGAGAGGCAATAATAAAGTGATTATTATGTATATTCCAAGTATATGATAGATTCTTATTTTGCATGCTATAATTATATTAATACAGAAATGTTAATACATGTGTGTTTAATAAACAAACATAAAGTTCTTAGTTATGCCTCTCTCATAAACTAGCTCGTTGATTAACAAGATGGTCATGGTTTCCTGATCATAGACATTGGATGTTGTTAATAACAAGGTCACAACATTAGTGTAATGGTGTGATGAACATTCATCCAAAGTATAGCATTACGATCAAAGTCATTGAGTTTATATTGCTATAACATCATACGAAGTGATCCTAATCATTAGACCATGAGATCATGTCAATCACTAACACCGGAAGAGTATCTTGATAACATCAAACGTCACACCATAACAGGGTAATTCTAAAGATGGGTTCAGTACTACTAAAGTGTTACTTTGAGGCCCATGGATCGAGAGTGGAATTTGTTCATCCCGATGACGGATAAATATGCTCTGTGCCCTGGCGGTGATATCACATTGATTAGCTTGCAAGCAAGTGATTTGATTACTAGAATGTTATATGACGGGAACGAGAAAAGATACATATCAGTAACGAGATCAAACTAGGTATGAATATACCGATGATCGAATCTCGGACATGTAATATATCGCGAAATAAAAGGATTAAGATACCTTGTAAAAGGTTCTCACGATCACAAGAAAGTCATCGTTGAATGTGTGGGAGTTAGTATGGATCTCCAGGTCCCGCTTCTGATTATTGATCTGAGAGGGGTCTCGATCATGTACGCATTATTCGCGAACCGTAGGGTGACACACTTAAAAGACATCGACACCATTTGGAGCAAAAGTTTCATGCCGGAAAGAATAACAAGCGCAGGAATTTATTGCACTAGATACCGAAATAGGTTTTCGGGTGAAATTGCAGAAAGTGTTTTTGCATGTGAAATGAAATACTAGCAAGGGGTTATATGTGAATGTTTGTCATTGAAGTAATTGACAGAATTCTGAATAAATAAAAGGAGTTTTATTTAATGAGAGTTTGCATTAAATTTGGTGGAAATTTAATGGGAATTTGAGTGGGATTTTTAGTGGAGGAAATTGAAAGGCATTTTTGTGAGTGGAGTGTCCACCCACATCAATGGAGGGAGGGCAAGGGGCAGCTCCCATGCTCCGGCCACCCCCTTAGGGTGCCCTCCCTCCTTTTATAAAAGGACACCCTCTCTCTCTCACTCACACATCCTCGTGAAGGATCTCTCTCCCCTTCTAGTATTTATCCCCATGGTCTCGGACTAGCGAGATACATGTTCCCGGTGGCTATTCGGCAAGAAAGAGTTTTGCTTCCGCTGCATCGCTGGAGCGAGGAGGCGGAGGTTGCTCGGTGCCTCGGACATGTGTGCGATCACGGATGCGCCTCTGATTTGCGGCGCTAGGACTTCCTCTCAATCTTGAGATCGGCAAGAGATCGTCTACATCAACCACGAGTTCAACCTTGTTAAGCTTTGTCGGTCTTCAAGGGTATGTTCTCTACGGATGTATATCTGCCCGTTGATTGTATCTAGTAGATAGGTCTTGATACATGGTTGTTCCCATCATAGGAAGTTTTTTGTTTTCTATGTTGCGAACCCTACAGTGGTATCAGAGCCGGATCTATGCGTAGATGCTTTTCACGGGTAGTACACATATGAGTATGTGGTCGATGATGATCATGTTATTGCTTCTTAGTTGTAGTTTGGATATTGGTGGCATAGTGGGATGAAGCAGCCAGGATAAACTTTACATGTCCTCGCACATGAGACCTGTTCCACGCTTGACATGCAACTAGTTTTGCATAAGTGGCTAGCGGGTGTCTGTCTCTCCTACTATAGTCAATATCTAATTTGCAACGAGTTGTCAACAATTTGGTTATCCTCGTTGTGGTTCATGTTCGTAGGTATGAACGATTCTATCTTCGAAAGCCCTAAGCCACGTAAAACTTGCAATGGATAAATTAGAGGCGTCTAGTTTAGATTGTTGCTAGGCCAGTATCATGATATGGTGATGTTGTAAGTAGAAGTATGAGTTGATACTCTTACAACACACATAACGTGTAAGTTCCATAGACCTTGGCCTTACACATAGAGGTATGATAGTGATCATACCACGATGTACATGATGGAGATCGAGTGCAAGAACCATATCATTCCACTTATGAACATGTGATGTTTGATTGCATCTTATATTTCTTGTTTGGCGTTTTATTAGCATAATAAGATGATCCCTCATTTAGATATCAAGATAAGAATGTGTTCTTCCTTAAGTATGCATCGATTATGTTTCGTCGCTCCAAGACATCACGTGATGATCGGGTGTTCTTGGATCCACGATCATATTTCGGGTGTAAGACAGTTACACACGCGAATACTAAGGTTCTTACTTGGCGAGCCTAGCATGTACATACATGTCCTCGGAACACAGACCGAAAGGTTAAGCATGAGTCATATGGTAGACATGATTCCCAATTTGATGCTCGCCTTTGAAGATACACCGACTCACGTGATGATCGGACTTGGTGTAGTGGATTTGGTTCATGTAATCACCAAAAAGGCACGAGGGGTGTCGTTTTTGAGTGGGATTTCATTCTTAATTTGGATTAGTTGAACTCAATATATCATAAACTTAGTCTAAACTTTACAAATTCTGTTGTAGATGGCACCACCTCTTTTAATTTCAATGTGTTCATGGAGAAAGAGAAACTTGCAATGAATAGTAGCAACTTTACCAAATGGTCCATGAATTTGAGGATTCTCCTCTTTGCTGCACAAAAGCAATATGTGCTAGAAGCACTGCTAGGCCCCCACCATTTGATGATGCCCCTGGCGAGGAGAAGAATGTCTATCAGACTCGTCAGGAGGACCGCAACTTAGTTCATTGCGGCATATTGTATGGGCTAGTGCCAGAACTTCAAAAGCGTTTCGAAAATGGCAATGCATTTGATACAATGGGTGAGTTGAAAATGATTTTCGACACAGATGCTGTTGTAGAGAGCTACAATGCTTCAGAAAAGTTCTTTAGCTGCATGATGGAAGAGAACAGCTCTGTAAGTGAGTATGTACTCAAGATGTCGGGTTACGCCGATAAGCTTGTGTCCTTGGGAATAACGATTCCCATTGACTTAGGCATCCATCGTGTTCTGCAGTCTCTGCCACCTAGCTATAAGAGCTTCGTGATGAACTATAATATGCAACGCATGAAAAAGTCTCTTCCCGAGCTTCTGTCAATGCTTAAACTGTAGAAGTGGAGATCAAGAAAGAACATCAAGTGTTGATGATCAATAAGACCACTGGTTTCAAGAAAAACAATAAGGGTAAACTGAAGGGAAAGAAGTGTGGCAAGCCGGTTGCCGTGCCTGAAAGGAAACCTCGAGTTGGCCCTAATTCTGATACCGAGTGCTATTATTATAAGGGGACTGTCCACTGGAAGCGCAACTGCCCCAAGTTTTTGGCAGACAAGAAGGTCGGCAAGGCAAATAAAGGTATATATGATATACATGTTATTGATGTGTACTTGACTAGTACTCGCAGTAGCACTTGGGTATTTGATACCGGTTCAGTTGCTAATATTTGTAACTCGAATCATGGGCTGTAGAACAAGTGAGTGCTAGCAAGGGGTGAGGTCAAGATGCGTGTCGGCAATGGATCAAGAGTTGATGTGATCATTGTCGGAGTGCTACCTCTCCACTTATCGTCGGGATTAGTTATAAACTTGAATAATTGTTATCTGGTGCCAGCACTGAGCATGAATATTGTATCTGGATCATGTTTGATGCGAAGTGGTTATTCATTTAAATCCGAGAATAGTGGTTGTTCTATTTATATGAATTAAATCTTTTATGGTCATGCACCGATGATGAATGGTTTATTTCTGTTGGATCTCGATAATAATGTTACACATATTCATAATGATAATGCTAAAAGTATTAAACTTAATGATGATATATCTGCATATATGTGGCACTGCCGTCTAGGTCATATTGGCGTTAAACGCATGAAGAAGCTCCATTCGGATGGACTTTTGGAATCACTTGATTTTGAATCATTTGATACATGTGAGCCATGCCTTATGGGCAAGATGAATAGAACGCCGTTTTCGGTTCAATGGAACGGGCGACAGATTTATTGGAAATCATACATTCTGATGTATGTGTTCCAATGAGTGTGTCGGTGTGAGGTGGATATTGTTATTTTGTAACTTTCACGGATGATTTGAATAGATACGGTTATATCAACTTGATGAAACACAAGTCTGAAACCTTTGAAAAGTTCAAGGAATTTTAGAATGAAGTGGAAGATCATCATAATAAGAAAGATCAAATTTCTACGGTCCGACCGTGGAGGTGAGTATCTAAGTTACGAGTTTAGCACTCATATGAAAGAGTGTGGAATAGTTTCACAACTCACACCTGCCGGAACACCATTGAGAAATGTTGGGAATATGCCCTAGAGGCAATCATGTATGTTGAGATTTCCCATTGTATTCATAAAGATATTAAGTTTTCCTTGTACAAACATCTGATGTGTATCATCGAATATGTGATTCGGTTGTGGAACTATATATTCCTATTGTTTGTACTAAATATCCTTGGTCATTGAGGTTATGCTGGACACACAACTTAGACCAATGTGAAAGTTGGCTTGATGACTCAGTTCCACTTGTCATGGGCATGGAGATGCTATTCCAACTTACACAGATTTGGCTAAAGATTTTAGCGATTCGGATTGACCCATATTGAGGTACAACGAACAAGTTGTCATTTGTATATCTCAATCAATGTAATCCTTAGACCTGAGGTTATTGCATAGTCCGAGTTGAGGATCACCGACTTAGGTTCTGTCAAACGTTGATCCGTAACTGGGCAGTTATAAAGGCAGAGTTCGGGTCGACTGAGAATCAAGCTGCGTGATGTGAATAACCAAGATGGGATTTTGCCCCTCCACTCGGAGAGATATTCTCTGGGACCTCTCGTGAGATATGATTCGAAAAGCATGGCCATGCACGACTCGGTTAAGTGTTAACCGAGGCGATCGACTAAGAGTTAGTCGGGTGAATCACTTATCTCGGATCGAGAAGAGAGTCGGACTATTTAAGGGATGACACATATTCTCCTATAGTCTGACAAGGTATATCGTGAGGCAAAAAGGACTCGGACGCAAGTCACATTGGAAAGGCAAGTCTTCATGACTCTTTGGTACTTGGGAGTCGGCACGTTCTACTAGGAGCCGCTACCGACTGATCGATTTAGAGTTGGACTCTAATCGTGTCCAAGTAGCCATGAGCCTGCGGGGTCACACACTTAAGAGCGGGAGCAAGTTCGGATTGGATCTGAACTGGAAATCTGGTTGGGTTGGACCCGAGCCTGATTTGGACTGAGTTAGTGAGTCGGACTCACAGGGACTAATATTATATGGACTTTAGTGAATGGGCCGCGCGAGCAGAGCCCACGTTCACTCCCTATATATAGTGGCGCACCGTAACCCAGGAAAGTTAATCATTGTTCGGATTAGGTCATTCCATGTGTTGGAAACCCTAGCTCCACAGCAGTCCTACAGTCGTATCGAACCTAGCAGTTCGCCGCTGGTGCTCCTCCTTGTACGTGTGGATACCAGCAGAGGTGTCATACGATCATCACCAGGACGATCGGATCACAAAGGACTGCACTGCATCAACTGACGCGCTTCATCAGTAATCCGCAACTATGCGTCTTGTGGTAAACCTCGTGTCCTTCTAACTCGGCTAGATCTTGGGATCACCACGTTAGAGGAAAAAGTTTTGTTTTATCTCTGCGTGGCCCAACAGTGGTATCAGAGCGATAGCTTCTGGTTTTAGGCTCGAGATCTCACATATGTGATATGCGGATGGCTGTAGATGAGATCTATGTGCTGTTTGGTGGTCGATCTATGAGATAGATCGGTTTTGTACGAGGTTGATTGGATCAACTGTACTCGGGGAATGGTAGATCTGATTTCCGTGATCATACTGTTGAGGTCGTGAAACGACATATTCCTACCGGTCGACTTCCGCCATCGTGGTAGACTGTGACACGTAAATCCAGAGGCGGTGATCGAAGATCAAGAGTTTGATCGAATCGGAACAATGGTTGGAATCCATGTCTGGGTCGTAGATGAGATCTATGTTTTCGGAAAAATATCATAGATGAGATCGAATCGGAACAATGGTTGGGACCGCCGGCTTCGCCCTGTCGTAGCATCTTAGATGCCATTGCGAGTTTCACAATGCCGGTAGATATCGTATCTATGCATAACTTGTTTTTTGCAGGAAGTTTTGAATGGTATGGTTCATGTGCATGTGATGTATGTGTGTAATCCATACGTGATCTGCGAATCACGGTTTTTGTCAGCCGGCTGGAGCCTAGGTGCTGTCATTTTATTGTATAACGACCTGTGTGTCAGATTCTCTATGTAATTTACTTTACTAAGCTAGTGTAGCTGTTTGGAGAATCCGGATGACATGCAAGGCGATGTACATGTTGGTGACATGGAGTAAGACGGCAAGTGACAAGAGTTGGCACAAGTCGGATTACAGGCTTTGTGGAGATGGAGATCGCCAAGAAGGGAACCATACCATTTCACATTATAATTGCTTTATTTTGTGTTATTGTTATGTCTCTGTTTTACCTCTATTAGATAGTCGGTAAAATTTAATCCCTCAAAGAAGGTCTAGTCGTTTTTCCCGCCAGTGTTTGCACCATCACAAGTCGGACATTTTTGGTAGTGGGCTCATAAAATTGAGCTGCTGCCAATTCTTTCTGACTAGGTGGGTTCGAGTCGGACTCTTACTGCGGAAACACTCGGTAAGCTAGACGGGTCTATCACAACGGTTGTGGGGCTCGGGGAAAAGTCGGACGGGAGCCGGGGCATGTGATGCCACCCGTCCAACAGGAGTCGTATGAGATGCGATTGACAAGGAGTTGTCTACGTAGATCACTTGGCGGCTAGCGGTGATGCTAAAGCTCACTAGCCGACTTGCTTATTTAGGATCCTGAATCACTAAGCAACCATCGGAGGGGTGTTGGTTCTAGTGGGAGCATAAAATATTAAAGAGTTTAATATGCTTGCTCTTTTATGAATGCATGTCTTAAGTGTTTTGCATATTTTCTATTTTAGATCATGGCACCAAGTAGCAGTCACTCTCAGATATCAGGTTTTGCATTGAGAACCACTCTTCAGAAAGATAAACTGAACGACACTAATTTTGCCAACTGGTATCGAAATCTGAGAATTGTTCTCAAACAATAAAAGAAGGACCATGTCCTAGACAACCCACTTCCAGATGAGCCGAATGAGAATGCGACTGTCGCTGCCACCAATGCCTACCGTCGGGCTAAGGATGAGTCCAGGGATATTAGATGTCTTATGCTTGCTCACATGGAACCGGACTTGCAAAAAAAGTTTGAGCATGTTGAGGCCTATGATATGATCGAAAGCCTCAAAAGTATGTTCCAGGCTCAGGAGAAGACTGAGAGGTATCAAGTTTCTCGGGCTGAGTTGCAAGCTTAAGGATGGTGATCCACTGATTCTGCATGTGATCAATATGGTTGGTTACGTGCAGTCTCTGGAGAGGCTTGGCTACCCCATTAGCGAAGATTTCGCTACGGATATAATTCTGAACTCTCTTCCTAGTGCATATGGGCAGTTCATTTCGAACTACAACATGCATGGTATGGATAAGAAGCTCACTGAATTGCATGGGATGCTCAAGCAGGCAGAGGCGGATCTCAAGAAGGGCGCCAGTCAAGTGTTGATGGTGCAGAATAAGGCTAAGTTCAAGAAGAATTCTTGGACTACGAAGAAGGCTAAGTCAGGAGGAAAGCAGGCTCAGGACCCAGTCCCAAGCGCTTCCTCAGGGACTAAGCCATCTCCTTCAGCCGGATCCACTTGCTTCTATTGCAAGGCAGATGGCCATTGGAAGAGGAACTGCAGCAAGTATTTGGCTGATAAAGCCAAGAGTGGAGGTATGACTTCCGACTCAGGTACACTTGTTTGCAATGTTATAGACATATATATTGCTGATGCACCTAATAGTTCTTGGGTATATGATACCGGATCAGTTATTCACATCTGCAACTCGTTGCAGGGACTGGTAAGAACTAGGAGCGTAGCAAGTGGCGAGGTTGATATTCGAGTCGGCAACAAAGCAAGAGTTGCTGCGTTGGAAGTCAGCACGATGCAGCTTCATTTACCTTCCGGATTCAGTATGGAACTAAATAATAGTTATTATGTTCCACTGCTTAGTCGAAACATTATTTCTGCTTCATGTTTGATGAGGCAAGGCTATGAGTCAAATATCAAGAATAATGGTTGTTCTTTGTATTTGAATGATATGTTTCACGACTTTGCACCCGTCCAGGACGGGTTATTTATTTTGAATCTTGATGGTGAGTCGGTTTATAACATAAATGTTAAAAGGTTGAAACCAAATGATCTGAATATGACTTACTTTTGGCACTGTCGACTTGGTCATATAAGTTGGAAACTCATGAATAAGCTCCATGATGATGTACTTCTAACTTCGTTCGACTTGGAGTCGTTCGAGACATGCGAATCTTTCCTACTCGGCAAAATGACCAAGACACCTTTTGCAAAGAGTTGCGAAAGGGCGTCCGACTTGTTGGGACTAGTACATAGTCATGTATGTAGACCAATGAGCATGACAGCCAGGGGTGGTTATGAGTACTTCATTACCTTCACTGATGATTTGAGTAGGTATGGATATATCTATTTGATGAAATATAAGTCAGAAGCCTTTGAAAAGTTCAAAGAATTCCAGAATGAAGCACAGAATCAACTCGGTAAGAAAATAAAGTTTCTTCGGTCGGACCGAGGAGGCAAGTACATGAGCCATGAGTTTGATGACCATCTGAACAGTTGTGGAATAGTTCCTCAACTTACTCCGCTAGGAACGCCGCAAAGGAACGGTGTTTCGGAAAGGCAGAATCGGACCTTGTTGGACATGGTACGATCAATGATGAGTCAGACAGATCTGCCTTTATCATTTTGGGGTTATTGTGTAGAAACAGCGGCGTTCACACTAAACAGAGTACCATCAAAGTCAGTAGAGAAGACACCGCATGAGATGTGGACAGGCAAAAAGCTGAGTTTGTCTTTTCTTAAGATTTGGGGTTGTGAAGCATTTGTCAAGTGACTTCAGTCGGAAAATCTTACAGCCAAGTCAGATAAGTGTATTTTCGTGGGGTATCCTAGGGAAACCTTGGGTTACTACTTATACAACCGAGAAGAGGGCAAAGTGTTTGTCGCTCGAAACGGTGTCTTCCTTGAGAAAGAGTTTCTTAGTCGGGGAGTCAGTGGGAGAACGGTGCAGCTCGAAGAAATTCAAGAGCAACCGGCTAGTAGCGAGTCGGCAAAAACCTTGGAGGTTGAGCCGATCGTCGTGACTGAGCCGGCAGCAGCACCTGTACTACGAAGATCGGCGAGATTACGAAGTGTTCGTGATGTGTTACTGTTAGACGGTGATGAGACGGCAAATTATTCGGAAGCGATGGTGGGATCTGATTCCGAGTCATGGCTTGGAGCCATGAGATCCGAGTTAAAGTCCATGGATGAAAATCAAGTTTGAAACTTGGTTGATCTGCCAGACGGTGCAAGACCCGTCGAGTGCAAATGGGTCTTTAAGAAGAAAACTAATATGGATGGAAATGTTTCCGTCTAGAAAGCACGCCTTGTCGCGAAGGGGTTCCGACAAGTTCAAGGAGTTGATTATGACGAGACTTTCTCGCCCGTAGCGATGCTTAAATCATTTCATATCATGTTAGCTATAGCAGCCTATTTCTACTATGAGATATGGCAGATGGATGTCAAAACGGCTTTCCTTAACGGAAATTTAACCGAGGATGTGTATATGATACAGCCCGAGGGTTTTGTCGATCCGGCTAATGACGAAAAGGTATGCAAACTTCAGAAATCCATTTATGGGTTGAAGCAAGCATCTCGGAGTTGGGATATTCGCTTTGATGAGGTAGTCAAATCGTTTGGCTTCATCAAGAGTGATCATGATTCTTGTTTATACAAGAAGTTTATTGGGAGCAAAGTAAATTTTCTAATCTTATATGTGGATGACATATTACTGATTGGAAATGATGTCTAGATGTTGCAAACCAAGGAATCATTGGAAAGGAGTTTCTCAATGAAAGACTTGGGTGAGGCAACATATATCCCCGGAATCCGGATCTATAGAGATAGATCAAGATGGCGCATTGGATTGAGTCAGAGTACTTATTTGGACAAAGTGTTGAAGAAGTTCAACATGGAATATTCTAAGAAGGGGTTCTTACCGATGTCCCATGGTGTAAAACTTACCAAGACTCAGTGTCCTTCGACAACTGATGAGCGAAGTCGGATGAGTGCGATTTTGTATGCTTTTGTAGTCGGATCCATCATGTATGCCATGATTTGTACTAGGCTGGATGTTTCGTATGATCTAAGTGTTGTGAGCAGATACCAGGTTGATCCTAGAGAAATCCACTAGACAGCGGCTAAAAATATCCTAAAGTACTTGAGAAGGACTAAGGATATGTTTTTGGTTTATGGTGGTGAAGATGAACTCAGTGTAAAGGGTTACACGGGTGTGAGTTATCTTACCGACTCTGATGATTCTCGTTCGCAATCCGGATACGTGTTTATTATAAACGGAGGTGCTGTGAGCTGGAAGAGTTCCAAGAAAGAGATTGTGTCTGCATCTACAACAGAGGCTGAGTATATTGTCGCCTCGAAGGCAGCAAAGGAAGCTGTTTGGATGAGGAATTTCCTCATGGATATTGGTGTGGTTCAGGGCTCGTCCAATCCGTTAGACGTGTATTGTGACAACAATGGTGCTATTGCACAAGCCAAGGAACCTAGACAACACCAGAAGGACAAGCACATACTCATTCGGTACCACCTGATTCGCCAGTTCGTGGATCAGGGTGATATCAAGTTATGCAAGGTACACACGGATGCAAATATTGCGGATCCATTGAAAAAGCCGTTACCACAACCGAAGCATGAGGCGCACCTAAGATCCATGGGCATTAGATGCTTAGACATGTGATGTCGGAAGATTGACTCTAGTGCAAGTGGGAGACTGTTGGGAATATGCCCTAGAGGCAATCAGGTATGATGAGATTTCCCATTGTATTCATAAAGATATTAAGTTGTCCTTGTATAAACATCTAATGTGTATCATCGAATATGTGATTCGGTTGTGGAACTATATATTCATGTTGTTTGTACTAAATATCCTTGGTCATTGAGGTTGTGCTGGACACACAACTTAGACCAATGTGAAAGTTGGCTTGATGACTCAGTTCCACTTGTCATGGGCATGGAGATGCTATTCCAACTTACACGGATTTGGATAAAGAGTTTAGCGATTCGGATTGACCCATATTGAGGTACAACGAACAAGTTGTCATTTGTATATGTCAATCAATGTAATCCTTAGACCTGAGGTTCTTGCATAGCCTAAGTTGAGGATCACCGACTTAGGTTACATCAACGTTGATCCGTGAATCGGGCGCTTATAAAGGCGAGTTGGTCGATCGAGAATCAAGCTGCGTCATGTGAATAACCAAGATGGGATTTTGCCCCTCCACTCGGAGAGATATTCTCTAGGCCCTCTCGTGAGATATGATTCAGAAAGCATGGCCATGCACGACTCGGTTAAGTGTTAACCGAAGCGATCGACTAAGAGTTAGTCGGGTGAATCACTTATCTCGGATCGAGAAGAGAGTCGGACTATTTAAGGGATGACACATATTCGCCTATAGTCTGACAAGGTATATCGTGAGGCAAAAGGGACTAGGACGCAAGTCGCATTGGAAAGGCAAGTCGTCATGACTCTTTGGTACTTGGGAGTCGGCACGTTCTGCTAGGAGCCGCTACCGACTGATCGATTGAGAGTCGGACTCTAATCGTGTCCAAGTATCCATGAGCCTACGGGGTCACACACTTAAGAGCGGGAGCAAGTTCGGATTGGATTTGAACTGGAAATCTTGTTGGGTTGGACCCGAGCCTGATTTGGACTGATTCTGTGAGTTGGACTCACAGGGACTAACATTATATGGGCTTTAGTGAATGGTCCATGAGAGCAGAGCCCACGTTCACTCCCTATATATAGTGGAGCACCGTATCCCAGAAAAGTTAATCGTTGTTTGGATTAGGTCATTCCATGTGTTGGAAACCCTAGCTCCACAGCAGTCCTGCCGCCGTATCGAACCTAGCAGTTCGCCGCCGGTGCTCCTCCTTGTACGTGTGGATACCAGCAGAGGTGATGTACGATCAGCACCAGGACGATCAGATCGCAAAGGACTGCACTGCATCAACTGACGCGCTTCATCAGTAATCCGCAACTGCGCGTCTAGTGGTAAACCTCGTGGCCTTCTACCTCGGCTAGATCTTGGGATCACCACGTTAGAGGAAATT
This sequence comes from Avena longiglumis, assembly GCA_030063025.1. Classification (NCBI taxonomy): domain Eukaryota; kingdom Viridiplantae; phylum Streptophyta; class Magnoliopsida; order Poales; family Poaceae; genus Avena; species Avena longiglumis. The sequence goes on along the minus strand of CP125975.1, from coordinate 74,624,717 downwards.
TTTTTGTTTTATCTCTGTGTGGCCCAACACGAAATGGTGTGTCGGAACGTCATAATCGTACTTTATTAGATATGGTTCGAATTATGATGTCTCTGACGGATTTTCCACAGTCATTTTGGGGTTATGCACTAGAAACTGCTGCATTCACTTTAAATCAGGCACCATCTAAATCTGTTGAAAAGACACTGTATGAATTGTGGTTTGGAAACAAACCTAAGCTGTCATTTCTGAAAGTTTGGGGATGCGATGTTGTAGCACCCCGGGTAAATTCTCTACTAGAAAACCGCGTGCTAAATATAACTTTGTGCATAATCATGACATCTGCATGCATCTGTTTTCCAAAACTATTTCATAAAAAACTTATTTTGTTTTCTAGATATTTCCCTCTTTGTTCAAATCAAAACCCTAGATCCGTCCGAATGTTTTATTTGTCTAAAACCTTTTTACAAATGTTTTGTTTTAAAGAAAGAAAAATAATAAATATAAAATATTTTGTTGTGGGGGAGGCAGCCCAGCCTACCAGGCCCAAGGAACGGCTAGCCAGGCTACCTACAACCCCACACAACCAAACCCTAATCCCTACCCTGCCCAAACCCTAGCTTCCAACCTCACACCCCACCTTGTCGCCGCCAGACGCAAGGCACGCGCGTGCCAGCAATCTCGCACCCGCACTCCCGCATCGCCCGACACCCTGGCCCCACCCACGAAGACCCCAGCGCCCGCTCCTCTCCTCTCGTGCTCCGCTACCCCGCGTCCATCGCCCCTGGCCCCACCACGTGGTTGTCTCCCTCGCTCCTCTCTCCCTGCCTCGATTCTCCACCAACCACCGCTCGCCCCGCGTCCCTTCCACGCAACTACCGCATGTCCCCCTTTTCCTTCGATCCCTGCCGCCAGGGCATCTCCTCTCACCGGCGCCTCCCTGCCAGCCATCGTCGCCGTCTTCCCCGCAGCCGCGAACCCGCCCTCGACCGCTCGCCTCACTCGTTTGCCCCGCCTCTGGTCTCCTCCTCGCGAGGACGGTGTCGTCGCCCTGCGAGCCTGCGCCGGTCGCCCATGCCAGGTCCTCCCCGCTTCGTCTAGCGGCCGCCGCCTCGACTCTCTGCCGCGAGCACCTCCTCGTCCGTCGCCAGCGGCACTCCTCTTCCGGCTGCTGTCCCCGCATCATCCCCCGCCTCCTCGTCCGAGCGCCCGCCACCACCACCCCTCCTCTTAGGCTCGCCTCGCTTGCGGCCCCGTGCCCTTCGCCGCCGGTCTCCTCCCACCGCAAGGACGCACCGCCCTGCTTCCTTGGACCGGACCGCGCCTGGCCATCCCGTGCGCCGCCACCGCGTCGGCCTCGTCCGTCTCCGCCTTAGTCGCCTCATGCCCTGCAGGACCGGGCAGCGCCTAGCGCCGGCCCCTTCCCCGAGCTCCGCCCACGCGTGCCCCTGAGCCGAGCCACCCAGCCTCGTCCACCACGTCGTCGCCTCAGGTCCCCGCCGTCATCTGCTTCCGCCGCCGCGCGAGCGTGCACATGTTGCCTGCTGTGGCAAGCACCCTCTTGTCCTGCATGTGTGCTAGAGCCAAATTATGTTGTCTGTGTCTCCGATGTTGTTTCGTTGCAGTTTGTATTCTCCGGTGTGGTACGTACACGAAGATCCCTTCAACAACGCCAAATGGTGCTTGATCCAAGAGGACCCCGTCGAGAACGCGCGCGATCCGAAGACTGTACCAAACCAGGTGGCAAGTTCCATCATGAAACTCCGATACCGCTGACATGGAGCATTGAGGACTTCGTCACGGACCTGGAGAATCCTCGATCGCCAAGACCGCCCACCCATAACCGAGTGCTCCTTCCCGGACCCGATGACACCGGAGCCTCAAGATCTTCACGGATCCGATGCCTCGGTGTCGTACCCGAAGCCCGACCCCGAACCACATTGAACCCAAGATCTTCGGACCAATGTGTGACCCCTTTCTAAGACCCTATTTTTATAATATGATATTTATCACCTGTTGCATATTAAATTATTCATACTCGCATGCATGTTTAGTGGTTTGGGGGCATTATGCCGGTTCACCTCATAATTAAATATGGAGACCATACGTGGGCGAATCTAGTCTAATATTGGTTTCATTTAAATTTGTGCATCAAACCGGTTATATATTTTGCCATGTTAAGATAACATTTATATTGTGGGTAGCTAAATAACTTGAACCATATAATTAGTTGTCGGGACCCGGTTCCGCTTAATATGGCCAAAATGCATTGCACCATTGCCATGTCATACATCATAAATGCATCATGCCCGATCTTCTACCTTAGTATTAAATAGTGCATCCGGTGTTTCTTCTAGTTCTTTGCTTCTTCACGTATTAGGCCGATGAGTTGATGCGAGTGTCGACCCGATCTTCGGATGAACCTTCGGCAATGTTTTCAGGCGAGCATTCTCCCTCTTTCTACCTATTTTACTTTTATAGTTTTTATTTCCTCCTGTTGATCTATTGCTATCTGTGTTGCGATGCTCTAGTTTTCGTAACCGGGAAATCCCTTGCAGCCTTATATTGCCTTGGACACATCATATTACCTGTTGTTTGGTAGATAGCTGGACTTGCGTGTCGTAGTCGCTTGCTCAAGTGTTGTTGCGTGTCGTCAAGTACCACGATTGTTGGAGTATCGCCGTATGTATAATGTTGGAGATGATCATGGATTTAATTATTGTTTAATAACTAAAATTGAAAGTAGGTAAATGTAGAGGCACCGGTGGGTAATAGACAATATTTGGTTTTTAACCGCTCACTGGTGTCCTGTAGGACCCCGAGTTCTTGACACCTGTTCCGAGATCGAGCGCGCTAACCACAGGTGGGATGTGTGGGCACCCCCATCGATTTAGTACCTGATTCCAAGTACTGTACTGGGGGCCACAAAGTAGTTTGGGGCTTTATTACTATCCTATACTTATGCCATGATTTACTGCTTTATTTACGATTGCGCGTGGAGCGCCTGTACTGTTTAGGAACTCCGTGATACGTTTTCGCTGTATCGACAAGCCCAGTCACACTTTCGGGTTCCCGATACATACCGCCGACACAAACCCAGGTCCGTCTCGAGACCGCCGACTTCAGCTGGTAGCTTAGTGGGGTGGCCCCCTGTGCTTGCTTTGGGTCTGGGAAACGTCGTGTCCGAAACCCCGTCGACATACTGTTGGGTGTATGTTTTGTGATCTTGTACCTACCTGATCTGACAACAAGGGTGTAGGTGCGTGTGGAAACTTTGGTGCACCCATGCAGGGTTAAATCTTTTCGAGAAGTCGTGTCCGCGGTTATGGACGACTTGGAGCACAGTTCTCGATCATAGACAACTATAACTAAAGTTTACTGTTATAATTTGACTTGTATCCGATATGACTAGTAATCAGCTCCACTACAACGGAATGGCTAAATAAAAGTGCCAACAACTGCTGGGTTTTGGGATATCTCATGCCAATTGTATCTGACTAGTAAGTGTTGCAACTACAACGGAATGGTTAACTAAAAGTGCCCACTGCTTATTATATCAGGATTGCTATCTATACTTGACTAGTAATTGCTGCAACGATAACTGAATAAATAAAACTGCCAACGGTGTGAGTTCCTCGGTTGACTTCCTTGTTTGGTCTCGAGGGGGAAACACCAGGATGGGTATGTTTGGTGGTAGTATTAGGTTGGTTCCGAATAGGTCTTTATTATCCCTCTCTGATAGCCGGCAGTTATATCGAGTCTCTATAGGTTGTTTAGTGCATGCTGCGCTGCCGCTCAGTCCACCATATCTATGTAGGCGAGGACCGCCGAATTCTAGTCTCGCTGTCTTGGCCTCGATCGACCGCTCTCTCTTTTTCCTTTGCCCTTTGTCGGCACCCCTTTTGTTTAAGCAGGTTTTGAGATCGACGTCGTTAGCAGGGTTACCCTTCCGGCTTGGCTTGGGCAGGGTTATGGACACCATTGGTTATTCTTCAGGGCTCTTATCTCAATTTGCATCTTGTCCGTACTCGGACGCCGTATCGTTTTCCAGGTGATTTGGATCTTTGTACTGTATATCTGTATTCTTGAATCATTGAGTCGTTGTTGTATATATGTTTTGTGGGTTCCATCGAGGACTATTGTGTAATGATATTACTTTGTTTTCCACCCACACGAAAGTGCCTAGTGGGCACCTTTGAATCGTTTCTATGCGGGTTTGGCGGGAAGCGCTAAAACTTGCATAGGGCCGATTCTGAGGGTGTTACAGATGTTTATGTGAAGAAACTTCAACCGGATAAACTCGAACCCAAAGCGGAAAAATGTGTCTTCATAGGATACCCTAAGGAAACTATTGGGTATTCCTTCTATCATAGATCCGAGGGCAAGGTTTTTGTTGCTAAGAATGGATCCTTTCTAGAGAAAGAGTTTCTCACGAAAGGCGTGAGTATTCGGAAGGTAGAACTCGAAGAGGTTGTAGAACCTTCTCTTCATAGTATGGCGAGTAGCACAGCGCCGGAAGTCGTTCCGAAGTTTGCTTCACCAAATGAAGAGGGAACTAATGATATCGATCATGAAACTCCTAAAGAGAATACTACCAAACCTCGCAGGTCTAGCAGGACGCGTGCAACTCCCGAGCTATACGGAAATCCTGTTATGAATTTCATGGTTGATGAAATTGATGACCCTGCGACATATGAAGAAGCGATGATGAGCCAGGATTCCAACAAATGGTTATTAGCCATGAAATCCGAGATGGAATCCATGTACGAAAACCAAGTTTGGAACCTGGTGGACTTACCTCACGACGGAAAGGCCATGGAGAATAAATGGATTTTCAAAAGGAAAACAAATGCTGATGGTAATGTGACCGTCTATAAAGCTCGACTTGTCACAAAGGGGTTTCGACAAATTCAAGGAGTTGACTATGATGAGACATTCTCTCCCGTAGCGATGCTAAAATCAGTTAGGATTATGTTAGCAATTGTTGCATATTTCAACTATGAAATATGGCAGATGGATGTCAAAACTGTGTTCCTCAATGGAAATATTAAAGAAGAGTTGTATATGATACAACCAAAGGGTTTTGTCGATCCTAAGGATGTTGACAAGGTTTGCAAGCTTCAGCGATCCATCTATGGATTGAAGCATCCTGGAGTTGGAATCTTCGCTTTTATGAGGTGATCAAAGAGTTTGGATTTGTCCAAACTTATGGAGAGTCTTGTATTTACAAGAAAGTGAGTGGGAGCAATGTGGAATTTCTGATATTATATGTGGATGACATATTATTGATCGAAAATGATATAGATCTTTTAAACAGTGTTAAAATTTATCTAAACAACAAATTTTCAATGAAGGACCTAGGTGAAGCGTCATACATATTAGGCATAAAGATCTATAGAGATAGATCAAGGCGCCTAATAGGGCTATCGCAAAGTACCACTAGTAGAAAAAGAGCCATACGTCCACCCTAGTTTGGAGCATTAGTCCCGGTTATGGTTGGACCCGGGACTAATGTGAACATTAGTCCCGGTTCCAACGGCTAGAACGCCATACATCTTTAGTCCCGGGTCAAACGGGACCTTTAGTCCCGGTTCCTATCACCAACCGGGACTAAAAGGGGTGCCCCAGTGCCAATACCTTTAGTCCCGGTTCGTATCACCAACCGGGACTAAAGGTGTGACCTTTAGTCCCGGTTCAGATACAACCCGGACTAAAGGGATTGGCATCACTTTTAGTCCCGTTGGTGATACGAACCGGGACTAAAAGTATTGATCGGGCTAAGCTTAGTGGAGCGTGTCAATAGGTAGTGCTTTCTTTTTCTAATTCAAGTTGGATGTCCATCGTGCTAAGCTGATTATAGCACGTTAATAGGCAATTCTTTTTTTTCTGATTTGAGTCGTTGCACCGATGGAACCTAATGGCGCAGACCAATAAAAGGAAAGAAAACTATATGTCGTGCGAGAACGTGACTTGGACGTAATTAGATGGACCTAGTTAAATCCTAGCCCTAAATTAAAAATCTAATAGTTAATAGTATAATTTTGAAGATGTGTATCAACCTAATGCCTTCGAAACAATCTTTTATATTGATTTTTCTTTATTTCTTTGTCTCTACTCGACGTGTTACAACTTGATGGCTGGACGTTATCTCGACTTGGCAAAAAGGCTCCTAGCCTAACACGGACACGCCTAAGCCTGTGCATCTACGGGTTTAATTTGAGCGGGTTTTGCTGGTTTATCAACCCGGTGAATTTTTTCTGGTTTATCAACGAGCGCCAGATTGAAGCTTGAACCTCCGCTAGCTCCATCCTCAGGAAAAAATCGAAAAGAAAAAAATTATTTTAGTATTTTTTTATGTTATATTTGAATTCCTCGCATTTTTCTGATAATAATGGATATATTATTTATTAAATTTCGATTTATAGATTTGAAGATATTGTTTATGTCATATTAAATGAATAAATGGCAAAAATGAATAAAATATTAATTTAATTAGTTTTTACTTTCATTAGAATAAAATGTTATTATTAATTATTTATTGTTGTTTACTAAAATTAGTTGTTCTTAATTTCAAAAAAACGTGTCACATATCGATATGAGTTAATAAGATTGATATACTAGTCTTGACAACAAGATATATTGGTCCTTCGCGCAGGTGGGAGAGATGGAATGAAGAAGTTAAGCGTGTTGGGGTGGAGTAGTGCTAGGATGGGTGACTGGATGGGAAGTTTGACTGTAAGTACGATTTGAACTAAGATTAAGTATAATTAGTGTTAAAAATGAGAGATGTGGGAGATCAACGAGCTAAATAATTCAAAGGTTTAAGAAAAATTGAAAAAAAAATCAATTTAAAAAAAAAACTTTTAGTCCCGGTTTGTATTCCTCCCCACATTGCACGGAGTAGCGGCCACGTGTGCCCCCATTTGTCCCGGTTGGTGGGGCAACCGGGACTAAAGGTTAGAGCTTTAGTCCCGATTGCCCCGTCCCGGTTGGACAACCGGGACTAATGGCCCTTACCAACCGGGACGCATGGGGCGTTTTCTACCAGTGTACATACCTTGATAAGATTTTAAAGAAGTTTAAAATGTACAAAAGTAATAAGGGGTTCTTACCTATGTTGCAAGGCAAGACGTTGAGTAAGACTCAAAGTCCGGCTACGATGGAAGAAAGAGAGATAATGGACAAAGTCCTCTATGCTTCAGCCATAGGCTCTATAATGTACGACATGCTATGTACAAGACTGGATGTGGCACATGCTATTAGTTTGACTAGTAGGTATCAATCTGATCCAGAAACGGAACACTGGATAGCGGTCAAGAATATCCTTAAGTACTTGCGAAGAACTAAGGATATGTTTCTTGTGTACGGAGGTGAAGAAGAGCTCGTCGCTAAGTGTTATGTCGATGCTAGATTTTACACCGATCCGGATGACCCTAAGTCTCAATCCAGATACGTATTTCTCATGAATGTTGGAGCGGTTAGTTGGAGGAGTTCCAAACAACCCGTGGTGACGGGATCAACAACGGAGGCCGAATATGTTGCTGCTTCGGAAGTGGCTCAGGAAGCGGTTTGGATGAAGGAGTTCATATCCGAACTAGGTGTGGTTGCGAGCGCGTTGGACCCAATGGTGATCTATTGTGACAACAATGGTGCCATAGCCAATGCCAAAGAACCAAGGTCTCATAAGAATTCCAAGCATATTAAGCGCCGGTTTCACTCCATCCGCGAGCATGTCAAGGATGGAGATATAAGGATTTGTAAAGTGCACACGGATCTCAATGTAGCAGATCCGTTGACTAAAACTCTCCCTCGAGCAAAACATGATCAACACCAGAACTCCATGGGTGTTAGATTTATCACTATGTAACTAGATTATTGTCTCTAGTGCAAGTGGGAGACTGAAGGGAATATGCCCTAAGAGGCAATAATAAAGTGGTTATTATGTATATTCCAAGTATATGATAGATGTTTATTTTGCATGCTATAATTGTATTGATACGGAAACGTTAATACATGTGTGTTTAATAAACAAATAGAAATTTCTTAGTTATGCCTCTCTCATAAACTAGCTCGTTGATTAACAAGATGATCATGGTTTCCTGATCATGGACATTGGATGTTGTTAATAACGAGGTCACAACATTAGTGTAATGGTGTGATGAACATTCATCCGAAGTATAGCATTACGATCAAAGGCATTGAGTTTATATTGCTATAACATCATACGAAGTGATCCTAATCCTTAGACCATGAGATCATGTCAATCACTAACACCGGAAGAGTATCTTAATAACATCAAACGTCATACTGTAACAGGGTGATTATAAAGATGGGTTCAGTACTACTAAAGTGTTATGTTGAGGCCCATGGATCGAGAGTGGAATTTGTTCATCCTGATGACTGATAGATATGCTCTGGGCCCTCTCGATGATATCACATTAATTAGCTTGCAAGCAAGTGATTTGATCACTAGAATGTTATATCACGGGAACGAGAAAATAGTGCATGTCAGTAACGAGATCAAACTAGGTATGAAGATACCGATGATCGAATCTCGGACATGTAATATATCGCGAAACAAAAGGATTAAGATACTAGCGTAAAAGGTTCTCACGATCACAAGAAAGTCATCATTGAATGTGTGGGAGTCAGTATGGATCTCCAGGTCCCGCTTCTGATTATTGATATGAGAGGGGTCTCGATCATGTCCATATTATTCGCGAACCGTAGGGTGACACACTTAAGAGACACCGACACCATTTGGAGCAAAAGTTTCATGCCGGAAAGAATAGCAAGTGCAGGAATTGATTTCACTAGATACCGAAACAGGTATTCGAGTAAAATTGCAGAAAGTGTTTTTGCATGTGAAATGAAATACTAGCAAGGGGTTATATGTGAATGTTTGTCATTAAAGTAATTGACAAAATTCTGAATAAATAAAAGGAGTTTTATTTAATGAGAGTTTGCATCAAATTTGGTGAAAATTTAATGGGAATTTGAGTGGGTTTTTGAGTGGAGGAAATTGAAAGGCATTTCTGTGAGTGGAGTGTCCACCCACATCAATGGAGCCCCCATGCGCCGGCCATCCCCTTGGGGTGCCCCCTCCTCCTATAAAAGGAGCCCCCCTCCCTCTCTCTCACTCACACCTCCTCGTGAAGGATCTCTCTCCCCCTCTAGTATTTATCCCACATGGTCTTGGACTAGCGAGATACATATTTCCGGTGGCTATTCGGCAAGAAAGAGTTGTGCTTCCGCTGCATCGTTGGAGCAAGGAGGCGGAGGTTGCTCAGTGCCTCGGACGTGTGTGCGAGCACGGATGCGCCGCCGATTTGCAGCGCTAGGACTTCCTCTCGATCTTGTGATCTGCAAGAGATCGTCTACATTAACCACGAGTTCAACCTCGATAAGCTTTGTCGGTCTTCAAGGATATGCTCTCTACGGATGTATATCCGCCCGTTGATTGTATCTAGTAGATAGATCTTGGTACATGGTTGTTCTCATCGTAGGAAAATTTTTGTTTTCTATGCTGCAAACCCTACAACGGCTACTTGGCGGGGCTGGCCTGGTCACGGTCTACGCCGACGGCCCCGACGTTTGGCCGTCGGCGTAGCGGCCGACCGTCGGCGCATTCATCCGGTCCTGTAGTGTATATTATATTACTGTGTTTTGTGTATTGTTGTGTTTAACAATTTTTATTAGCAAGAGGCTCATAAGGTATGTTCAAGAATCTAGCAATATTAACGTGTAACCAGAATATCATTCTCAAAAAAAAAACGTGTAACCAGAATATGTGATCGTTTGGGATTGTGCATGTACGCTGATGCGTGCATCTCTCTCTCTCTCTCTCTCTCTCTCTCTCTCTCTCTCTCTCTCTCTCTCTCTCTCTCTCTCTCTCTCTCTCTCTTATTTGTTTATAAAAGCACCCAAATCAAGGGAAATTAAGAACCGGACTTTTCTTGTTGACCACTATAGTGTAAGAGTTTTAGGGTTAAATATTAGGTTGATTACCTGCTTATCACTAGAGCTTGGGGTACAATGTATACTAAAAAGTTCATGAACTAACACCAATCATCTAGGTTGTTATTCATATTGACTTCATGAACTCCAATCATCTCACGCATTGTACGATTTACTTCGGAAAACCTCGTCATTGGTCAGCCGAAATGTGCAAATATTGTAGAGAGAGACCAGCCTTTTCTAACACCAGAATTTCGCACTCATGTTGGACACTAACTATACTTAGCAACGCCAACATAAACAAAAGCTTGGTGGATCTGAAATGAACCCAAGAGGATCCTCCACTTTCCATAGGCTGTTTCAAAACGTCTCCCCACCGCAGCTATGAAGAAATTGCAGCCACTGGTTCACATGTTTGTGCATGCCCCACTACGGATGATCCACAAACTTCTCAACGGAAATATCTTGATATTGGCAGTGCAGTGCATTGCGCATATCATCAATCACCAAAAGACGCAACACGTGTTTGCATTGCACCCAACCTTTGGTTTTGACAAAAAATATCACCGTGAAGAACTCCGAATAGTTTTTTTGCGGGAGAAATCCGAATAGATTTGATATTATCAGTTTACTCTATATACTATAGAGTGTCAATTTCAAACTAACAAAAATTGACATTAAAAAAAGTAAAATGATAAATGCTTACTACTCGCAAACATGTGTTTTTGTGTTCTATTAGCACATCCTAAATGTGAAATAAAATTTTGAAGGATGCTAGAATATTCATATATAGACTAATTGTAAAAAAATTGGAAAATAAACTCCTGCTGATTTTCATGTCCATACTCAATAAGTGCATGTTGACATCAAAAACAGCCCATATTTTCTGATTGTGATCCCCGCTAAATAAAAACTACGTACTTCCTTAATCTGATAGGGACGGTCACAGAAGTTTGTACATATAGACATATCAAAAAATCATTTTATAATCTAATTCGAACTTGTCTGATCTATCTCTCTGTCTCTCCTGTTATATTATTGAGTTTGCAATTCAGGAAAAAAAGGCTTAAGATTGCCAATTTCAAACGGATCAAAGAGATATGGACAAATAGGAACACTCCAACAGGTAGTGGAGGAGGAAAAGGCAGCTAAATGGTTGGGCTGCTGTCCAATTCCACCATTGGACTTTGTGAATTTCCATTACCTTTTTGACTTTGGTACCTAAAAACGAGTGATGTAGGTCGCATGACATGTGCCCATAAAAGGGGGGTCCAAGGCAGCAAGCATGACCAAGAAGCAGTGCAAGGCACATGCGAGCATCAACACCCACGGCGATCCAGTACATCCCAATCCCGTTGGAGAGAATCAATTGAGGGAATAGTATTGCTGAAGAGAAGAGAAAACAGTGCATATGCTAGCTATGGAGAGAGGCGGATCAGCATCGCTCTGCCTAGTTATCACCTTGTTGGCATTCTACTTCCTGGTTCCCTCCAATGCTATACCTCTCTCAAGTGAGGCTCACATCTCTCTCAACTGAAGTTTTGTTTTTAAGATCCAGTATTGGTTATATCCTGACCGTGCCGTGTTCATTTCATTTATTCCTTGTGGCGTGTAGGAGTGCAGAGACTGGTGCCCTTGCAACATGCCGGTGAGGTGCCATGGGTTGAAGAAAGTACTCCAAAGCTAGAGGTAATGGTTGAATGCTACGTCCTAAAATTTATAATTTTGAAAATCATGGCAAATCATGGAACATAAGACAAGCAGGAAATATCTGCGCAAACATGTAGTAGAATTTTGCGCTATTTTTCATTTTATTTTTTGCCATGCTTCCCTGAGTTACATTATAAAACGAGTGCAATAAAATCGTGGTGTTCCCTCTTGTTGAATAACATCATGGTATTCTTCCAGATGGAGATGGGCCGAGTGATCCCAGATGATGGCGCGGAGATCATAAGCGGGAGGATGGCACTGGAGACGCAGGACTACGCGCCCGCGGGCCCGAACAACCACCACAAGCCACCGGGTTGGAACTGAGCTAGCCAAGCTCGGGCGCCACTTCGATCAGTTACTAAGTGATTTAATTTAGTTAATCGCTCGGTTCTGTTCTAGTGTCTGATGTGAATGTGATGGTCAAGATCTTAATTAGCTGCTGCAAATGGGGATTTACTTACACCTGGATCGATGTACTATGTCAAATTATGCTTTCGTAGTAAGGTCATGTTTAATTGAGATGTGACGATATTAATTGAACTGAAAATATGAGGAACGAGCGTGTGCGTGAGTCTCCCATGTCGACTAGTAATTTGTTTGCAGCATCCAGTTTGCACGCAGGTGATGTTGGCAAATTAAGAGCTAGGTTTTTATGAATGAAAACGTTTCGTATCCTAAATCATATGTGATTCATTATTTTGATTTCAACATTTGCCTCGTGTCAACGAGCTCTCCAAAAATTAGATCTCACTCAAATATGTTACGGTAAAAAAAATTTGTACTCTTTTTCTACGACGTAGTAATTTACCATTTTTGACCTATTATGAATCGAAATTACCATGTGGTAACTCTAGCACGAATATAGCGGCAACTTCTTAAATTGCTAGGCGGTAACTTTGAAGGTGGAAAAAACATCAAAATCTATCAACATAGGGTCTAGTTTTTAAGTCATCGTAGAAATAAAGCCTAAAGAAAATACAAATCATAAATTGGATTCTATTTAAGAGTTAATACAATTAAAGTTCGGTCCATAAGTGCACGACGGGAGGAATAGAAGGTCATGCTCCACATGGGTGGCCCATGATGTGGCGCGCGTCCGAGCTCACACACGACAAATCACGTTGGATATCTACCTAATTAAATTGAGACATGGCTTAGTTGTGATAATGTTTCAATTAACCTATAGGGTGAATGGTTATTTTCTAACTGATACTTCCTTATACCGAGTTGTCTCTCCCTGCTCTAAATCTGTAGTGCTGCCAAATGATCATTAGCATGTTCCACCATTGATGTTTCCGTTGTTGACTTCTCTTTATGTTCTACCCATCCTCGCCTCCACCAATCACACCACTCCCTCATTTGTCCCCTACATGCAATTTCTTAGCACTGCCAGTTTTTCTTGTCCATCGATGGTGCATACCTCTCTATTCGCATCCTACCCCCTCCCCGAGCCATTGTATTCACCAATCCTACAATCATTTTCCACCAATCTTTCAAGATTAAGACCAATAGGCATAATAATTATACATTGATTCCTAATACTAAAGAATTAGCGAGAAAATTGAGTTTTGGCGACAACATGTAGCAAAAATTTATAATCACAACAAGCCCCAAATGGATTTTTTTTATAACAAATTGCTCTTTATTGTTGATAAATAACAGTTTTATAGTTGATTAGAAGTAAATCATAAAACAATTGTAAAGGATTCCTAATAAAACATTCATAATATCTGCAAACAACTCCGATAACTCCAATTGGTTCATTCTATGAGACCACGTCATCATAATTTATCTTAGCCATCACCGCTAGAGATTTGATCCAGCTAGCAGGACACGGAATTTGCCGAGTAGATACACATGCACCACTATCTTCTGTAAAATAGATAAACCCATGATAGCGCCTGAGAGCGCTTCGTCGGGAAACCCTAAGAACAAGGTGTGAAGAGCACAGCAATGATGGCTAGCTATTGACGTGGGAGCTTCTTCTTCTTTAAGTCCCCGGCAATGGTGCCAGAAAACTTGTTGGTGGCGCCTAGAAGCGCTTCGTCGGGAAACCCTAGGAGCAAGGTGTGATGAAGCACATCAGTAAGACTTTCCTCAGTAAGAAACCGAGGTTATTGAACCAGTAGGAGGAAGGAAACGTCTCAAAGGTGTTGCAACAAATGTGGAAACCTGCACAACACAAACTCAAGACTTTGTCCCAACTAACAGTGAGGTTATCAATCTCACCGGTTGTTGTAACAAAGGATTAACTGTATGGTGTGGAAGGTGATGATGGTTTGCAGCAAGTAAACAGTGACAGTGGAAGATGTATCAATGGTAAAGATTGGACCAGGATCCATAGTTCACTAGAGGTGCTCTCGTTAGATAAACAAACATGGAATGCTAGGTAAACAAATTATAGCAGGGCAATTGACAGGACTGAGCAAAGCATAACAATGCAATACTAGACATAAATATCCTATGAGATTCGATTGGGCAATACAACAAGATACATAGACCGCCATCCAACTACATCTATGACTAGAAGTCCACTGTAGCATCCCAATTGTCTAACATTTGTAATGCTACTTGGTTTAGTAATATAATGGCTACTTCCTACACATAATTGTTGCATCATCATCATATCATGCTCATGTCATCATGCCACCTTGCATTTGAGCATCATACAAAACCCTGTTTGTGTTGGTTCTTCTCTCATATGCATTATAAATTGTATTTGCCTCTTGATATTGTATTTGGTTCTTGATATATTGTTTAAATGCCCAAGTTGAGTTGGGGGCATATCTTTTATTCAACTCCACCACCTTTCTTTGTCACCACCTTATACTTCCACCATTCCAATAACCCATGAGCTTGTAATTCTTTTCTTTGGATTTTTATTCTAGCTCATGTGGGTTGGGTGGATCCAACTCTAATTTCTTTTGCTTGGTCTTTATTCCACCTTTTGGGAATGCATGGAATCATGCCATGTGATTTTATTTTGTTTTCACAAGATTAACACATGGCATTAAATGCTTGCATGGGCCATGCAACCATCATCATCCTTTGATCTCCTTTGGTTTTCTTTGGTAATTTTGAGTGGATCATCTCTCTTCTCTCTCTCCCTCCTTAGGCTTGATCATGTGTTGTCCATGATCATGTGCTTGCTCATGGTCACCTCTCTCTACCCCCTCATCTTGGTCTTGTGTTTGGATCATGTTGACACCTCACCACCATTTAGCTCACCCTCTCTTTTCCTTGTCTAATTATTGCTTTCTCTTTGCTTGATCTTGCTTGAGCTTGACAAGACAATAAACCTCAACCTCATATCTCTCTCATCTCACCTCTCTCTTTACCTCTCTCTCCAAACCACACCCATATCTAACCCTAACCTGAGCCATACCCCCCTCTAGCTAACCCTAGTTCACCTCCCCCTCTCTCTTGGCTTCCCTCCCTCTCTCTGCCAGCAGGCCCCACCTAACCACCCCCTCCCATGTGCATCCCCCTGGTCCCCCCTCTCTCCAAACCCTAGCCAAACCCGAGCCACCCCTTCTCCCTTTTGCATAAAAGTGGCCACCACCTCCCATGTGCCTCTCCCCTCTCCCTCATCACCCCAACCACCCCGGGCATCCCAGATCAAGATCTGGAGGAGCCCTGACCCCTCTCCATCGTCCCTTCTCCTTCCCTCCCCACCATGAACACCACCATGCCCCAAAACCCTAGCCTCGGCCACCTCTCCCTCTAGAAGTTCCCGAGCACGCCAAGGCTATCCAGGAGCACCCAGGGCGTCCCCTGCTTCCTCTTCGACGACTAGGACCGCTGGGAGCCGTTGGACCTCGCCGGAGAAGCGTCGCCGCCGCCGTGTCCGTGAGCACCAGGAGCACTCCGGCCGCCAGCCTCGTCGTTGATCGCCAGCTCCTCTGGCCGAACCATCACCATCAACCTCCTCCTGGTGAGCCCCTTGACCTCCCAGACATGCCCCCTTTCCCTCTCGTGCACCGTAGCGCCGCCGCCGTCCGTCGAGCACCTCGCGCGCACACACGGCCACTCGCCGCGCGCAGACAGACAGCCGCAGTAGCCCCGTCCTGCCTCTGTTCCTCTTCGAAGCCCGCGCGCTGCAGCCCATCCCAGTAGATGCCACCTGAACGAAAGTTGTAGGCCTTAGTCGCATATGTGTTGTAAGTTTCTAGGGTTTAGCCAGATTCGCACTAGATTCGTCGCCATCGATCTCCAAACTTGGCTCCAGATGCTGTTCTTCCTAGACACGAGATTCAGTTCGACAGACCTGCGCAGACGCTTTTCCAGAAAACCCCCTGGCCTTTTCCCGCCTAAACCCGCAGTCCCGCGTGGCCCGCTAGTCAGCCTCCCAGTGAGTTTTGCAAAGCCACCCCTCAGCTCTTCAGCGCCTCAACCCGCAGTCCCCTGGATCGCCCACGTGTCGCCCACCGATAGCCGCCTTGTGGCCCGCCTTGCCGCCCACCAAGGAAAGTGAGGGTAGATCAACCACAGTGATGAAGCGTTTACGTGTGTGTGTTGCCAAGACTGAGGCCCACTTGGCGTGTGATGGCTAGCTCCCTCCGAGTATAAAAAGTATTTTCATTATCTTTCAAATTCAAATCTTTCCAATTTAATTCAAATTCAAATTTCAAATCTGTTTAAATACAAACTAATTCATAACTTTCAAATGGTTTGGAATTTGAATTCAAACCTTATATGAAATATGTTTTGTTTTTGAATGTTAATTCAAATATTTAATCACATATTTTCAAAACTAATTCAAACTAGTCAACCTTTAACTTTGACCCTATTTAATAATTTTGACTTTAAAATAAATTTAAATTCATAATTCCAAATAATACAAATAATATATGTTTTTGAATCAGAAAAATGTGAGGATTTCAAATATGCCATCCAAAATATATTTTGCACATTTTAAATTTCAAGTTGACAAAAATTACAAGAAAATGCCCTTCCCCTTAATTAATTAATAACTTTCTTTTATATCTCCAAATTTAAAAAATGATCTGTCTAAAATGATCAGCTCGACGAGACCTTTCTGTTTATGCATTCCATGTTCTATTTTGCAGCATGCATCATATAAATATAAAGAGTACAGCAACTTATTTGGGTATAAAATGTGGCCAAAACTCAATAAAATGTTTATTTCTTGTATTCTACACCTCACCCCTGCCATGCTACATTATTGCCATGCAACTTGTGCATCATTCATCATGGCATGATTGTTTGCTTGTCGCATTTTATTCATATGCTTGTGCACTGTATTTATGTTGGCCCTTGTTTGTTTGGTTCTTCTTCGAATAGACGCTGAGCAGGGGATATATCAAGAAACCCAGGAGCACTACCCAGATCCTTCTCTCGCTTCAACTGAGCTGCCAGGCAAGCACTACCACATGCTTGCATACATATAGTACCTATTGCCTCTATCTTATTCTTGCATCATCGAGTCGCGATTGCATTAAAATGAATCCCAAGTATTGCATAGCCTTTACTTTTAAACCCCACCGAAGCTTGTTCCTCCACCCCATGAGCCATTACTACAGGAGTTGTTTGAGCCATGCGAGTCGTAGAACAGCATGTGTAGGGTATGTGAGTGTCTGATGGATAACGAGGTACCTAAACAACTTAACCTGAGTAGTAATGGGATAACTAATGAAAGTGGCACCGGTGAGCAATATCTGCTATTTGGTTTTTCCTGCTCACTTGTGTCCCGTAGGACCCCGAGTACTTGATTCATGTTCCTTGAATATTCGCGCTATCCACATCCGGGAGGCTTATGGGACCCCCCTGAGCCAGATCTTGATTCATTCTTTTTTCTTGGGGCCACAAACTAGTTTGAGGTTTTATTTACTATCCTGTACTTATGCCATGCTTTACTGCTTTATTTACGATTGTGCGAGGAGCACCTGTACTGTTTAGGTAAGCGGAGTGTTTTAGCGGTATCGACAAGCCCAGTCACATTTTCGGGTTCCCAGTCGTTTACAGCCATTGAGGCAAACCATGAGTCCGTCTCGGAGTCAGCTAACTTCGTTGCGGGTGTACTCAATAGGGTGGCCCCCTGAAATATTTCTGAATCCTGTGATTGCTTTGTCGTGAAGGCCTCGTTGGGTTTTGTTTTGGTTTTTCCGAGGTTGATCGAGTGTGTGTTGCTATTTGTGCACCCCTGCAGGGTAAAACTTTCTGAAAGCCGTGTCCGCGGTTATGGACGACTTGGAGCACGTTTCGATCATAGACAAGTATAACTAAAGTACCGCTTTTAATTTGACTAAGTAATCGACTAGTAAATAGTGCAACACTCATGGAATGGATAATAAACTGCCAACGGATGGGGTTGTTATCCGCTTCCTCGTTGGTAGCGAGGAGGAGGATGGATCTGTTGAAATTATCATATAACTGTTGTCATTAATTCACGGACATCCGCCTATCTTTGGTTAGGCGGATGGTTAGCAGTATCTATAGAACTGTTAGGGTTTATCTTTTGCTGCAATTGCGTCACCCAGGTTGTGTCCCCTTTAGAGGCATAAAGACTTCTTTGAGTACCCTAGGGTCTCACACGATAAATTATTGGTTCAGATGAACAGGTACACTCACGAGATGGATACTGGGTGGAGGAGACGGACGATGTGGGAAACGATCATTCGGTGTAGAGATTCCGGGAACGGGGATCCGTGAGATCTGTGGGCGGGATGTGTTGATTTAAGGGGCATCTTATGCCGATTTGCTTCTTATCCGTACTCGGATCTTGTTTGCCGCTCACGATACTGATGTTTGATGTATGAGGAGATATCCTAAACTATTATATCTATCTAGGACATTTGAATCTTGCCGTATGGCGTTGCTATATTTCCTTTCTTTTTAGATGGAGTGGCTCTGATGTACTGTTGTATGGTGGCTTGCATACATACTCATTTGTGTATGTAGTTGATCCCTTCGCCTGCCGATTACGCCGCCCGTTCTTGCCCCGATGTTTGGAAATGGTTGGGACGGCCGAAAGGTCTACCTGTGAGTGGCATTTGGGCCCCACCGTACTATTTCAACCATTCCCGCTCATCCAGGCTTGTAACTAGGAGCGTAATTCACCGAGGTAGTTACAATTGGTATCAGAGCCATCCCGACCTTCAGGGTCTCAGCCAAATGGTCGTTGTCAGTCTAGCAAATATTTTTGGTAGTTATGTATACTAAGGAAAAACAAAACGTGAGAGTAGGACTGCTTCCACTTTTCTTCTTACCCACCCACCCACCCTTTTCTGGTAAGGAAGTGTAACGTTTTCAATCCTCTTCTTAAAAGTTCAAACTAGGATTCACGTGTTCTGGGTTACCGTAGTACCATAGGTTGTGTGTGTGTGTGTGTGTGTGTGTGTGTAATTCCTTGTCTATCTGTTGCATCCAAGTTGTTATCACAATCGGCCTTTTGGTTATCAACTGTTGGTACATTCCATACCGACAGGCTTTGCAAACCGACGTGATCTATCTGATTCGTTGCATACCGCCGCGATCTGTCTTACTCTTTGTTATCCGACGTTATCTTGTTTGGGGTGTTCGTTTCCGTAGTTATTAATCTTTAGGTTCATCGTGAGAAGAAGGGGTTAGGATATGTGTTCTACTTATTCATGTGCGGAGTAATGATTTGAGTGCGGGATGGAGTCGCGACCATACCACTACTCTTATCATTCGCTCTTGTATATTGAATTGGTAGAGTCACTAATCTTGATTCGTTAAGTGATTTTGCGCACCTATTGGTATTTTAATGCCGAAAATTGTGGAAAATTTTTCTTTGATATATCTGTGTACCACACTCCTTTTCGATGTGGTGCGATATGCTTAATATCTTCTAGGTGCTTTGAACTTTGTTGATATTTTAATATCATCTTAGTAAATTGTATCCTTTAATCTTGGTTAATTCCATCTTGGTACTATTTTGGATTATTATTATTCTCCACTATAGTACTGACTTGTGTTTTATATCAATCACAGGATGGCACCACCACGCCGTTCTGATGAGGACATACCACCTGAACTGGGGTCCGCGTTGTCAAACATCG
This sequence comes from Avena longiglumis, assembly GCA_030063025.1. NCBI lineage: Eukaryota > Viridiplantae > Streptophyta > Magnoliopsida > Poales > Poaceae > Avena > Avena longiglumis. Next base: position 74,605,029 of record CP125975.1, on the reverse strand, counting down.
CCAATGCCTTGGCAGCAATGCAGCAGAACCAGCAGCGTTTTGAGGAAAGTGTCAGGAGGAATGAGTTTTCTCCGCTACCTCCACCTCCCAAGCGAGGAGACATGAAAAGCTTCCTGAAGTTCAACCCACGCCAATTCGATGTTTCTGATCAACCACTTGATGCTGATGATTGGTTGCGTGAGATGTCAAGGCTACTAGAGACTGCTGATGTTCCTGAGCAAGAATGGGTAAAGTGTGCTACTCACCTTCTGAAGGGAGATGCAGCTCTCTGGTGGGAGAATTACCTGAAGGCAAACTGCATTGGTGTTCAGCCTACTTGGGAACTGTTCACTAGAGCGCTCAAAGAGCAGTATCTGTCAGAAATTGTCATGGAAAGGATGAAGGAAGTGTTTCTCAACCTCAAGCAGTGAAATGACAATGTCAATACCTACATCAGCAACTTCATGAACATTTCTCGTTATGGTGGCGATGAGATCTCTGATGACAAGAAGAAGCAAAAGAGGTTCCGGCAAGGGCTCAATGCATCGATTAAATATGCAATCACACATGCAAGGCCGGCGTCTTTTCTGGAACTTCAGCATACAGCTCTGCAGGAGGAAGCAAGTAGGCAAGTGTTTGAGGAGTCAAAGAAACACAACCGTGATGCACCAAGCTCTTCAGCTATGACAGCTCCTTCTAAGCGTCGTGTTTGGGTTCCTAACACCCCACCGTCGCTCCCAGCTCCACCAAGACCTGCAAGCTACGCGGCAAGGCCACCAAACTTCCTCACTGCTGCTCCCAGGGGCTACAACCACCACTACCCTGGAGCGCCTGGCGGAGTCCCTGGCTACGTTGCTCCACGTCCACCTGGCGCTTGCTTCACGTGTGGAGACTCTGGGCATCAAAACTGGAACTGTCCGATGAAAAACAAAGCTCTTCCTCCACCCGCTCCAAGATCTGCGGCAAGCTCTCCTTTGGTTCGTGCACCACCACCTCGGGCTCTCAACATCAACACCAAGCCCGGGTCTACTGTTGCTCGTGCCAACTGTGTCAACGCCGCTCAAGCTGAGCATGCACCTGGAGTTTTGATGGGTATGCTTCCCGTTAACTCAGTCCCTGCACGTGTTTTGTTTGATTCTGGTGCATCGCATTCTTTTGTTTCTATCAAATTTGCAAATGAGAATGAGTTAGCTATGGATCCTCTCCTTAAGCGGTTAATGGTCCTTTCTCCTGGAGCAACAATGGCAGCTGCTAAAATCAGCCATGGCAATCAAATTGAGATTGGTGGCTCTTCGTTCTCGGCATCCTTATTTGTTCTGGGCAATTCTGACATTGATGTCATCTTGGGCATGGATTGGTTGATAGCAAATGCAGCTGTGATTGATTGTCTTTGAACGCCGGTTTCTCTCAAGATTCTCGAAGGCCATATAGTCTTTTCTCCAAGTCGACTCACGCTATCCAGCTTTTCTCTTTGGCGGCTCAATGATGATGCTATGGAAGCTATTCGAGTGTTCGTGGTCTGTGAGTTCCCGGATATCTTTCCGAAGAGTTGCGGGTATGCCTCCGGATCGTGAGGTTGAGTTTGTAATTGAGCTTGAACCTGAACGGCTCCTATCTCCAAGCGGCCTTATAAAATGGGTCTCTGAGTTGGTGAACTCAAACGTCGACTTGATGAACAAGAGAAGTTGGGTTTCATTCAACACAAGACCTCTTCTTGGGGTAGCCCAACAATCTTTGTGAAGAAGCGAGGCAGATCGATAGACTTTGTGTTGATTATCGGGCTCTCAATGCTAAAACCATCAAGAATAAATATCCCTTCCGGATTAATGATCTCTTGATCACTAGTCGAGCTGTGGTATTCTCTAAGCTGGACTTGAGAAGTGGTTATCACCAAATCAAGATTCGCAAGGAAGATGTTCCTAAAACAGCTTTCACCACCCGCTATGGCCTGTATGAGTACACGGTCATGTCTTTCGGTCTCACCAACGCACCTGCTACCTTCTCGAGGCTTATGAACTCGGTTTTCATGGAGTATCTTGATAAGTTCGTTGTGGTCTATCTGGATGACATCCTAGTCTATTCTAAGTCAAAGGAAGAACATGAAGAACACCTTCGGTGTGTCCTAAACAAGCTTCGTGAGAACCGCTTGTATGCAAAGTTCTCAAAGTGTGAGTTTTGGCTGCCTCAAGTAACCTATCTTGGCCACGTCATCTCTGCCAAGGGCATTGCAGTCAACCCGGAAACTGTGAAGACAATTGTTGAATGGCTTCCTCCTGTTAATGTCAAAGAAGTGCGGAGTTTCCTTGGTTTGGCTAGTTATTGTCGTCGCTTTGTTCAGAACTTTTCGAAGATAGCGAAGCCTCTTACCGATCTCCTCAAGAAAGGCAAGAAATACCTTTGGACTCCTGCATGTCAAGCAAGCTTTGAGACACTCAAAGAGAAGCTCACTTCCACACCAGTCTTGGTTCCTCCGGATACATCTAAGCCTTTCCAGATATTCTGTGACGCCTCTTTGCAAGGATTGGGTGCGGTCCTTATGCAAGAAAAACAAGTTGTTGCTTATGCCTCTCGGCAGTTGAAGACGCATGAGATCAACTATCCTACACATGACCTCGAGCTCGCAGCAATTGTCTTTGCTTTGAAACTATGGAGGCACTACTTGCTTGGCAACCGCTGAAATCTTTTACGATCACAAGAGTCCAAGTATATATTCACCAGCCTGATCTCAACCTTCGCGAGGAGATGGATTGAAGCAATCAATGATTTTGATTTGACCATCAACTACACTCGGGAAAAGCTAATGTCATGGCCGATGCTCTTAGCAAAGCTTATGTCAACAACCTCATGATGGAAGAACAACGACCTCTCTTGTGCGAGGAATTCGTCGACTCAACCTTGAAATTGTGGAACAAGGGTATCTCCGAACCTTCGCAACCCTCTCTTGGAATAAAAGGTTTGCTCTCGTCAGCTTGGTGATCCGCACACTAAAAAGATCATCTCCAAACTTCAGCTTCCGAAGTATGAGTCCTTCCACGTCGATGATCAAGGCACGCTTTTCTTTGAACACCGGATGTTTGTTCCGAACTACCCGGGTTTGAGAGAGCAAGTTCTCAAGGAGGTGCATGATTCTGTTCTTTCTATCCACCCTGGCAGCACAAAGATGTACATGGACTTGAAAACACAATATTGGTGGCCGGGTTTGAAACGATATTGTGCCAAGTATGTCTCAGAGTGTGATGTCTGCCGCAGAGTGAAAGCTGTCCATCAGAAACCTTTCGGTCTTCTGCAGCCATTGAAACCCCCGGAATGGAAATGGGAGAAAGTAGAGATGGACTTCATCACTGGTTTTCCAAGGTCGCAGAAGGTCAACAATGCAATCTTTGTTGTCATTGACAGGCTTTCCAAAGTGGCTCACTTCTTCCCCGTCAAGGAAACAATTTCTGGAATTCAGTTGGCTGAGCTCTATATCAGTAATTGTCTCTCCGTATGGGGTTCCGCTTGAGATCGATTCGCACTGGGAGCATCTTCACTTCCAAGTTCGGGAGAGTTTCCAAAATGCTTTGGGAACAAAATTGAACTTCAAAGACAGCTTACCACCCTCAGTCGCAAGGACAAGTTGAAAGGATCAATCAGATTCTGGAGGATATGCTTCGTGCTTGCGTCATCTCTTTTGTCATGAAGTGGGAGGAATGTCTTCCTTATGCTGAATTCTCTTACAACAACAGCTTCCAGAAAAGTCTGAAGATGGCACCATTTGAGGCTCTCTATGGCCGCAAATGCAGAACTCCGATTGGTTGGTCGGGTGCAGGAGAAAGAATTTGGTTTGGCCCTGACATTGTAACTCAAGCGGAGGAGAAGGTGCACATCGTTCTTGAAAATCTGAAGATTGCTCAAAGTCGCCAGAAGAGCAATTATGACAGGAAGCACACGGACATGGTGTATGTCCCTGGTGATCTCGTTTACCTTCGTGTCACTCCCATGAAAGGCACGCACTGTTTTGGTATCAAAGGAAAGCTGGCTCCTAGATACATCGGTCCTTTCAAAATTCGTGGTAGAAGAGGATAAGTTGCTTATGCTCTTGAGCTCCCGGAAAAACTCAAGGTCCATGATGTTTTCCACATCTCTCAACTCAAGAAGTGCTTCAAAGATCCCGGCAGGACCGTGGATCATGAGCTAATCAATCTCCAAGAAGACATGTCTTATCAATAACACCCCACAAAAATCCTTGAGACCGCAGAAAGAAGGACTCGCAACAAGTCCATCAAGTTCTGCAAGGTGTAGTGGTCGCACCATTCTGTTGATGAAGCCACTTGGGAGCGTGAAGATGAACTCCATGCCAACTATCCTACCCTCTTTGAGTCTTCTTCTTCCTAGAATCTCGGGGCGAGATTCCTGTTTAGTGGGGGAGAGTTGTAGCATCCCAATTGTCTAACATTTGTAATGCGACTTGGTTTAGTAATATAATGGCTACTTCCTACACATAATTGTTGCATCATCATCATATCATGCTCATGTCATCATGCCACCTTGCATTTGAGCATCATACAAAACCCTGTTTGTGTTGGTTCTTCTCTCATATGCATTATAAATTGTATTTGCCTCTTGATATTGTATTTGGTTCTTGATATATTGTTTAAATGCCCAAGTTGAGTTGGGGGCATATCTTTTATTCAACTCCACCACCTTTCTTTGTCACCACCTTATACTTCCACCATTCCAATAACCCATGAGCTTGTAATTCTTTTCTTTGGATTTTTATTCTAGCTCATGTGGGTTGGGTGGATCCAACTCTAATTTCTTTTGCTTGGTCTTTATTCCACCTTTTGGGAATGCATGGAATCATGCCATGTGATTTTATTTTGTTTTCACAAGATTAACACATGGCATTAAATGCTTGCATGGGCCATGCAACCATCATCATCCTTTGATCTCCTTTGGTTTTCTTTGGTAATTTTGAGTGGATCATCTCTCTTCTCTCTCTCCCTCCTTAGGCTTGATCATGTGTTGTCCATGATCATGTGCTTGCTCATGGTCACCTCTCTACCCCCTCATCTTGGTCTTGTGTTTGGATCATGTTGACACCTCACCACCATTTAGCTCACCCTCTCTTTTCCTTGTCTAATTATTGCTTTCTCTTTGCTTGATCTTGCTTGAGCTTGACAAGACAATAAACCTCAACCTCATCTCTCTCTCATCTCACCTCTCTCTTTACCTCTCTCTCCAAACCACACCCATATCTAACCCTAACCCGAGCCATACCCCTCTCTAGCTAACCCTAGTTCACCTCCCCTCTCTTGGCTTCCTCCTCTCTCTGCCAGCAGGCCCCACCTAACCCCCCTCCCATGTGCATCCCCCTGGTACCCCTCTCTCCAAACCCTAGCCAAACCCGAGCCACCCCTTCTCCCTTTTGCATAAAAGTGGCCACCACCTCCCATGTGCCTCTCCCCCCTCCCCCATCACCCCAACCACCTGCATCCCAGATCAAGATCTGGAGGAGCTCTGACCCCTCTCCATCCTTCCTTCTCCTTCCCCTCCCCACCATGAACACCACCATGCCCCAAAACCCTAGCCTCGGCCACCTCTCCCTCTAGAAGTTCCCGAGCACGCCAAGGCTATCCAGGAGCACCCAGGGCGTCCCCTGCTTCCTCTTCGACGTCTGGGACCGCTGGGAGCCGTTGGACCTCGCCGAAGGCGCCGCCGCCGTGTCCGTGAGCACCAGAGCACTCCGCCGCCACCGTCGTTGATCGCCAGCTCCTGGCCGAACCATCACCATCAACCTCCTCTGGTGAGCCCTTGACCTCCCGGACATGCCCTTTCCTCTCGTGCACAGAAGCGCCCGTCCGTCGAGCACCTCGCGCGCACACGGCCACTCGCAGCATGCATGCAGAGCCCCGCCCCGCCTGCCTCTTCGCTCAAGCCAGCAGCCCATCCCAAAGATGCCACCGAACGAAAGTTGTAGGCCTTAGTCGCATGTGTTGTAAGTTTCTAGGGTTTAGCCAGATTCGCACTAGATTCGCCGCCATCGATCTCCAAACTTGGCTCCAGATCTGTTCTTCCTAGACACGAGATTCAGCCGGCAGACCACAGACGCTTTTCCAAAACCCCTCGGCCTTTTCCCGCTTAAACCCATGATCCGCGTGGCCCGCTAGTCGACCTCCCAAGTGAGTTTTGCAAAGCCACCCTCAGCTCTTCAGCCAACTCAACCCTCGATCGCCCACGTGTCGCCCACCGATAGCCATGCCAGTGGCCCGCCTTGCCGCCCACTACCACGAGTGAGGGTAGATCAACCCTGGGTGATGAAGTTTACTTGCGTGTTGCCAAGATCGAGGCCCACTTGGCAGTGACAGTGGCTAGATCCCTCTGAGTATAAAAAGTATTTTTTGTTATCTGTTTCAAATTCAAATCTTTCCAATTTAATTCAAATTCAAATTTCAAATCTGTTTAAATACAAACTAATTCATAACTTTCAAATGGTTTGGAATTTGAATTCAAACCTTATATTAAATATGTTTTGTTTTTGAATGTTAATTCAAATCTTTAATCAAATATTTTCAAAACTAATTCAAACTAGTCAACCTTTGACTTTGACCCTATTTAATAATTTTGACTTTTAAATAAATTTAAATTCATAATTCCAAATAATACAAATAATATATGTTTTTGAATCAGAAAAATGTGAGGATTTCAAATATGCCATCCAAAATATATTTTGCACATTTTAAATTTCAAGTTGACAAAAATTACAAGAAAATGCCCTTCCCCTTAATTAATTAATAACTTTTGTTTTATAACTCCAAATTTAACAAATGATCTGTCTAAAATGATCAGCTCAACGAGACCTTTCTGTTTATGCATTCCATGTTCTGTTTTGCAGCATGCATCATATAAATATAAAGAGTACAGCAACTTATTTGGGTATAAAATGTGGCCAAAACTCAATAAAATGTTTATTTCTTGTATTCTACACCTCACCCCTGCCATGCTACATTATTGCCATGCAACTTGTGCATCATTCATGATGGCATGATTGTTTGCTTGTCGCATTTTATTCATATGCTTGTGCACTGTATTTATGTTGGCCCTTGTTTGTTTGGTTCTTCTTCTAATAGACGCCGAAAGGTGGGATATATCAAGAAACCCGTGAGCACTACCCATCCTTCTCTCGCTTCAATCGAGGCCAGCAAGCACTACCACATGCTTGCATACATATAGTACCTATTGCCTCTATCTTATTCTTGCATCATCGAGTCGCGATTGCATTAAAATGAATCCCAAGTATTGCATAGCCTTTACTTTTAAACCCCAAGCTTGTTCCTCCACCCCATGAGCCATTACTACAGAGTTGTTTGAGCCATGCGAGTCGAGAACGACATGTGTAGGGTATGTGAGTGTCCGATGGATAACGAGGTACCTAAACAACTTAACCGAGTAGTAATGGGATAACTAATGAAAGTGGCACGGTGAGCAATATCTGCTATTTGGTTTTCCTTCTCACTTGTGTCCCGGGACCCCGAGTACTTGATTCCTGTTCCTTGAATATTCGCTATCCACATTCGTGAGGCTTATGGGACCCCCGAGCGAGCTTGATTCATTCTTATTTCTTGGGGCCACAAACTAGTTTGAGGTTTTATTTACTATCATGTACTTATGCCATGCTTTATCGCTTTATTTACGATTGCGAGGAGCACCTGTCTGCTTAGGTAAGCGGAGTGTTTTCGGTATCGACAAGCCCACCACATTTTCGGGTTCCCGAATCTGACCATTGACGCAAACCTTGAGTCTGTCTCGAGTCGCCTAACTTCGCTATGGTGTACTCAATGGGGTGGCCCCTGAAATATTTCTGAATCTGTGATTGCTTTGTCGTGAAGGCCTCGTTGGTTTTGTTTTGGTTTTTCCGAGGTTGATCGAGTGTGTGTTGCTATCTGAAAGCCGTGTCCGCGGTTATGGACGACTTGGAGCACAGTTTCTCGATCATAGACAAGTATAACTAAAGTACCGCTTTTAATTTGACTAAGTAACTGACTAGTAAATAGTGCAACACTCATGGAATGGATAATAAAACTGCCAACGGATGGGGGTTGTTCGTCCGCTTCCTCGTTGGTAAGCGAGGAGGAGGATGGATCTGTTGAAATTACTGTTATAACTGTTGTCATTAATTCACGGACATCCGTCTATCTTTGGTTAGGCGGATGGTTAGCGAGTATCTATAGAACTGTTAGGGTTTATCTTTTGCTGCAATTGCGTCACCCCAGGTTGTGTCCCCTTTAGAGGCATAAATACTTGTTGAGTACCCCTAGGGTCTCACACGATAAATTGTTTGATTCAGATGAACATGTACACTCACGAGATGGATACTGGGTGGAGGAGACGGACGATGTGGGCAACAATCATTCGGTGTAGAGATTCCGGGAACGGGGATCCATGAGATCTGTGGGCGGGATGTGTTTATTTAAGGGGCATCTTATGCCGATTTGCTTCTTATCCGTACTCGGATCTTGTTTGCCGCTTCCGCCTGATACTCTGATGTTTGATGTATGAGGATATATCCTAAACTATTATATCTATCTAGGACATTTGAATCTTGCCGTATGGCGTTGCTATATTTCCTTTCTTTTTAGATGGAGTGGCTCTGATGTACTGTTGTATGGTGGCTTGCATACATACTCATTTGTGTATGTAGTTGATCCTTCGCGCCGACACGCCTGCGTTCTTGCCCCGATGTTTGGAAATGGTTGGGACGGCCGAAAGGTCTTCCTGTGAGTGGCATTTGGGCCCCACCGTACTATTTCAACCATTCCCGCTCATCCAGGCTTGTAACTAGGAGTGTAATTCACCGAGGTAGTTACATCCACCTTTGGATTATCATCCGAACCCCCTCCAGTACTAAGTTGCAAGCAACAGACAACTGCTTTAAGCAAAGTGTGTAAGGTAAACAATCCACTTGTTCCATGAACAAGAGACCGTTGTTTTCTCCCTAGTGGCAACAACACATCTACAACCTTAGATATTTCCGTGACTTCCCTTGATTAAATAGAGGCATGAACCCACTATCGAGCATAAATACCCCCTCTCGGAGTCACTAGCAACTACTTGGCCAAGATAGCTACTAAAAACGGAGAGCATGCAAGATCACAAACAACACAGACATGATAGAATCAAATAGACAAAACCATTAATCAATCTGACATAGTAGTCGCAATATCCATCGGATCCCTGCAAACACAACATGCATGATTACAAATAGATGAGATCTTGATCATGAACGGAGCTCACAAGATCTAGACATGAAAGCACAAGGAGGAGATACAAACATCTAGCTACTACATGGACCCGTAGTACAAGGTGGAACTACTCACGCTTCATACCGGAGGCTGGCATGATGAATAAGAAGGCCTTCGGGATGTTCTCCCCTCCGACAGGGTGCCAGAAAGAGCTTCAGATCCCCTCGATCTAGGGACGATGGTGGCGGTGGCTACAGACGGTTTCGTGGAATATTGATCGGGTTCTTAGGGTTTAGGCATCGGGGGCTTCTTATAGGCGAAGAGGCGACGCAGGGGGCGGCCAGGGGGGCCACACCCTGCCCAGGCGCGGGCCCACCCTAGGCCGCACCTAGGGGTGCAGCCACCCTGTGGCGCCCCTCCGTCTCTCCTTTGGACTCCGTGTTCTCCTCGATAAAATATTAACTTCGTCTTTTGTCCCGTCCAATTCCGAGACTATTTCCTTACTAGCTTTTATGGAACCAAAAACAGTAGAAAACAGGCAACTGGCACTATGGCAACTTGTTAATAGGTTAGTACCAGAAAACATATGAAAAGCACCTCAAAGTGTGGACAAAGAAAAGCAAAGTAGATACTAAACAAGCATGGGACATAAAAAATTATAGATATGTTTCCGACGTATCAAGCATCCCCAAGCTTAACTCCTGCTCTTCCTCGAGTAGGTAAGTGATAAAAGAATAATTTTTGAGGTGACATGCCCTATCAAAACCAATATCAAACCATTTGCAAGCATTGAAAGCTAGGATCAAATAACTCTAAACATGTGCATGAAAGATGGAGTTCTAACAGTAAGACAAAGTAACTATGCATGAAACATGAAAGGCTATAAACAAAGATCATGAATAGCATGCACTAAAAACGTCTGTTTGTTTCAAAGCAGAAAACATGGCATAGTGGCAATCAGCTTGTCCCTCATGGAGTAGCAAATAGATGCATAGGACACCTTCGAAGTTCATAAGAGTGATTAGATACAAATAGCACAAGAACAAGCAATATCAACAATATACATCAATCAATAAGTTTTGGGATAATTCACATAGAACTAAGAATGACAATTATGCTCTCTTAACTGGTGCCTAAAGGTAGAAGGTGGAGACTCAATATAATAGTGGAAGAAAGGCCCTTCATAAAGGGAAGCAGGGATTTCAAGTTTCAAAAAAGAGCTTCCAAAAATTATGGTACTTGTTAGCTTTCAGCCCTCATTGCCCCTATCATAAGCATCTTGAAGTGATTAAGGTTAAAGTGAACAAACTATGGAGTATATGCTTGACAAAGTATAAGTTGGCAATCTCATGTCCCTTGAATACGAGGGTCACACCTCATGCTACTCAACTTTAGTCACTTGTAAGTTCTTGTCATAGTAAGTACATGTGTATCATAGAGAACCGTCAACGGGGTCCTCAATAAAAACCTATGCAAATAGCAAATAAAAACGTTACCCATGAAAACATGGTTCTGCTAATTCCAACGTATAAGTGCAAGCATATACAACATAGATGACACAATGGTTCAAGATCATTAGGGGCAAGGAATATAAAGTGTGCCATCAAGTTCATGAGAGCTTTAATCACTAATTTTTCACATAACAAAATACTTTTTTAATTGTAAGATAGCTGAAAACAAGAATATACTTGGAATGGTGTAACACACCATGCATAGGAATTTATAGTGGACACTTTGGAATAACTTGGTTTCTTGGGAGTTGGAAGCATGAGTAGAGCTTACTCATACAAGTGGAGGCTAGCAAAAGACTGGGAGCAGCCAACTAAGAGAGCAATAATGGCCATAATCATGTAGAGTGACAAAACATTACTAATCAAAGCATAGGGTGGTACTACAAGTCAAGGACTAAATGATCATAGATGCTATGGTGACTTGTTCAAAGTCATAACATGGTGTGAGCATGTGCCAAGTCAACTCAAACAAAACATCAAAGGAGAATATCACAATACTATGCTTTTGTATGCTAAAACAACGCATGATTCCTTCAAGGCACACTAGGCAATCCCAATTGTTTGGAACAAGTCATGCTACAACAATAATCACTAAGCATAAGGTCAAAACAACACCTAGCATGTCATGCTAAAGTCTAAGTCACAGTCAATGCAAGCTCCTCTTGCACTTTCAAGCAAGAACTTTCTGCTCCTTTCCAACACCAATCAACTTATTTGAAACAACACAGCGAGAACGGGGGTCCAAACTACTTTAATTCAAGAAAACTAAATAAACTAAGCAAAACAAACGAAAACTAAACGCTCCAAGAACAACACAACAGTGCATGAAACAATAAAAACGAAGTGTCTAGAAAGACCTGGGCTTTTTATTGATGAAGAAGGGGATGCCTTGAGCATCCCCAAGCTTTGACGCTTGTACCTCTTGGATATTTCTTGGGGTGACACTGGGGTGGCATCCCCAAGCTTGAGCTTTTTATTGATGAAGAAGGGGATGCCTTGGGCATCCCCAAGCTTTGACGCTTGTACCTCTTGGATATTTCTTGGGGTGACACCGGTGTGGCATCCTCAAGCTTGAGCTTTTGTCCATTCTTCATCTCATTACATCATTCTCTCTCTACACCTGAAATTTTTCCTTCATACAAAACTTCACACAATCTTCATTAGCAACATTTGTGTATTCAAAAGATAATAGACCCTTGGGTTTAGCTTTAGAACAGAAAAACTTTCACTAAAAACATAATCTACTGTAGCAACTCCTTCAAAAATCTCAATTTCCCAAAAAGAACCCAAAAAGGAATCAATAAGAAGCAAATGCAAATAATGGCAGAAATCTGTCAAAACAGACCATCAGGTAGAAACCGATTGTTTCGAAGATCTTCTGTTGCTCAAATCAAAAAGTGTTAAACTAATGAAAGTTAGCTATCATACTGGGAGATTTATTCGTAAATTTTGAGCTCAATCTGACTTATAGAGACTCATCACAAATTTTTATGGTGGAGGATAGAAATCTATCTTAGGACAGCAACTCCCCAAATTTTACTTCCCTCTCATTAGAGGTCATTCTTGGCACAAAAGGCAAACAAAAAGGATAAGGAGAGGTCATTACTGAAGTAACAACTTCCAAGACTCAAGGAAACTCTTGGGTTATCTCCCAACAAGTACTTTTTTTAACGTCTTTAAGTTAGGCACAAGAAGCAGGAAAACAAGTATTTTCAAATGAAGAAGCATTAACATCAACTCTCTTACTCCTACTTTTCTTACCTTTCCTCTTCCCTTTAGGTAAAATATGATTGCTTACTGGAGGAGCAAAATGCATAATGCCTTTTCCCACATCTATTATTGCTCCAAGGTGTTTCAGTAGGGATCTTCCGAGTGTAATCTGTCCTTTGCCTACACATTCAATAACAAGATAATCACTAGACACCATTTTCCCTGAGATTTTTGTAAACACACCTTCAGCTATTCCAATGGGTAATAAGTTGCATTATTGGTAAGAGATATTTCTTCTCCTCCTTTAGAAAGTCCCCAAAGACTCATAAATATCTTTAGGCATAAGGCAAAATTCAGACATAATATCACATCGAGCATCAAAAGTGGCACTATTTATAGATACTTTGATTGTGGGAAACCACTTTGAAGGCTAAGAATTTATTGGAACATAATCATGGTACTCCCTAAGTGTGTGATAGCAACTGTTCAAAGAAGCAGTAGTGGACTCAAGACACTTCGTTTTTATTGTTTCATGCACTGTTGTGTTGTTCTTGGAGCGTCTTAGTTTTCGTTTGCTTTGCTTAGTTTGGTTAGTTATCTTGAATAACATAGTTTGGACCCCCGCTCTCGCTGTGTTGTTTCAAATAATTTGATTGGTGTTGGAAAGGAGTAGAAAGTTCTTGCTTGAAATAGTGCAAGAGGGGCTTGCTTTGACTGTGACCTAGACTTCAGCATGTCATGCTAGGTGTTGTTTTGACCTTATGCTTAGTGATTATTGTTGTAGCATGACTTGTTCCAAACAATTTGGATTTCTTAGTATTCCTTGAAAGAATCATGCGTTGTTTTAGCATACAAAGGCATAGTATTGTGGTATTCTCCTTTGATGTTTTGTTTGGGTTGACTTGGCACATGCTCACACGATGTTATGACTATGAACAAGTCACCATAGCCTCTATTATCATTTAGTCCTTGACTTGTAGTACCACACTATTCTTTGATTAGTAATGTTTTGTCGCTCTGCATGATTATGGCCATTATTGCTCTCTTGGTTGGTTGCTCACAGTCTTTTGCTAGCCTCCACTTGTATGAGTAAGTTCTACTCATGCTTCCAACTCCCAAGAAACCAAGTTATTCCAAAGAGTCCACTATAAATTCCTATGCATGGTGTGTTACACCATTCCAAGTATATTCTTGTTTTCATCTATCTTCTAATTAAAAAGTATTTTGTTATGTGAAAACTTAGTGATTAAAGCTCTCACGAACTTGATAGCATATCTTTTTTTTTCCCTAATAATCTTGAACCATTTTGTCATCTATGTTGTATATGCTTGCACTTATACGTTGGAATTAGCAGAACCGTGCTGTCACGAGGAACGCTTTCAACATTGCACATGTACTTTGTACATAGTTGATATCATGCTCTTTTGTCTATGGATGTCGTTGGTGTGAAAGAAAAGGGGAGCTTGTAAGTCCATGGATTATATATGTGTGTTAGAGAAACGCCTAGGCCGCTAGCCTAAGCCATGCCTAATCATGGTAGAAACTTGCAGCATCACCATAATGACATCTGTGAAGCATTCTTCTTATAAAAAAAGAGAGACATATTGAGAAAAGAGGAAAGAGAGAAAAAAGCACCATATTACCATGGTAAATAAGAAGATTGCTGAGATGCTCATTGTCTGCTTGCCTTGTCATTTTGGTTATGGGATAGCTCCTGTACCATGTGCAAGGGGTATCCTGTTGGCGGTTCTCTATGATACACATGTACTTACTATGACAAGAACTTACAGGTGACTAGAGTTGATTAGCATGAGGAGCGGCCCTCGTATTCAAGGGACATGAGATTGCCAACTTATACTTTGTCAAGCATATACTCCATAGTTTGTTCACTTTAACCTTAATCACTTCAAGATGCTTATGATAGGGGAAATGAGGGCTGAAAGCTAACATGTACCATAATTTTTGGAAGCTCTTTTTGAAACTTGAAATCTCTGCTTCCCTTTATGAAGGGCCTTTCTTCCACCACTATATTGAGTCTCCACCTTCTACCTTTATGCACCAGTTAAGAGAGCATAGTTTCCATTCTTAGTTCTATGTGCATTTTCCCAAAACTTATTGATTGATGCATATTGTTGATATTGCTTGATTATTGTGCTATTTGTATCTAGTCACTCTTATGAACTTTGAAGGTGTCCTATGCATCTATTTGCTACTCCATGAGGGACAAGCTTAATGCCACTATGCCATATTTTCTGTATGTGAAACAAACAAACATTTTTCAACGCATGTTATTCATTATCTTTGTTTGTAGCCTTTCGTGTTGCATGCATAGTTACTTTGCCTTACTGTTAGAACTCCATCTTTCATGCTCATGTTTAGAGTTCTTTGATACCAGCTTTCATTGCTTGCAAATGGTTTGATCTTGGTTTTGATGGTGCAGGTCACCTAAAAAATTATTCTTTTTATCACTTACCTACTCGAGGACGAGCAGGAGTTAAGCTTGGGGATGCTTGATACGTCGGAAATGTATCTATAATTTTTGATGTTCCATGATTGTTTAGGATCTACTTTGCTTTGCTTTGTCTACACTTTGAGGTGTTTTTATAGGTTTTCTGGTAATAACCTATTAACAAGATGCCACAGTGTCAGTTGCATGTTTTACATTTTTGGTTCGAGCAGAAAATCAATATTCTCGAATGGACGGACAAAAGACAAAGTCAATATTTTACCGTGGGGGGACAACCAGAGCGGAGGAGGGCCTCGAGGCCACACCCCGGCCACGCCGGTGGGCCCACCATGCGCTGAAGTGCAGCCTCGAGCACCCTCCCTCTTCGCCTATAAGAAGCCCCATTCCTAAACCCTAAGGACCCGATCAATATTCCACGAAAATGCACATGGCGCCGCCCACCCGTCCCTAGACCAGGATCTGAAGATCTTCCGGCACCCGGGAGAATATCATCACAGGCTTTCTTCTTCATCATGCCGCCTCCCTCCGGAAGCGTGTGAGTCCACCTTGGACTACGGGTACATGTAGTAGCTAGATGGTTGCATCTCCTCCTTTGTGCTTTCATGTCTAGATCTTGTGAGCTCCATTCATGATTGATATCTCATCTATTTGTAATAATGCATGTTGTGTTTGCGGGGATCCGATGGATATTGATATTACTATGTCATATTGATTAATGGTTTTGTCTTATTGATTCTATCATGTCTGTGTTGTTTGTGATCTTGCATGATCTCCGTTGTTAGTGGCTATCTTGGCCAAGTAATTTCTAGTGACTCCAAGAGGGGGTATTTATGCTCGATAGTGGGTTCATGCCTCTATTTAATCTAAGGGAAGTGACAGAAATCTCTAAGGTTGCAGATGTGCTATTGCCACTAGGGAGAAACCAACGGTCTCTTCTTCATGGAACAAGTGGATTGTTTACCTTACATTTTGCTAGCAGTTCTGCATTGCTTGTAACTATCTTGGAGGGTTCGGATGATAACCCAAAGGTGGACTTCTAGTCATAGATGTAGTTGGATTGCGGTCTAGAAGTCCACCTTTGGGTTATCATCCGAACCCCCTCTAGTATTAAGTTGCAAGCAACAGACAACTGCTTTAAGCAAAGTGTATAAGGTAAACAATCCACTTGTTCCATGAACAAGAGACCATTGTTTTCTCCCTAGTGGAAACAACACATCTACAACCTTAGAGATTTATGTCACTTCCCTTAGATTAAATAGAGGCATGAACCCACTATCAAGCATAAATACCCCCTCTTGGAGTCACTAGCAACTATTTGGCCAAGATAGCCACTAACAACGGAGAGCATGCAAGATCACAAACAACACAGACATGATAGAATAAATAATAAAAACCATTAATCAATCTGACATAGTAATCTCAATATCTATCGGATCCCCGCAAACACAACATGCATGATTACAAATAGATGAGATCTTGATCATGAACGGAGCTCAGAAGATCTAGACATGAAAGCACAAAGGAGGAGATCCAACCATCTAGCTACTACATGGACCCGTAGTCCAAGGTGGAACTACTCACGCTTCATACCGGAGGCTGGCATGATGAAGAAGAAAGCCTACAGGATGATCTCCCCTCCTATAGGGGTTCCAGGAAGAGCTTCAGATCCCCTCGATCTAGGGACAATGTTGGCGGCGGCTACAGACGGTTTTGTGGAATATTGATCGGTTCGTTATGGTTTAGGCATCGGAGGCTTCTTATAGGCGAAGAGGGAGGCCGAGGGGGTGCCCGAGGCGGTTGCCCCCCCCCCCCCCCCGGCACGGGGTGGGCCCACCCGCGTGGCTAGGGGGTGTGGACCCCTCGAGGCCCTCCTCTGTCTCGTCTTCTGGCTCTGTGTTCCCCACGGTAAAATATTGACTTTGGATTTTGTCCCGTCCAATTCCGAGAATATTGATTTTCTACCTTTCTGGAACCAAAAACAGAAGAAAACAGACAACTGGCACTGTGGCATCTTGTTAATAGGTTAGTACCAGAAAACATATAAAAACATCTCAAAGTGTGGACAAAGCAAAGCAAAGTAGATACAAAACAAACATGGAACATCAAAAATTATAGATACGTTTCCGACGTATCAACCCACACATGTAACTCATGATGAAATATGTAATTGAGGGGACATAGGGCTTTCATATTCATTTTTTGGACCACCTTAATTCTCATTGTCCACTTTATATTAGGCTCTATCATTGCGCACAAGTGCTCTATTACTTCTTCACTAGATAGCCCCCCTCCCCCACCCCACCATGTATTACACCGATGGTTCACTCAATCAGAATGCACCAAGATTCAAGAAAAGATCCACATATACCATACGTACTTAGAACAACCATGTTGTGATTCTTAAGTAAATCACTCATTGGAAGCGGTTTTTCATCAAGGTGCCAAAGGAATATTTTGATCTACAAGAAACCTTCACCCTTCATATCTTTATAAGAACTAAGCTTCCTAGAATTGGTGGCCTCTCCTTGATCCTAAGCTCCTCCAACCAAACGGTGACACCACATCTACGTGCAGACCATCTATATATATTTAAAAAGACTAGACCGGTGAGTAAACCGGTTAGGCTGCTGGTTTATTGGGTTGCTTGGTCATGAAATTATAATCGGTTCATCCGATTTAATGAAAGGTTTGATACGTACAAAAATAAGATCATGGACTAATATAAAAAAGAGAAAATAGTTTGAGATAATTCGAGTTGGCATGGGCATAGCAGAGTTAATTATTGACCATAATTTGGGTTTTTTCTATGTGTGGCTTCAAAATCCGGCTAAATGCATGTATTTTTCTCGGTCGCGAGACCCAGTTCGACCGCTCTGATTTACTAGCCAGTGTGCCAAAAAAAATGTCTGGTTTCAACATCTTATCCCATTCTAGTGGCTGTAACTATCCGTTGCGCTTGAGAAACTGCCTAATTTGTTGGTTCTGGTTTTTCTGGTCCAACTGACGAAGCCACAATAATGTTCGGTTCGAATATCTTATCCCATTCTGGTGGTGGGAACTACCTGTTTCGCTTGAGAAACTGTCTGAGTTGTTGGTTCCATTTTTTCTGCTCCAACCAATGACTCGATCCTATTTTTAAACTATTCACGTTACATTTGACAACTCACTCACTTCTTTTTTCTGCCATCGTCAAGTAACCAACCATAGTGGCGCGCAGCCCATTAGCCGAACTAGGATTTATAATTTAGGTGTGGGGTCGCTTCGCGGTTTCTTCGATTGTCGTGTCGGTCTTTCTCCTGCTCTTCTCGCTATCCCGGTGGTTTCATTTCGTGTTGGGTGAACTCCTGCTTCCTCGCCTCCTTTGCTTTGTCGGTCAGGGCGGGCTCTATGCACGGACGCCACACCCGCGTGTGTTCGTTTCCCTCGCTCCGCATTTTTTCCATGTTGTGGGGGATGCTCCGGCAGTGGGGCGTGTTCAATGTATGGGTGTGTTTGTGTTATGGATCTGTGTTGGTCATCGGCGCAGCCATTGGCCGGGACTTGGGGATAGTGCGTGGATGTATTGTGCGGTTAGTGTGGAATTGGGAGTGGCCGTGACATGTCTTATGGGCTATTTTATTTGATTGATACTGTGATTGATTTGTTGTTGTTGTTGTTTTGGGCGGTGTGTGTGTGCGTGTGCGTGTGTGTGTGGGCGTGCCTGGGCGTGTGCGTGTGCGTGCGTGCGTGCGTGGTGTGTGCATGCGTGTGGTGTGCACATGCGTTAGTGCTCCGGCGAGCGCGGCATCTCGGTGTTGATTTTCTAAGTGTGCTTTGAATTTTGTCGGTATTCTTTGCACGACAAGTTTGGGGCGGTTGTGGCTAGGGTCGTATGTTTTTTGATTCCTTGGATTGATATCAGGCAGCTGTCGTGAGGCTACTGTAGTTGGAAGCGTGTTGGTAGTTTATTTTCGCTAAAAAGTTGACTGCATATCTTGTTTCATTTCTTCGTGTACCTTGCTTGTTGTCATATTGATGCTTGCGTTTTGTGTTCCGCGGTTTCGAGTTATCCAATGGTGATTATGTTTTGCTGTCAGCTGCTGGTCATCATGTGTATGCTTATGTTTTTGTTTCTCAGGGTTTGCCTAGGTTTGTTGCTGACCAAAACTATTAATTCACCATGGGACGGACACTCCTCCATAAAATTTTAAACGTTGGTAGCTGAGGACGGCGCAGCAGAGCGCGCTGGGTCCATCTAGTAGTCATGTAATTCATTTGTTAATGCTCGAGTCAAGCATCACGATGTTGCTTAGTCGCCACAAGCATGAGGTATGCCAGTCCTAGGAAAGGACTCCCATTATACCAAAATTGCGATTTATTTATCGTGTATAGTGGTAGATCGAGAACCAGCTCGTGTTCATGGTGAGGAATGGTTTTTAAACTATCATGGTTATGTAGATATTTGTCATCAAAGAACCTATTTGTTAATGCAAAGTATGAAGCTTCTAGAGATATTGAAGAAAAAACTGAACGAAGTAGATATTTTTAATAAAGGTTCTAATTTTGATATTGAAATAAGATTCACTGAAAATAGTAGAGAAAATCTAGACATAAAATTTTTGAGTTTCTTCTGGAGTTACGACATAGGGCTTGGATTTGATTACAACCTAAGTGTTGCGCATGTGCATATACTGGTGATGCATACTCCCCTATTGCGGCACTTCCATTTTATAAAAGGGATAATAGATGGGTGGTGATACAAAGAAGAGAAAGTTGCAAAGTGTCAAGCCATGCTTGCATTCCCTCCCTAAGAGGTTTAACTCTATGTCTTACCATGTAAGATATCCCTTGAAAGAATCATAGCATACTTCTTGGTCTCTTTGTATCTTGTCAAAGATGATTTTATTTTTGTGGTTCCATAAACCCTAGCACCCAACAATCATACTTCCTCGGGAAAAAGGCGGTGCTCCTCTTCTCTGTCCATCCATCATCATATCAATATGATTTGGATATGTAGTCCTTTCCATACCAATTCTCCACCAAAAGTTCCTACTGTAATCACATAAAAATAAAAGGTGATTCATGCTTTCCTCTGTCCTTTCTTCATATAAAATACAACTTTATCTTTCACATAGAAGTCTTTCTTGACCATCAATTCCCTAGTATTTAATTTGTCCTACATCAATAGACAAAAAAGAACTTTTGTTTATGCAAACATGAAGATTTCAAGATTCATTTAAATGGTTCAGGCGCATCAGGATGATTGGTGAGAGTTTGGTAAACCTTTTTGGTGGAGTAATTCTCACATTTCTATGGGAACAACCAACTATCCTTTTGACCTAGAATGTTTCTTGAGAGAATGATCTGTAATTCTTCACAATGTTCAGCTGCAATAGTTGGCAGTGGTAGATGAAATAGGCTGAATACATTTTCTTTGCTTATGGCTTTTTAGCACTAGATATAGAGTGAAAATATTCAGTTTCATTGGACAAGGGTTTACCAACAACTTTTGTAGTAATATAAAATATCCTAGTATGTAAAATTGATATCATTAGGTTTGTACTTAAAGACACTTAGGGCATGTTCGGTTCAAAGTAGTCGAACAAGATTTTTAAGGATTCCATTCTCTAGAGTTTTTTCCACGGATCTTGCTTGGTTTGTAGGATTTTATATGATCTAATTTGTATGCAATTACATAGGAAAAATCCCTTCGGTCCAACCTCATCATAGAAACTTCGCTTTGTTTTCTATGACAACAATGGATACACTATACATATAATCATTTTGAAAGGAAAACTATACGATTTTCATGCAATGCAACCAAACATGTAATGATCATTCATGTGTTTTCAACTTTTTTGTCTTAATGTTTTTCAATTTGTATGGTATTAACATCATGATATTTCTTCTTACTACGGTTTGGAAATCCTACAAACCAAACAAATTCTTAATCTCTTAGGTTTTTCCAAAAGCACCTACATATGACCTTATGATGGATTTTGTATCACCCAACCCATGTATATTAACAAAGTAATGGCTTTTAGAAAAAAAAGTAAAGTGTTGAGCGTTCCCCTAGGGACAGTCTCATCGCCCAGCTCTAGCGTTGGAAATGTGTCACATCTAGGTCCCTATTGAGCACATCCACTCGCTGGATAAGAAGGCACCCTAGCTTTGTTGGCCGCGGCTCATAGCATCGGCAGTGGGTCACAACATCGTTGGTCGTCGCTTGCAGTAGCAGCGTTGCATGCCCCTTGTAGCACCGACGACCTTCCTAGGGAGCAACCATGGCCTCCCCTTGTAGCACAGGCGGATAAAGGTCGTAACAGTGTTGTCTTCCCAAGGGATAAACCCCGACCGCCCCATGTAGCACAGGTGGCTCGCGCCCGTAGTAATGTTGGCCATCCCTTGTAGAAAACGTGGCTAACGCCTGCAGCAACGTCGGTCGCCCCTAGGAGCAAACACGCCAACTTATGCAACAACGCCGATCAACCCTTATAGCATCGTAGCATCATGCATCAGAGGCTTCTAGGCGCCACACTAGATTTCTCGGTTACAAGCTTCCAAGCTCTGCCACAAAGCACGATGTTGACTGCGGGCTATGGATAGAGAAGAGAGGAGCCTGATAAACCACAAGTATAGGGGGTGTATCGTAGTACTTACGATAAATAGGAGTATCGATCCCAACGAGGAGCAGAAGGTGTTGACTAGTGGTATGGAGCAGGAAATCTCTTTAAATACTTAGCAAATGGATTTTTAGGGGTTTTCTGATAAAGCAAAGAAATAAGGTGCAAGTAATAAAGACAACAAACAATTGCAGCAAGTGTCTCAATCCTTTCTTAGAAAAGGACAAGTCGGTGGAAATACTTATAAGGACCAAATGTTCTCGAGGACACATGGAAATTCTGTCAAGTGCTTTCGCTTCAAATAGCTGAGTAGTCTTCTTTGGTGTTGTAAGTATTGTGTGGGTGAACCTGTGCTAATGTACCGACCTTACTTGGACTAATACATACTTGTGATTAAACCCTCTGCAAGCATCCGCAACTACAGGAAAGCAATTAAGATATAAACCTAACCACAGCCTTAAACTCTGAGATCCTACGCTCCCTTGTGCAATTGTCTGGCAACCCCACAATTAGTACCCAAATACACAATGCATTCCCCTAGGCCCATAAATTGTGAAGTATCATGTAGTCGACGTTCACATGACACCACTAGAAGAATAGCACCGCAACTTAAATACTAAACCATTGAATAATATCTCAACACAAATCCACTACTAACAACATGACTTCTCCCATTCCTCAAGAACTAAACGAACTACTCACAAGACATCATATGGATCAAGATCAAAGATGATATGGTGATGGATAACAATCTGAACATAAACAATAATCCAATGGTTCCACTCACAAGCATCAACTATAATAGTAATCAACACCGGGAAAGTTTCCCCTAAGAACTATGCAAGTATTCAACACAATTGTTACAGCGGGATGGAGTGATGATGATGGTGCTGGTGGAGATGATGGTGTGGATGATGATGATGATCCCTATGAGGTCTAGCTTGTGAAGGGAATATGTCCGAGAGGCAATAATAAAGTGGTTATTGTTGTATTCCTTGTTTATGATAAATGTTTATTTTGCATGCTATAATTGTATTAATACGGAAACTTTAATACATGCGTGTTTAATAAACAAAAAAGAAAGTTCCTAGTTATGCCTCTCTCATAAACTAGCTCGTTGATTAACAAGATGATCAAGGTTTCCTGATCATGGACATTGGATGTTGTTAATAATGAGGTCACAACATTAGTGTAATGGTGTGATGAACATTCATCCGAAATATAGCATTACGATCAAAATCATTGAGTTTATATTGCTATAACAACTTACGAAGTGATCCTATTCCTTAGACCATGAGATCATGTCAATCACTAACACCGGAAGAGTTTCTTGATAACATCAAACGTCACACCGTAACTGGGTGATTATAAAGATGGATTCAGAACTAATAAAGTGTTATGTTGAGGCCCATGGATCGATAGTGGAATTTTTTTATCCCGATGACGGATAGATATGCTCTAGGTCCTCTCGGTGATATCACATTGATTAGCTTGCAAGCAAGTGATTTGATCACTAGAACGTTATGTCACGGGAACGAGAAAAGAGTGCATGTCAGTAACGAGATCAAACTAGGTATGGATATACCGATGATCGAATCTCGGACATGTAATATATCGTGAAACAAAGGGATTAAGATACTAGCGTAAAAGGTTCCGACGATCACAGGAAAGTCATCATTGAATGTGTGGGAGTCATTATGGATCTCCATTTCCTGCTTCTGATTATTGATCGGAGAAGGGTCTCGATCATGTCCGCATTATTCGCGAACCGTAGGGTGTCACACTTAAGGGACACTGACATCCAATTGGAGCAAAAGTTTCATGCCGGAAAGAATAACAAGCGCATGAATTTATTTCACTAGATACCGAAACAGGTTTTCGGGTGAAATTGCAGAAAGTGTTTTTGCATGTGAAATGAAATACTAGCAAGGGTTATATGTGAATGTTTTTCATTAAAGTAATTGACAAAATTCTGAATAAATAAAAAGAGTTTTATTTAATGAGAGTTTGCATTAAATTTGGTGGAAATTTAATGGGAATTTGAGTGGAGGGAATTGAAAGGATTTGAGTGAGTGGAGTGTCCACCCACATGAATGTGGAAGAGGTGGGGCAGCCCCATGGCTGGGCGCCATGCCCCTTGGGTGCCCCCCTCTCCCCTATAAAAGGCCCCCCTTTCATCCTCTCAAGAAACACCTCCTCGTGAAGGATCTCTCTTCCCCTCTAGAATTTATCCCTCATGGTCTCGGACTAGCGAGATACATGTTCCCGGTGGCTTTTCGGCAAGAAAGATTTGTGCTTCCGCTGCATCGCTGGAGCGAGGAGTTGGAGGTTGCTTGGTGTCTTGTACGTGTGTGCGAGCATGGATGGGCTGCTGTTTTGCGGCGCTAGGACTTCCTCCCGATCTTGAGATCGACAAGAGATCCTCTACATCAACCACGAGTTTGGACTTGTTAAGCTTTGTCGGTCTTCAAGGATATGTTCTCTATGGATGTATATCCGCCTGTTGCTTGTATCTCGTAGATAGATCTTAGTACATAGTTGTTCCCATCGTAGGAATTTTTTGTTTTCTATGTTGCGAACCCTACAGTGGTATCAGAGTCGGATCTATGCGTAGATGCTTTGCACGGGTAGTACACATATGAGTATGTGAGCGATTATGATCATTTTATTGCTTCTTAGTTGTACTTTGGATATTGATGGCATAGTGGGATGAAGCGGCCCGGACAAACTTTACATGTCCTCGCACATGAGACTTGTTCCACGCTTGATATGCAACTAGTTTTGCATAAGTGGCTAGCGGGTGTTTGTCTCTCCTACTATAGTCAATATCTAATTTGCAACGAGTTGTCAACAATTTGTTTATCCTCATTGTGCTTCATGTTCGTAGGTAAGAACGGTTCTATCTTCGAAAGCCCTAAGCCACGTAAAACTTGCAATGGATAAATTAGAGGCGTCTAGTTTAGATTGTTGTTGGGCTAGTGTTATGATATGGTGATGTTGTAAGTAGAAGTATGAGATGATACTCTTACAACACACATAACGTGTAGGTTTCATAGACCTTGGCCTTACACATAAAGGAATGATAAGGATCATACCATGATGCACATGATGGATATCAAGTGCGGGAACCATATCATTTCACTTATTAACATGTGATGTTTGTTGCATCTTATATTGCTTGTTTGGCGTTTTATTAGCATAATAAGATGATCCCTCATTTATATTTCAAGATAAAAATGTGTTCTTCCAAGTATGCACCGACAATGTTTTGTCGCTTCAAGACATCACGTGATGATCGGGTGTACTTGAATCCACGAGCATATATCGGGTGTAAGACAGTTACACATGTGAATACTAAGTTTCTTACTTGGCGAGCCTAGCATGTACAGACATGGTCTCGGAACACGGACCGAAATATTAAGCATGAGTCATATGTTTTGATATGATGACCATATTGATGTTCGCCTTTGAAGCTACACCGACTCACGTGATGATATCGGACTTGGTGTAGTGGATTTGGTTCATGTAATCACCAAAAAGACATGAGGGATGTCATTTTTGAGTGGGAGTTCATTTCTAATTTGGATTAGTATAACTCAATTTATCATAAATTAAATCAAAGTGAATTTGCATAATTTGTTGTAGTCATTGGAATTTGTTCACCACCTTATGCTTAGTTGTAATTGAGATAATAGAACTATAGAATTCTGGATATTTACTTTACGAACTAGTATCGTATTGTGTTGAGTGTCAATCTAAAGTTTAAAGTCCTATTGCAAACTTTCATCAAACTCTGTTTACTCCGTGAAGTTTAATAATTAGTATTAAATCGAGAGTAACAATTCCAGTGTTAGTATCTTAAGTATCATGTTTGCCTCCATGATTCTTGATTTAAATATCAAGGTTATCTAGGAGCTGAAAGAATTGTTTCAGAAACCATCATGTGTGACAGATATAACGATATCTGAAACAATGTTTTGGTTGCAATATGATAGAGTATAATGTATGTTCTCATATTGGATGATAATTTGCAAAGGTTGGAGATGCTAGACATCCTAATCATCCAAAAGGGTTTTGGAAAGTAATGTTATACTCACGATTCGCCTTTATAAGCTACAGTAGCTTGAACATGAAATTTGTCATGATAAGGATGAATAGAAGATGTATGTAAAGTGTTTACTATACTAAAAGATTACTAAATAATGGATTTTGAAAGAATACCGATCATTTGATGATGGTGATCCACTTCAAAGTGTAAGTCCAAAGGTATTATTATTTGAATATACACGCTTTGGACTATGTGTCATGTATATGGCGCCACTTTTGATGTTGATATATTCTTTTAAAAGGAAAAAGGAAATGCTGAAAGAGAATCTATAAAATATATTTGGCAGAAAAGAAAAGACTAGAAATATCTAGTTTAGGTATATAGATGATATACATGTTATGGTTGTATTCTTTGCTTGTTAAACAATGTGGTTCTTGGGTATTTGATGGCGCCCAATACTTGTCGTGGAACGCTTCATTGGAAACCCCAAGAGCAAGGTATGAAGCAGCACAGCAACAAGTTTCCCTCAGTAAGAATCTAAGGTTATCGAACCAGTAGGAGGAAGGAAACGTCACACAGGTGTTGCTGGCAACGTGGAAACCTGCACAACACAAACTCAAGACTTTGCCCCAATGAATCAGTGAGGTTGTCAAGCTCACCGATTTGCTGTAACAAAGGATTAAACATATGGTGTGGAAGATAATTGTTTGCATCAAGTAAACAAGTAATAGTGGAAGATGTATCAATGGTAAAGATTGGACCGGGGTCCATAGTTCACTAGAGGTGCTCTCCTTAGATAAACAACATGGCATGAAGGGTAAACAAATTACAGCGGGGCAATTGACAGGAACTGAGCAAGGCATCACAATGCAATTACTAGCAGAAAGATCCTATGAGGTTGATTGGGCAATACAACAATATACATAGACCGCCATCCAGCTGCATCTATGAATAGAAGTCCACCTTCAGGTTATCATCTGAACCCCCTCTAGTATTAAGTGGCAAGCAACAGACAACTACTTTAAGCAAAGTGTGTAAGGTAAACAGTAGACATGTTCCATGAACAAAAGACCGTTGTTTTCTCCCTAGTAGCAACAACACATCTACAACCGAATAGATTTTTGTCACTTCCCTTGAAAACTAGAGGCATGAACCCACTATCGAGCATAAATACCCCCTCTTGGAGTCTCTAGCAACTACTTGGCTAAGATAACCACTAGCAACGGAGAGCATGCAAGATCACAAACAACACAGACATGATAGAATCATAAAGATAAAACCATTAATCAAACCAACATAATAATCTCAATATCCATCGGATCCCCGCAAACACAACATGCATGATTACAAATAGATTAGATCTTGATCATGAATGGAGCTCACAAGATCTATACATGAAAGCACAAAGGAGGAGATACAACCATCTAGCTACTACATGGACCCATAGTCCAAGGTGGAACTACTCACAAATCATACCAGAGAGAAGGCCTCCGGGATGATCTCCCCTCCAGCAGGGTGCTGGGAAGAACTTCAGATCCCCCCTCCGATCTAGGGACGTTGGTGGCGGCGGCTACAGATGGTTTCATGGATTTCTGATCGGGTACTTAGGGTTTCTGCATCGGGGGATTCTTATAGGCGAAGGGGCGAGACCGGGAGGCGGCCAGGGTCACCAAACCCTAGCTGCACGGCCCACTCGCCTCGCGCCTGGGTGGGTCTGCCCCCGCCGCCCCGCCTCCTCTGGACTTCTTGTTCCCCGCGGAAAGTAATTGACTTTGACGTTTGTCCCGTCCAATTCCAAGAATATTTCTTTACTAACTTTTCTGAAACCAAAAACAACAGAAAACAGGCATCTAGCACTGTTGCAACTTGTTAATAGGCTAGTACCAGAAAACATGTAAAAAGCACCTCAAAGTGTAGACAAGCAAAGAAAAGTAGATACAAAACAAGCATGGAGCATCAAAAATTATAGATACGTTTCCAACATATCAGCATCCCCAAGCTTAACTCCTGCTCGTCCTCGAGTAGGCAGGGGCGGAGCTGGAGCTCGAGTCACCCTGATGCACCACTTTACTATAGCATAAATTTTTATGCAATAATCTACTATATAAAAGTATGGTTGTAATTTCTAATATAGATCATACGACATAATAAGAGACAAAATATCAAAGAACTGGTAAAAAATATTCATATGGTGCTTTTTATTTTGAGCATAAATTTGTCCATAATGTACCTAGACTTGGTAAATAAATATTTCACATTAGAATTGAAAATTCGCCTAAGAAAATCATACATATAAGTATACCCTATATAACTCAATCCCTAGCCACAATTTCCATCAAATTTAATTTACTAGCAAAAACATTTGCAAGAGAAAAGAGGAGAATTTAGGGATTTACCGGCTGGGGAAATTGATTCTATGGTTTGTAGAATTTCGATTGATCACCACCGGCGCCCTAACCTGGAGGTTCCTGCCTTTTGCAAGAGGAATTTATAAGGGATGGCCGGTGATCTGATTAGAGGAGCTGCGGAGCTGCACGCCTCGCTGGCCTGCTGCATGCGCCTTTGCCTCTATGGCCCTGCATGCATGCGCAGAACCTGGAGTTCTGATTCAGCATGGCGCCCTGCCTGCGATGCCACTCTTCCCTAGATCGAATCAATCAGCTGAACCGTCGTCCGTATCGAGAAGAGATTCCGTGTATCACCGTGGAGGGCATCTCTGGCCGTGGCTTGGAGAACGTGCAGCACCAAGATACGGCCCACCCTGATGCACAGCGCCCAGCCCACCCTGATGCACATCCCCTACTCTGATGGCAAGCACCGCTAAAAAATAAGTTCGACCCTGATGCCTGTGCATCAGGGTAAGCTCATTGGGCTCCGCCCCTGCGAGTAGGTAAGTGATAAATAGAATAATTTTTGAGGTGACATGCACCCTCACAATAAAGATCCAACCATTTGCAAGCATTGAAAGCTGGGATCAAAGAACTCTAAACATGTGCATGAAAGATGGATTTCTAACAATAGGACATAGTAACTATGCATGAAACATGACAAGCTACAAACAAATATCATGAATAACATGCATTGAAAAATGTTTGTTTGTTTCACATGCAGAAAACATAGCATAGTGGCAATCAGCTTGTCCCTCATAGAGTAGCAAATAGATGCATAGGACACCTTCGAAGTTCACAAGGGTGACTAGAAAAAAGTAGCACAAGAACAAGTAATAACACAATATGCATCAATTAATAAGCTTTGGAACACTGCACACAGAATGAGAACTATGCTCTATTAATGGTGCCTAAAGGTAGAAGGTGGAGACTCAAATAATGGTGAAAGAAAGGCCTTTTTGTAAAGGAAGCAGGGATTACACTTCCAAAAATTATGGTACTTGTTAGCTTTCAGCCCTCATTGCCCCTACCATAAGCATCTTGAAGTGGTTAAGGTTAAAGTGGCAAAGCTGGAGTATATGCTTGACGAAGTATAAGTTGGCAATCTCATGCCCCTTGAATATGAGGGCCACACCACATGCATACTCAACTTTGGGTCCAGGTAAGTTCTTGTCACTATAAGTATTTGCATATCATTGAGAACCGCCAACGGGGTACCCCTTGCACATGGTACAGGAGCTTTCCCATAACCAAAATGACAAGGCAAGCAGACAATGAGCATCTCAGCAATTCTTCTTATGTACCATGGGAATATGGTGCTTTTTCTCTCTTTCCTCTTTTCTCAATGTGTCTCTTTTTTAAGAAGAATGCTTCGTAGATGTCACTATGGTGATGCTGCAAGTTTCCACCATGATTAGGCATGGCTTAGGCTAGTGGCCCAAGTGTTTCTCTAACACAGGATACAGACTCCATGGACTTACAAGTTCCCTCTTTATTTCACACCGGTGACATCCATAGACAAAAGAATATGATATCAACTGAGTACAACAAGGTACAAGTGAAATGTTGAAAACGTTCCCCGTGACAGCACGGTTTTGCTAATTCCAACTTATAAGTGCAAGCATATACAACAAAGTTGTCAAAATGGTTCAAGTTTATTAGGGGCAAAGAATAAAGTGTTCCATCAAGTTTGTGAGGGCTTTAATCACTAAGTTTTCACATAACAAAATAGTTTTTAATTGGAAGATAGTTGAAAACAAGAATATACTTGGAATGGTGTAACACACCATGCATATGAGTTTATAGTGGAAATTTTGGAATAACTTGGTTTCTTGGGAGTTGGAAGCATGAGTAGAACTTACTCATACAAGTGGAGGCTAGCAAAAGACTGGGAGCAATCAACTAAGAGAGCAATAATGGCCATAATCATGCAATGCAACAAAGAAAACTAATCAAAGCAAAGAGTGGTACTACAAGTCAAGGACTAAATTATCATAGAGGCTAATGGTGACTTGTTATAGTCATAACATGGTGTGAGCATGTGCCAAGTCAACCCAAGCAAAACATCAAAGGAGAATACCACAATATTATGCTTTTGCATGCTAAAACAACGCATAATTTATTCAAGGCACACTAAGCAATCCCAATTTTTTGGAACAATACATGCTACAGCAATAATCACTAAGCATAATGCTAAAACAACACCTAGCATGTCATGCTAAAGTCTAAGTCATAGTCAATGCAAGCTCCTCTTGCACTTCAAGCAAGAACTTACTACTCCTTTCTAAACACCAAGCAAACTTATTTGCAAAACAACACAGCAAGAACGGGGGTCCAAACTACTTTATTCAAGCAAACTAAACAAACTAAGCAAAGCAAACAAAAACTAAGACGCTCCAAGAACAACACAACTGTGCATGAAACAATAAAAATGAAGTGTCTAGACAGACCTGAGCTTTTTATTGATGAAGGGGATGCCTTAGGCATCCCCAAGCTTTGACGCTTGTACCTCTTGGATATTTCTTGGGGTTACACCATGGTGGCATCCCCAAGCTTGAGCTTTTGTCTATTCTTCATCTCATTGCATCATTCCCTCTCTACACCTGAATTTCTTTTCCTTCATACAAAACTTCACACAATCTTCATTAGCAACATTAGCTTATTCAAAAGATATTAGACCTCTAGCAAAGCTTTGGAACATCAAGGCTTTTTACTAAAAACACAAGCTAATGTAGTAACTCCTTCAAAAATCTCAATTTACCTAAAGAGAACTCAAAAAGGAATCAATAAGAAGCAAATGCAAATAATGGCAGAAATCTGTCAAAACAGACCAGCAGGTAGAAACAAATTTTTTCGAACATCTTATGTTGCTCAAATCAAAAATTGTTGAACTAATGAAAGTTAGCTAACATACTGGGGGATTTATTCGTAAAGTTTAAGCTTAATCCGAGTTACAGAGCCTCCTCATGAATTTGTTTGGTGGAGGACAGAAATCTGTTTCAGGACAGCAACTCCCCAAATCTTAGTTCCTTTTCATTAGAGGTCATTCTTGGCACAGAAAGCAAACAAAAAGGATAAGGAGAGGTGAAGTAATAACTTCCAAGACTCAAGGAAACTCTTGGGTTATCTCCCAACAAGTAATTTTCTTTAACGCCTTTAAGTTAGGCATAAAAGCTTGAGAAGATGCTCTCATAAGAATTATGAATTGAAGTCAAAGAGAGTACCAAGAAGCAAATTCAAAATACATCTAAACCACTTCCTATGCAGAGGAATCTTGTATGCAAATAAATTTACAAAGAACAAAGTGACAGTCATAGGAAGATAAAACAAGAGTAACTTCAAAACTTTCAGCACATAGAGAGGTGTTTCAGTACCATGAAAAATTCTACAACCATACTTTCCTCTCTCATAATAATTTTCAATAGCATCATGAATAAAATCAAAAATATAGCTATCACATAAAGCATGCTTTTCATGATCTACAAACTCATAATTTCTATCAAGCTCAAAAATAGTGGGATTAAAACCTCCACTGGTTTTATCCAAAGTAGATATTTCAAAAGGATCCACAGGAACATAACATTCATTCTCCTTTGGTAATCATGGGGACAATCAAATAATATAAGAGGTAAAGAGTTACTCTCATTAGAAGGTAGACATGGCTAGATCCATTCTTCCTCCTTTTGTTCATTACTCTCCTCCTCTTTTTCATCTAATGAGCTTCTAGTTTCAACAATTTCTTCTTCCATAGGCTCCTGCAAGGCATTAGTCTCTTCTAGTTGTGGAAAGCACCTATTAAAATATTCAAGAATATAGTCATTTGCTTCCTTGTAATTATCAAAGCAAAATTTAAGTATCTCAAAAACCTCATGCTTATAAGGTGCATCATCAGTATTTTCAAGCAAACTGGCAAGTTCAAATGCACCCTTGAAGGCAATAAATTCTTCAATCTGTTCCACATCATCAAAATCATAATTTCCTTTAACATAAGAAGATATGGTAACATTATCATTATACTCACATTGAAAGGGTAGGAGTTTATACCTCCTGCAGCAACAAGCTTTATCAAAGAAATAATTAACATTATAAGTAGAGCACGCCTCTCTAGAAATATTATTTAACTTATCAATTTGTTCCCATAAGTGTTTCCCTTTTTGTGACAAATGGTGTTCCTTATAATAATACTTTTGTTCTTCCATGAACCCACCTTGCCAATAAGAACTAGTTTCAAAGAAACCATCCATTGATAGAAAGCATGACCAAGCAAGGCAATAACAGACCACCAACTAGAGTAGGAACTAATTTTTTTGTGTTTTTTGAAAAGAGGCAAATAAAATCAAGCAAAAGAAACTAAGCAAACTAAAAACAAAGTAAAGAGAAATGAAATGGAGGACTCCCCTAGTGAAGACGTCCTTAGTCTCCCCGGCAACGGCGCCAGAAATTAGCTTGATGGCGCCCAATACTTGTCGTGGAACGCTTCGTTGGAAACCCCAAGAGCAAGGTATGAAGCAGCACAGCAGCAAGTTTCCCTCAGTAAGAAACCGAGGTTATCGAACCAGTAGGAGGAAGGAAACGTCACATAGGTGTTGCTGGCAATATGGAGACCTGCACAACACAAACTCAAGACTTTGCCCCAATGAATCAGTGAGGTTGTCAAGCTCACCGGTTTGCTGTAACAAAGGATTAAACGTATGGTGTGGAAGGTAATGGTTTGCAACAAGTAAAAAAGTAGCAGTGGAAGATGTATCAATGGTAAAGATTGGAGCGGGGTCCATAGTTCACTAGAGGTGCTCTCCTTAGATAAACAACATGGCATGAAGGGTAAACAAATTACAGCGGGGCAATTGACAGGAACTGAGCAAGGCATAACAATGCAATTACTAGCTAGAAAGATCCTATGAAGTTGATTGGGCAATACAACAATATACATAGATCGTAATCCAACTACATCTATGACTAGAAGTCCACCTTCAGGTTATCATCCGAACCCCCTCTGGTATTAAGTTGTAAGCAACAGACAACTGCTTTAAGAAAAGTGTGTAAGGTAAACAGTCCATATGTTCCATGAACAAAAGACCGTTGTTTTCTCCCTAGTAGCAACAACACATCTACAACTAAAGAGATTTCTGTCACTTCCCTTGGAAACTAGAGGCATGAACCCACTATCGAGCATCAATACTCCCTCTTTGAGTCACTAGCAACTACATGGCCAAGATAACCACTAGCAACGGAGAGCATGCAAGATCACAAACAACACAGAAATGATAGAATCATAAAGATATAACCATTAATCAAGCCAACATAATAATCTCAATATCCATCGGATCCCCGCAAACACAACATGCATGATTAAAAATAGATTAGATCTTGATCATGAACGGAGCTCGCAAGATCTGTACATGAAAACACAAAGGAGGAGATACAACCATCTAGCTACTACATGGACCCATAATCCAAGGTGGAACTACTCACAAATCATACCGAAGAGAAGGCCTCCGGGATGATCTCCCCTCCGGCAGGGTGCCGGGAAGAACTTCAGATCCCCCCCCCCCCCCCGATCTAGGGACGATGGTGGCAGCGGCTACATATGGTTTCGTGGATTTCTGATCGGGTACTGAGAGTTTCTGCATCGGGGGCTTCTTATAGGCGAAGGGGCGAGTCTAGGAGGCGACCATGGCCGCCAAACCCTAGCCAGGCGCGGTTCCACCTAACCCCGCACCTAGGGTGGGTCTGCCCCCCTGGCCATCCCCTTCGGCTCTCCTCTGGACTTCTTGTTCCCCACGGAAAGTTATTGACTTTGTCCTTCGTCTCGTCCAATTCCGAGAATATTTCTTTACTAAATTTTCTGAAACCAAAAACAGCAGAAAATAGGCATCTGGCACTGTTGCAACTTTTTAATAGGTTAGTACCAGAAAACATGTAAAAAGCACCTCAAAGTGTGGATAAGTAAAGCAAAGTAGATATAAAACAAGCATGGAGCATCAAAAATTATAGATACGTTTACAATGTATCAGTATTGGATACCGAATTGGTTGGTATGAAATTTCATACGGAACGGCGCAATTCATAAACCACAATGGCCTAAGTATCATAAACCACAATGGCCTAACTAACTAGCAAGAGAATATGTGGTGATGCTCATCGAAAAACAATCAAACCGTTGTTTGTATTTCTCGTTAACATCAAATCTTGACTTCAAGATTTTTTTTAATAATTGTTATTTAAATCAGGTATTATGAGAACGAAGGTTATTCAAATAATTACCGTATTTCATATAAGATGGATGATTTACAAATCTAGTTGGAGAAATCACATCCATAAAAACTAATGCTAAAATGTCGGAATACAAATGATTGAAAGATCACTTACAAAGTGACATCGCCGTTTAAATTATATTGAAAAGAAAACATAAAGAATCTCCATTTACATGGATTTTTCGAGTCTTTGATTTGATCAAGTGACGCTTGTGAGACTTTCCTCGGGATAATTGAAACTTCGTTCAAAGGCCAAAGAAGAACGAATGACTAAATATTGGAATTTATACATATCGATGTATGCAATCTATTATGTATAGTCGTAAGCGATGGATTTTAACTTCATATGTTTTATCCGGAAATTTGAGTGAATGTTTACTTAATTATGATTTATCATAAAGGGATTTATTTGAGTTGCAAGTTTAGCAAAACACCTAGATTTACATCTCCCGAAACACCATAGGAGTATGGAGTGTTTGAGATTTGTAATGAAATCTTGTTTGACATGGTTGGATCAAAGGTGTTATTTATAAAACTGCCATTATGTTTTAAAAGATTAAAGATTTAGAGACTACCGCTTTTACACTGAAAAGAGCTCCATCTTGATCCGTTGAAATGACACCATGGAAGTTATGGTTTGGGGTAAAACCCAAATTGTCATTTGTTAAATTTTGGTATGATAAGCATAAGTAAGATGTTTACAACCAAGGTCGGATGAGCATGTCTTTGTAGGTTATTTCGAATAACCATTGGATATTCCTCCATAACACCGAGGACAAAAGGGTTTTCGCTTGAAATGTGAAGTTTCTTGAAAAAGGAATTTTTCGCAAAAGTTAAGTGGGAGGACAATAGAACTTTGATAAGTTTAACTAACCTTAGCTAAATGTGCTGAGTTGCGCAGCGACGGAAATCATTCCGGAGGCTTCCATAATGCTCATAGCTTATGTGCCTCAAAGGTTGTGGTCACGGAGATCTAAGTTCTTATTGAACCAAGTAGGTCGAATAAACAATCAAATGATAAGATTTGAGAATAAATTATTATTGTTTGACAATGATGAACCGACTACATGCAAAGAAGCGATGATGGGTCCTCACTCCGTCAAATGGCTTGAAGCCATAAAATTCGTGATAGTTCCATACACGAGAAATCAAGTTTTGAACTAGGAAGACCCTCTGGAAAGGTGTAAAAACCTATCGGTCGTATTTGGATCTATAAAGAAACAGACATGGATGTTTCACATCTATGAAATAGTCGATATATCGTAAAGTATTTTACGACAACTGTTCAAGGAGTTGACTATGACAAGATTTGATCTTTCATAGCGATATTTAGTCTGGACGGATTAAAGAAGCAACCACTACATATAATTTGGTATATGGTAGATGAATAAACAAAAAAAATTCTTCTAAAATAATGGTTACCTAGGACGTGTGCATGACACGATCCAAAAGGTTTTGTTAATTCAAAGGATGCTAAAAGGGTATGTAAACTTCAATGGTTGAAGTAAGCATCGCGGAGTTGGAATCTTCACCGTGATGGAAAAGGAGTTTTCATCTGAAGACGATGAAGATGCTTGCATTTGCAAGAAATTAAGTGGGAGTGCTGAGGCATATTTCTAATACATTATGTGGAGGACATCTTGTTGATTGGAAATGATGTATATTTTATTGACAAAGGTTAAGAATTTCATTTCGATGAAAGACTTAGGCAAAACCCGAATATTTAGCATGAATGTCTATAGTGGATAGACTGTGACGCTAATATGGTTGTGCCAAACATACATATATGAGATATTGAAGGAGTGCAATATAGAAACGACAAGAAACGGTTCTTGTCGCATGGAAAGGAATTGAATCAAGATTCAAGTGTATCGACACTTTATAAGTGAAACAAGATTCATGTGCTTTGACACTTGATGAGTGAAATCACAAGGATGTTTTAATCAATCATACCATGATATGTACACATCCAGATATGTCCTATCTCTAAGTGTTATGAGCATATGCCAGAATGAATCATAAAATGATCATTGGACGATAGTGAGGATATTCTTATGATCTTTTGGAAGAACTAAGAATATATTTGTGTAGAGGTGACAAACAATTACAAATAGTTCACTATAAAGCGTTACATTGATACTAGTTTTGTCATAAGATACAAATTAAGTTTATCTCAATTTAAACTATGGGTGGCACAATGAAATGGAAAGAAAGTTTCCATGATGGATTTGGAAGAGTTCCAAAGCTAAGACATTGTGACGAATACTACAACAAAAGGCTAAGTATATGACTGCTATAGTAGCAGCAAATGAGGGCATTTATGCCAAGTAGTTTGTTATCAAACTAAGGTGTGGTTCGCAACGGGATAACACTAAAGATATATTGTATGACAATAGTATCGACATGATTTAACCCCAAGGAACTAAAGGTCTCACCGAAAGACCAAATTTATACAATGCTATCTCATTGGAGAATGAGTGATGCGTGAAGACGCAAAGACATGCAAATACACACGGACCTGAAAGTGTTAGATCCGTAGATTATGTTAACCACTTGCAGTTGCGTATATGGAACATCAGAAAGCCATAGGTGTTCAATACGCAAAGTTTTCAAAATAGATTATTGTCTCTAGTGCAAGTGGGAGACTAAAGGGAATATGCCCGAGAGGCAATAATAAAGTGGTTATTATCGTATTCCTTGTTTATGATAAATGTTTATTTTGCATGCTATAATTGTACTAATACAGAAACGTTAATACATGTGTGTTTAATAAACAAAAAAGAAAGTTCCTAGTTATGCCTCTCTCATAAACTAGCTCGTTGATTAATAAGATGATCAAGGTTTCCTGATCATGGACATTGGATGTTGTTAATAACTAGGTCACAACATTAGTGTAATGGTATGATGAACATTCATCCGAAGTATAGCATTACAATCAAAATCATTGAGTTTATATTGCTATAACAACTTACGAAGTGATCCTAATCCTTAGACCATGAGATCATGTCAATCACTAACACCGGAAAAGTTTCTTGATAACATCAACGTCACAC
This sequence comes from Avena longiglumis, assembly GCA_030063025.1. Taxonomy (NCBI): domain Eukaryota; kingdom Viridiplantae; phylum Streptophyta; class Magnoliopsida; order Poales; family Poaceae; genus Avena; species Avena longiglumis. Next base: position 74,567,797 of record CP125975.1, on the reverse strand, counting down.
CGTAACTGGGTGATTATAAAGATGGATTCAGAACTAATAAAGTGTTATGTTGAGTCCCATGGATCGATAGTGGAATTTGCTCATCCCGATGACGGATAGATATGCTCTGGGCCCTCTCGGTGATATCACATTGATTAGCTTGCAAGCAAGTGATTTGATCACTAGAATGTTATGTCACGGGAACGAGAAAAGAGTGCATGTCAGTAACGAGATCAAACTAGGTATGGAGATACCGATGATCGAATCTCGGACATGTAATATATCGTGAAACAAAGGGATTAAGATACTAGCGTAACCGACGATCACAGAAAAGTCATCGTTGAATGTGTGGGAGTCAGTATGGATCTCTAGGTCCTGCTTCTAATTATTGATCGGAGAAGGGTCTCGATCATGTCCGCATTATTCGCGAACCGTAGGGTGGCACACTTAAGGGACACTGACATCCAATTGGAGCAAAATTTTCATGCCGGAAAGAATAACAAGCGCAAGAATTTATTTCACTAGATATCGAAAGAGGTTTTTTGGTGAAATTGCAGAAAGTGTTTTTGCATGTGAAATAAAATACTAGCAAGGGGTTATATATGAATATTTGTCATTAAAGTAATTGACAAAATTCTGAATAAATAAAAGGAGTTTTATTTAATGAGATTTTGCATTAAATTTGGTGGAAATTTAATGGAAATTTGAGTGGGTTTTTGAGCGGAGGGAATTGAAAGGCATTTGAGTGAGTGGAGTGTCCACCCACATGAATGTGGAAGAGGTGGGGGCAGCCCCATGGCTGGGCGCCATGCCCCTTGGGTGCCCCCTATCCCCTATAAAAGGCCCCCTCTCATCCTCTCAAGACACACCTCCTCGTGAAGGATCTCTCTCTCCCTTTAGAATTTATCCCCCATGGTCTCGGACTAGCGAGATACATGTTCCCGGTGGCTTTACGGCAAGAAAGAGTTGTGCTTCCGCTGCATGCTAGAGCGAGGAGGTGGAGGTTGCTCGGTGTCTTATACGTGTGTGCGAGCACGGATGCGTTGCTGTTTTGCGGCGCTAGGACTTCCTCTCGATCTTGAGATCGGCAAGAGATCGTCTACATCAACCACGAGTTTGGACTTGTTAAGCTTTGTCGATCTTCAAGGGTATGTTCTCTACGAATATATATCCGCCCATTGCTTGTATCTATTAGATAGATCTTGGTACATAGTTGTTCTCATCGTATGAATTTTTTTGTTTTCTATGCTGCGAACCCTACAACTTGATGATGGTGTTGATGGCGACGATCTCCCCTCTCTGGGAAGGAATTTCCCCGACAGAAATCTGTCTGCCGGAGAGCTCTTTCTCTCGGTGTTTCCGCTGCAGAGGCGATTTTAATCTTCTGTGGTCCCTCCCCGTGTTTTAGGGTTTTGAGGAGAAGATATAGGCGAGAGGGCGGAGCCAAAGGTGGGCCAGGTGGGCCACACCCCCTGTAGGCACGACCTAGGGGTGGCCCGTGCCTGGGGGTGTGGGCCCCCTGTGGCCCATCTCCGCCTCCCCTTCTGGCTTCCTTCGTCTTCTGGAAAAATATGATTTTTCGTAGTTTTTTCTGGTTTTCTGATCTTCGCGAAATTGCATCAAAACACCTCATTTTTTATCAGAATCCTGACTCCGACAGTTCATCCTCCTAGAATCATCCAACATGCAAAAACAAATAAAAAGACATAAGTAACACCTCTTAATAAGAAATATATCAATAAATAGAGGCAAATTATGATAAAGAAATATGATGCAAATTGGACGTATCAGAGCCATGGAGGCGTTACTTGGGTGGGAGAAGAATGACAACAGGGACGACGTCCAGCAAGAGAACTTGTGTGCGTGGAGGAAGAAAGGCAAGGAAGGAGCACACACTGTGTGCTAGGGGATAGAGCACTAGCGGCACCCACGGGAAGGAGCACGGAAGCTCACCGGAGAACTTGATCGGTGGATATGATGCGCCTGACGCCAAGGATGGAGGTGGACTTGTGGGGAAAACGAAGAGATTAGGTGAGAGGAACGAGTGGGAGAGAAGAATCGGGGTGGAATAAGGGTTGTGGTGGTGGTAAACCCCACACCAATCAATATGTCCAGGAAGCTTGAGTCGCGCGATCCTCAAGTTATATGTACTCTCTTTGATTTATAATAAATATCAGTAATTTAATTTAGTGGAGCGACACTTATTATGGAGTACTTTTTTTTCCAAAAAAAAAGTAAATGGCTAACTGACCAGGTGCCCGGGCTCGGCCCAGCCCAGCCCAAACACGAGGCCGCAGTCTACTTCAGCAAACCGGCGTCGAGCATCCCATGGCATGGCCACTGCCCTGGCCGCTCTCATCGCCGGCGCCTCCACCGTGCATCAGATACGGCAGCTCCACGCCCACCTCCTCACTTCTGGCCGCCTCCCTAACCTCGGTCCTATCCTCCTCCGCCACATCATTTCCCTGCCCTCTCCCAACCTCCACCTCGCACAGCGCCTCCTCCTGTCCCTCCCCTCTCCGCCTCTCCCGCTCTTCAACCTCCTCCTCCCCCCGCTAGCCTCCTCGCCTGAACCCTCCACCGCCGCCCGCCTCTTCCTCCACCTCCATCGCGACGGCCTCCGCCCCGACGCGCACACACTCCCGCACGTCCTGAAGGCCCTCTCGCGCCTTGCCCCGGGCTCCCTCCCCCTCGTTGCCTCCACACACGCGGAGGCCGTCAAGGACGGTCTGGATTGCGCCGTGGTATACGTACGAAACGCCCTCATGGCCGCCTACTCGGCCTGTGGCCAACCGGCGCGCGCCATGCAGGTGTTCGACGAAATGCCGCATCGGACCGTTGTGTCCTGGAACACGGCGCTCACCGCCTGCGTGGACAACGATCAGCATGGCCGATGCTTGGGCATGTTTGCTGCGATGCTGGAAGCTGGGTTCGAGCCTGACCAGACAACATTCGTGTGCATGATGTCCGCCGCCACGGAGCTGGGTAACTTGCCGCTCGGCAAGTGGGCGCATGGGCTGGTCGTTGCCCGGCAGCTGGACATGACGCTTCAGCTCGGCACGGCGGCAGTTAACATGTACGCAAAGTGTGGCTTGGTGAGCTACGCTTGGCGCTTGTTTGAAAGGATGCCGTCGCGGAATGTCTGGACTTGGAGTGCGATGATCACGGGGTTTGCGCAGAATGGATTAGCCTGGGAAGCGCTGAAGCTGTTTGAAAGGATGAAGGGTGCATCAGTTGCGCCCAATTATGTCACGTTTCTTGGGCTGCTCTGTGCCTGTAGCCATGCTGGGCTGGTCGACGAGGGGCGTCGATTCTTCCGCGAAATGCAACATGTGTACGGGATTGAGCCAACGATGAGACACTACGGCGCCATGGTTGATGTCCTAGGGCGCAACGGTCGCCTCCAGGAAGCTTATGACTTTGTTATGGACATGCCTCTCGAGGCTGACGCAGTTGTCTGGAGAACATTGTTGGGCGCCTGCCAGCTGCACAGCTCCAAGGACTGCATTGACATCGTCAGCAATGTACATGAGAGATTGCTTGAGCTGGAGCCCAGGAGAAGCGGGAACTATGTGATGGTCGCGAACATCTACTCCGACATTGGGTCGTGGGACGAGGCGGCGAAGGCGAGGAGGGTGATGAGGGAAGGGGGGATGAAGAAGATGGCAGGGGAGAGCTGCATCGAGGTTGGGGGGCTGGTGCATCGTTTCATCTCCGGGGATGATTCTTGCCCCGAATATCATGGGGCGTGTAGCATTCTCCATGAACTGGATCTCAACATGAGAAAGTGTGAACCGATTGATGGGATTTTGCTTATTGATTCTGAATGACATTCTGTGCCTGACGATACATGTGCTGCGTACAGACCTTTCATGCAACTTTGCTGAATAACCTAACAATCAAGCGAAGTATTGTTTTTTATTTCTTGAATTCCCCGCAAAACAGGACCATTGGTATTTCCTGTTTTTAAATGTCAACTGGTGTATAGAATTGACAATAGCGCATGGATTAATTCCCAAATACTTTACCAATGTGTCTTCCTGGCAAATCAATCACGGGTCAGTCAGAATCTGATAGGGAACTCATCAAAGAAAAAACAGTGTAAAACTTGAGCTAGGACAAGATTGGGCATCTTTTTTGATAAAGAAAAAGGAAGGTCGTAGGTTGTAAGGTAGCCTACCAAAACATCTCGTAGTATTTAGGAACGGAGGTAGTACACGATTGAATTTGTATCAAAGTTTGTTTGACTGCATTGTAGGAAAGCATACTTTTAAATACTTATAATTCAGTGAGATGTACTCTTTAAAATGTAGTGCTTAGGAATTCTTAGGTAGAATTTGTATATGACTTTATTCTAGAAATCAAACAGACCAAATAAGAAAAATCCTAAGGATTCTAGTTTTTCAACAAACAATAAAGAGAAACCTAATCAAATAAGCCCCGAGAGAAACCCAAACAAATCCATCATTTTCTCCTCTATAAACCAATAGGTTCAAATGTGTCGACGATGCTCTCGGATATTTTTCCCACTCTTTTCTTTGATCCTTGCGATGGAGATCAATTTGATGTCTACTACTGATAAAAAATAACAATGTCGCACATTTCACATCGCGAGAGCTTTTTGTTCGACAAGTCCACCCCAATTTGCTTAAGCAATAGCTTTCTTTACACTTGACAATGATACAAATTGCTCCAAAATTTATATCGAATGTAGAAGTAGTCGATAACGTGTATGTTGAATGAAGCGAATCCAAAAAATTAGTTGTACTATCCATCAATAGAATCATGACATTAACCAACTAATTTTTGTTCTCTCCAATAAATATAGCCATGACGACATTCTCATAATAGCGTCTTACGCAACGTGCACTAAACCAATACTCCAAATAGGGATAACACAATCTAAGAAACAAACTATTATAAGGATGTGCCAAAGATAGCCTGAACATGTGTTAAACATGTTCTTTTCTCCAAATATTGGCCAGGAGGAGCTGCCCCCCATCCACCATTTAGAAGGGAACACCGGTGCCTGGCGGGTGAGCATACCAAACCCATCCAATAAAATTCCCCTGCATCTTTTTGCGTTATGTAACTATACACATCTTGTTCATTTTCCTGCGTATGAATAAACATCCTGTAGTAGTAGTATCACAATCTTCTTTTATTCTATTTTTTCCATCGTCGTGCCGTGCGTGTTGAACAAACGTTTGCACGGGGCCAGCAGGGCGCCGTAGGCTACCATCGCTGGCAGGTAGGGCCCGAGCACCGCGCTGTGGAAGGTGACCTACCCGCCCGTGGGCCCCACGGCACAGCCCCCATTGGAATTGCCGGCATATATCGGCAGGTAGCAACCACCCGGGGGGGCGAGATCGAGGAGGACGAGGCCGGAGCCGCACCAGAGTTCTACCGTCGGTAACAATTTTTTTCTTCCCCGTATCCATTTCCAATTTTCTCTGCAACTTTATCCGTGTTTGGGTCGTTGTGGCGGGATTTTGGCGCGGGGGAGGAGAGATTTGGCGGTAGGATTTCTCCGGGGCCGTTAATTTGCTCGGAATCGGTCGGCGCGGTTGGTCCCCCTTTGTGGGCGGCATTTCGTGGGGGAGAGGGGAATTAGGGGGAGTTTTCGGCGGATTCGAGGTCGTTTGGTAGTAGATTCGTGGTGCCGGGGCTCCGCGATTGGAGGTAATCGATGCGTTTCATTTCGGTTTAATCATGTGTGCCGCTCGAACCCGCGCTTGGAGTATTTGGGGAGTAAATTTGTTGTTACTTTGCTATATGCAGTTGATATAGACGAAATTTTAGATAGTATTTTCTTGGGATCCACGATGATTGGTGGAAACCCTGTAACTCTGTATTTGTTTGTTTCCATCCATCGCCTTGCCACCTTTTGGTTGATAAAATTGAGGATGATGGTGGGAGCATCCTCAATTTCTCACCAACATAGGTAAAGCAAAGCAAGTTAATGTTGAAATTCATCTTATTGTTATGGAAGAGCAACTTGTGATAATTTGGTAGGTTTCGAGCTAATCTTCAGAGGCCGATGTAGTTCTTATGGTACATTGTATAATCTGTTGTGCTAGCAATTTGGTTATGTGATTAGCATTTAGGAGCATTGGTTTCCACTGCTTGTGATTTATATGTGAGGCGATCTCGAGGAAACCATCAGGATTTAGTTTGTCATTCTTTCTGGTATCATGTTTATTACTTAAAGAATATTGGGATGGACACTGATATTGGGAGAGAAAAAAATGTCGTTTTCCATATAGTAAGCGGTCTAGAGTGTTTGTAGGAATTAGAAACATTAGTTATGAATTTGTCAATTACTTCATCTATAGATAGCTCTGGTTTGACTGCCAAATTTGCTGAAAGCGTAACTTTTGTGCAGAAAGGTGGAGCTTGAATATTTGGTGCCTCTCTCTCACCGAGGACGCTGACGCCTCACATTGAAAATAGGAAAATTTCTTCATCCACTTCATTGTTCAAATAGTAGGTTTTCAGCGGTCACATTGCTGTCCTATTGTGGTGTTTATAAAAAATCATGTCATTTATTGATTGTTTTTCTTTCAAGCAGGTTGCTTAGATTGATATAGCAATCAGATTCCGACTCAGGGAAGATCTAATAGGATCTTGAAAAGAATTATTTTGTTTGAAAGGTTGTTACCTACGTGCAATCATGAAGGATCATCTAATGCTCAATGTTGATCGCCTAATGGTGCCTGATCCAATTGAGGTCACTGGAGCACCCAAAAGCTCCTCATCAAGGGACGGCACTGCACAGCCATTCTCTGCAGCGCATTCCTTTTTTGCAGTTGGAGACAGCATGGTTCCTGAGGAAGAACCTCTTCTGCAGATGACCGAATGTCGTATTTGTCAGGAGGAAGATGACGTAAAAAATCTAGAGAGCCCATGTGCTTGCACGGGCAGTGTTAAGGTTCACATTATTCCATAAACTCTGGTGTTAATTATTTGAAGTTTTGGTTACTATTGGTTCATGCTTGATCTATTATCTTGGAAGCATATTGGTTTGAAAAGATCAATTTGTGGCACTAGTGTTCAGTTACATGTCTATTTGGTATGTATGGTGATATTTGGTTCTCTGGTTAGTCAATCTGGCTTTCTGGTTTCTTTCATGAGGTATCAAAGCTATCCTTTAAATGTCAGCTATTTTGGAGCACTTATTCGATTATCTTCCCAAAGACAACTAAAACACTCCAGTTCTAGTTTCTATTAGTCTAAATACACTCATGTTAAGCACCACACAAGAATTCGCAGTGCAACATCTGTCCTAGCATGTATTTGTGTTTTGGATAATCTGCTATTCTATATTCAGAATTCTGAATGAAATTTTCTCTACTAAGTAGTAATGATCTATTCTTTCTGAACCTCCTCTCAGTAAATCGGGTATTTTCTTATATTCAAGAATGTGAAAAGTATAACCGAGCTCTGTGTTTTATATGTTGTGTCCACGCCAGTCCGTATGTTGCTGAATAGATCTTCAAGTTGATTCTTGTTGTCATGCTTGTCCGATATGTTTATGAAGCTATTTGTTTATTTATCTTTTCTAAATTAGGGTCTCTGCCTAGATAATGTGCATGGATAATGCTCTCACGTAATTTACTTTGTGTGCAGTATGCGCATAGGGCTTGTGTACAGAGATGGTGCAATGAGAAAGGAGATGTAACGTGTGAAATCTGTCATGAGGTGAACTTTTAAATGATTTGTAAAGTATGTCTCTAGGCCTAAATCCGATCCTGAACTGTTGTTGGAAATTACCTTCATGCAGCCGTATGAACATGGATACACTGCACCTCCCAGGCCCCATCCTGATGAAACTACCATCGATATAAGGCATGGCATCCTGATTCCGTTTCATTCCGGACATGGATACTTGATTCTACTTCATAAGTTTTCTTCCTTTGTATTTCTGATGTCATGTTTATAGTATGTAATTGTTGTTTACCTCCTTTTTTGGGGTGTGCAGTGGTGGCTGGACCATTACTGGTACAGCATTTGACTTGCGTGATCCTAGGATCCTTGCAGTAGCAC